>CAHIKZ030002644.1:1082500-1607500 GCA_903632075.3 Acanthosepion pharaonis
TTTTGATCTAAACTGCAGACCATCTAAACTGTGGATAGATGTTTTAGACTCCAATTAATGCAGTTTATCAGTGCTGTATATCTTAACCAATAAAATCCCATAAGAAGGTTTGTTTGATAAACCATCATTACAAAGGAAAATACTGCCAAAATGCTTGGCAGATATAGTTGTAGACCTACCATGTGTTATTTTTGGACCATTTAGAATATAACAATAATCTCTCCTTTCACCACTTACACAAATTTGATAAAAAAATTTTGCAAGCTGGTGTGAAATTATTTTCTAACTCATGAAAACCATATATTCAAAAAGTACACACTGACATGTGAAATTAGATTTTGAATCTCCCTTACATATATAAAAATAGAAGCATACTGCTTCTCTAGATTCAAAACAATTATAGAGGCCAGTTTGATCTATATGTGCACGCACACACACACACATGCACTCACCTCACACATAATGGAAGATAGAATAGCCAGCAGCCACTGACTAAGGCCTTCTCCACACACACAATAGAAGGGATTAAACAGCAGCTGCCAATTAAGCCTTTGTCTATGCACTCATAAACACAGGCTGACCATCATAAAGTAAGTTTGTCCACACATTTCACACTGCATTAGGAACACTTAATTACTTGATAAAACAAACTTCACCGCAAGGAAAATTGAACATCTTATTGTGATTGTATATTTCTGAAAAGAATATTATTTCGACTGGCAATTAACAATCTGCCTCAAATTTCCTTCAGAAAATAACCTTTTTATGTTGCATTCAAAAGATGTATTGTTGTTGTTATCCTGACACTCAGATAAAAACAAATGCCTGGGAAGGTAGATCACAACAAAATTTCCTCCATTTTGACACCAGTTTCAGTATTCTGAGTGGTATAAAACTTGTTTTATAAGAATGGAGACCTTATTAATTAATCAACACTCACAATTTTGAAGAAATTTTTAAATAATAAAATACTTCAGAGAAGAAACAAATACATTGGAGAACTCTTCCATGACAAAAGAGAATAACTGACAATACACAGAAATATTGAAGGACCAAAAATATTAAAATCTGAAGTGGAATCAGCACTAGCCAAATTGAACAGAAACAAAGCAGTAGAACCAGACAAATCTGAAAATGCATTGGGATAGAAAAAGCTAAGCAAAGTATAAAGAAAATGGAAAATTATTAACATTAGAAACAAAGAAATGAGTACTAAACTGTTATGTAATATGAGTCTTCCTATATGGCAGCGAATGCTTGACAATTTTCTCACAGACTTGAAGCAACACAAGCTTGGTTCTACAGAAGGATGCTGAGAATACCATAGACTGAATATGTGAACAACAATAAAGTTTTAGAGAAAATGGAAATAAAACGGAAACTTATATTTTACATCACATAACCTACCTAGAGAGCTTGAATAAATGGATGCCAGAGCAAGTGTAACAATATGATTTCTCATACATCCTTAGGTGATAAGTAGGTAAATTCCTTTTCCTTTTAAGTTCACTTAATTATCTAAGTTTCTTAGTGATTTTATCTCCAGTCTATCTTTGACTCAACTTAATTGCCAGAGTTTTCAGGATTCTTGTCACCAGCCTGCCTTTGAGTTGGCAAACAAAATTTTGTCAATGATCATAGATAATTATAAAAGTAGAGTCCTTTGAAGAAGCTGACCACCCAAAAAGCCAAATAGGTGGTCTCTTGTTCTGGAACACAAGGGGATGGTTAGGGGTGGTCAGACCCCAGCCAGTATCCATATAAACAGAGAGATGCAGGAAGTCAGTATGTAAGTGAGGAAGGGACCAGTGAGCAGTGAGGAACCAGCAGTCACTTGGATGGGTAGTGAATGTAAGGGTCCTCATTCCATGGCTGGAAGTTAGTGAGATAGCAGTTCAGCTGAAGCAAAACATAAACGGCCAAGTGAGAATTCATATTGTTTCTATTTCCCAACCAAAGTGTCTTGAAAGCATTTATTGTTATTCTTTGTTGAATTCAATTATGACCAAAAAGACAAACCTGTAAACATAATTAGCCAGTGTATATATTCATACAACCACCTTGGATTTCATTACAGGTTGTGCAGTAACAACATGCAGACTATGTTGTCACATCTGGTGCCGAGACCAGGATAGACCCTGAGCTGCTACAGAAATAAGAAAAAAAAAAAAAACTGAAAAAAGGAAAGAAGGAGGAAACACAATGTGGAAGTAGCGAAGAAAAAGAAGAAAAAATTAAACTGTTGAGAAGTAAATAACTTTAAAAAGGAAGAAAAAAAGATAAATTTTTTTGGAAAAAATGTGAAAAGAAATAGCAAAACTTTAAAACTAGAAGAAAAATCGTTGAAAAAAGAAGAGAGGAAGAGTGAACAATTGTTTTTGTTCATACATAACAAGGAGAGAAAAACAGAAGAAGACAAAAGCAGACAAATACAGCAAAAGAAGACCAAATGATTGACAGATATAATAGTTTTTTTAATCTCACCCTGACTCTTGTGAACTTGCCAGCCATATTTGACTTTTTTTCATTTTGTTTTTTATTTATTTTATTGTTTAGTGGCAGTTTTTTTTCTTTTAGTGATAGTAATATTTTTGGTGTTTAATTTTATATATATATATATATATATATATATATATATATATATATATATATATATATATATATAGAGAGAGAGAGAGAGATAGATTAGACATCTCTAGAACAATGTCAGGTGGTTCCTGGACTTCAGGAAAGCATTCAGAATTTCAGGCTTGGACAGAAGCACTGAAAAAGAAAGCCAGAATCCATAATCTAACATTGACAGAAATTGTCAACTTAGCTTATGATTATTCTGTTTCAGAATAAATAGGTTTATTCCTAGACGACAATCCTGAAACTAGGTGGACTGATCTCTTGCAACACTTAACAACTCAATATGGGGAATATGTACATGAAGCTGATGCTGCCAGAGAATTAGTTAGAAATTAGACAGGGTGATAGATGTGCTGATGCTAATAGAATGTTAAATTTGGCCAAAATAGCCTTTATGGATTCTAGGCAGAGAGATATAGAAACCGTCCAAACACAACAGCAGAGTATTATACAGACACAATTAGAAATGCATTTTGTAAGGACCAATACAGTGAGGGCGCCCCCATGATACTTGCAGAAGCATTTGTGCTGGCACAAAAGAGTCATAGACTGAGAGACTGGAATCTTCCAAAAGGCATGTGCATGGAACAGAATGGCCTGTTAGGGAAAGAGAGAGACCATGTCTCAATGGAAGGGAACAGTGGGGGAGTGGTCAATCTAGTAGTAGTAAAAAGGGCCATGCACCTAAGAGGAATAAGCAGAAACCTTACCTAAGCCAAATAAAAAGAGTAGAGATGAGGATAGACACAGATAATCACCCATTTATAAAGCTAATACTATCCTGGACCCCACTGCATAAGTGTAAACTCACACAAGAAGCACTTAGGAATATGCTGGAAGCAGGGATAACAGAATGCTCCATATCACTGTGGAGGGCTCTGAATAAAATAACCAACCACCAGCCTATTCCCTAACCTTGATCGATGACATATTGCCATCAACTATTTTCCCACTCTTGATTTGAGGTCTGGCTACTGGCAAGTAGCCCTCTACAAAGCTCATAGGGAGAAGGCTGAATTTACCTGTCATGTTGGGTTGTACCAATTGAGGGTTATGCCCTTCAGACTGGCCGATGCACATAGAATTTTTGAGCAGGTCATATTTATAGTGCTGGTGGTACCTGGTCTGAGGATCTTGTTACTATTCATCCTCATAATCTCAACCACTGTATTGAAATCTGTCATAGTGATAATCATCAAATCAAAGCAGTTACTTAGAAGGGTTGAAGCAAATTAGTAATGTACAGGCCATAGACTGGGAACAGAGCTTATTAAAGCCATGCATAGGAAAAATGACAGTGACTGTAAGACCTACCATGCCCCAGTCCATTATCAAAGATGGGTTGCTCTACCTTTGGGAAAACTTTACCCTCTACCTTATTAAGGAAGAAAAATTTGGAACTCAAAACTCCTGTCTGGCTCTATTAGATGTTTTGACTAGTAGGTATACAGGGCTGTAATAAGGAAAACAATCAAACTGTATGCAAATTATCCCAATTAGTAAAACCAGTAGATTAACATAAATTTGTGAACAATTTACCGATAGTGTGCAGAAATCATCATACTAAGGAGGACCCAACAGTAAATATAATAGTTTGGTTATCACTAGGTAGAAATATAGTTATTATAGTGTTAGTGTTTGTTTTAGTGGGTCATAGGAGACATTGGTTGAAAAAGCATACAGTACAAAACAAGCCAGTGAAAGAGTGTGAGAGTGAAGAAAGAAAATTAATGGACCTTATAGTACCTCAGAAGTCAGATAGATTGGAGAGAGGCTACAATTTCCCACTATATGTGTGTAATCCAAAGAAAAGAAACAAAAAAGGGAGAGCCCTCTATTCCACATTTTGGTTGGGTTTCTGGAGAGAAGGACAATGTGAACTTTGTTTCAATTTTAACCCTTTAAGATAAAAAAAAAAAAAAAGAAAGTAATTTTCACTTTTGCATATGTCTGATTAATTTTATGACAAGAACCCACCAGTGGACTGAAGACAAACATATATATATATATATATATATATATATATATATATATATATATATATATGTTAAAAAACAATTTATTTATTAAAGACATTTTTTATGTTTAACGTTGTTATTTTATAGATACAAGTATTTAAGCAAATGCTCTGTTTATGATAAACAGTATTAAATAACATTTACCGGCCTGAATGTCCGAGAAATTTTCATAGAAAATATTTGTTCTTTGACAGGATGACGGTTCCGTATAGGATGCAGGTTCGAATCCTGTCAAAGAACGAATATTTTCTATGAAAATTTCTGGACATTCAGGCGGTAAATGTTATTTAATACTGTTTATCATAAACAAGCAACATTTAAATATTTGTATCTATAAATAACAACGTTAAACATAAAAAAAATGTCTTTAATAAATATATATATATGTTTTGATGATTTTTTTTTTTTATTCTTGTGTGTGTTCTGTTGCAAATTGTTGCAGCATGTGATAAATGCGGTTTCATTTTTTATGTGAATTACCCATTTTTTTTAGATACTACCCATTTTCTCTGGTTTTTGTCTTGAGGGGGAAAAATTGGTTTTCATTTCTGTGATATGCTAAAACGTCATTTTATGTGGGAGTAGGGTGGGGTATTGTGAAATGGGACAGATTTGAAAAGGTGGTTATGGTCCTCTTGTTTATTTTGGAATGTCAGTAGAAATTACACTTCCTGTGATCTGAATTACTTGAAAGGGTGGATAAAATCCCCTTCTTGTTTTTTGTATTGTTTCTTTTCTTTGGAAGGTCTGGAGAGTGACACTTCCTATGAGGTGACATTTTTTTCTAGGGACACTTGAAATACACTCGTGATGGCTTGAACAGAGGGGAAGGGCTTCTAAACATCCTCTGGTATATTACAGGGGATGAAAGCCCATCCAGAATTTATTCCTCTTTTAAATTGAACTACCTTCAGCAGTGGTTGGGGTCCATTTGCTTATTTTTTTTTACGGAGCTATGTAGAGTTCCATGCTTTGAGCTGCACATGAAATATTGCTATTTTACTGAATTACTTTGATTTATTTGTTTTAATTGTTTTTATTGATTGTTCTATAGTTTTGTTATTGCAATTTATATAATAAACTAGCAGCATGGCCCGGTGTTGCCCATGCTCGATTCAAAAATTGTACGACTCCTACAGCAATCGCTATCACTTGACTTAAAATATTTTTGCCCTTCCTTGCCTTTAAAAGAGTGCCCTTTGCCGTGCTGATGTTGCTACATGCCTTACTTCTTGCCTATCTCACACTGCGAATTTTTTCTAAGCTCTATACTAAACATTAAATCTGTTATGAAAAAAGAACTAAACAAAATGAACACAAAACGATCAGCTTTAAAAAAGGACTCGTAACTGGAAGAACTGAATGAAAAAAGAATGTTTACAACAAATACTTTTTCACACCCAACCCAGTTTTGTGGAATCAGAATCAACGTTGAGTTTAAGCAAGCAAATGAGCCAATTGGAGTAAAGTGCCATGCAGATTTAAATTTTTCCCACTTATGACGAATGCAGCTATCGATTTTTTTGCATGCTAGTTAAGATTCATGTCAGTCAGCTGTTGGTTCTCATGCTGGCCAATAGAATCTTCCTGCCTATTTGTGGCAGCCAGCTATAGGCTCTCACTCTGGCCAGTAGAAAATGGACACAAACTACATGAAAATTGCCGTAGAATCATGAAAAAATTGATTATTTCCACTATCGATAGGAGTTAGGAAATGCAAAGTCAGTCTTGGCCTTCCCACTAACTTGGAGCATGTGCATGTAAATTTTGGTGCAAATCTGTTGAAAATTGTGGCCGTGCATTCATTACACACACGTCCTTATATATATATATATATATATATATATATATATATATATATATATATATATATACATACATACATACATACATATATTTATATATTGTATTGAGCACTTTTTTTATTATTTTAGATGTTGGTAGGGATTGTGGTAGATGCTATTTTCAGTACTCTAATTATTTTATTAGATGCTTTTGTCAGTACCTTAATTATTTTATATTCAATGTTTTTTTGTTTTTTTTTAAAGCATTTCACCCCAAGCAAGTCAGAAGTGCCATTATCACACAGGGGGTGATGGAGAGTGAAAATGAGAGAAAAGAGTGGGTGTAGGGGGGATTGAAGAAAGGAAAAAAGAACAGGTATCAACGCAACAAAACATGGTGACTGATGTTGCATTTAGGTTTTTGATGATTGTAGTTATCAGGGAAGCAAGTGAGAGGAATGGAGTTCCATTATGGAGAAGTGCGAGGAAAGAAACTGTTAGAAGGGCGGTTACATTTAACTATTTCAACAGTAAAAAGTTGGGACCTAGATGCCAATCTAGTAGTACACTTAAATTCATGTAGTCAGGGTACCAAGAAAAAAATGCTCATCAGTGCATTAGCCATGAAAATATTTGTAGAAAAGACAGAGGGAAGCCACATCACGTCTGTGAGAAAGTGGCTGAAGTCAAGAAGCTAATTCAGTACCGATTACATTACAGATCCTACTTTAGATTTTTTTGAGAATATTGCAGTAAGGGAAGGTAGGGGAAAATGCTATGGATAAAACTTTAACTGTGCAACCAGTAATAAAAATCACAGAAATACAATCTATGTTGTTATTCATTTAAACATCATCATCAATTAATAGTAATAAAAAAATATAATATATTTAAAGTAATAATAATAGTAATAAAAGTAATAAAAATTAACTATAATGTAAGCATATCTATGACATATATAAATGATTAAATACATCTATAAACATATATATGTATGTATGGCACACATAAAAAAAGAATAATATATATATATATATAGATAGATAGATACACACATATACAATACACACATACATATAAACTTACATAGTTACAAACCTAATATATATTTTTCAGTGTTTGATGCAAAATAAATGTATTTTTAAGACTATATAAACTTATTTTCATGATGACGTTTCATTTCTCTGGTTCAATAGCTGGCTTGTATTTTTGTACTTAATTATTTTAATTTTTTCTTCCAGGCATAGTTTGCATATATATATATATATATATATATATATGTATGTGAATTAAGATCAAATATAGATAGGAATGCAAGAGAATGATAGGATAAGGGACAAATAGGAAATCTTTATAAATCTGACATGCTTTGCTTTTATTAACACTTGAGATGTGGAGGTTTATGGTCCACGAAGGTCGGCCAGGTGAAAGTGAGAGGGGGAGCACATCGCAGTGTTTACTCATTCCCCTACGAGAATGAGATGTGACACAAGGTCAGATTAATGTGGGAACCCGAGCAGGTGCACCCGGGCAGGGTCAAAAATTCCTCTCAGTCCCCGCAACCATTGGTTGCGCTGGCCTTGGTGTGAGCACCGATCACTCTCTCTTGTGCAATGGGAGGGTGCGGCCTCGGGCAGCTGTTCCCAAGGGCTGGGCACATCTTCGGTGTAATTTTCCTCAGTTGCCCCTCTGTCCTCAGACAGAGAAGCCCCTGAACGCACTCTGTCCAAGGACAGAGATGCAACTGAGAGATGATAAATGATGCATGTACACCCCTCCAAGGAGAGGGAGCACGTCGCTCTCTTGGTGGAAGAAATCAGCTGTGTTTATGTCGGTTCCGGTTAGCATCGTAGTCGGTTGGCAATATCTTTTGGTTGATGACTAAAAATTAACTTCCGCATTTTGACTGTAGACATGGGTTTCATTTGGATACCATGTGTATTTAAAGTAGTTTCCAGTTATTATTTTTAGTTAGGAGGACTTGTGTATGTTTAGGTTTCATTTGTTTTACTTTTTGTGTATCGTTCTCTGAAAAAAAAAATGCTGAGTCACCAGAAGTTAATGGCATTTGTTCTGTTTTCTGCAGTGATGCTTTCAGACGTTTGAGTAGCCGGCAGTAACTTCCAGCCGGGTGCGATATACTTACCCATGCTTTCAAATTGATTTCATGCAAAAACAATTGTGTTTTTCCAATTTTGGGCGCTGTCAGAATCACCGCCGGGTAATTTTACGTCGTCCTGTGAAGTTTTGTTGAAATCGGTTGGAAAATGTAGGAAATACGATCCCATATATAAACGAACAGACACACACACACAATCTGCATTTTATAATAAGTAAGATGACAAAACCTGTTGGGGGAGGAGCATTACAATATGATTTCTCACATATCCTTAGGCAATAAATAGATAATTTTTTTTTCCTTTTAAGTCAATTTAATGACCTGAGTTTCTTAGGAATCTAATCTCCAGTCCATCTTTGAGTCAATTTAATGACCAGGATTTTTCAGGATACCTGTCTCCAGTCTGCAATTGAATAAAATTTTGTTAGTGATTTTAGATATCATAAAAGTAGATTCCTTTTAAAACTGACTACCCAAAGGCTGAATGGCTGATCTCCTTTTCCAGAACACAAGTGGATGGATAGGGGTTTTAATGTTGAAAAGAAAAAAAAAATGCAAGAAATATAATCATTGTGCAGTGAGACATGGGATCTGTGCATCTTGTTTTTTTATTCTTCTTTTGGGTTGAACTACCTCCAAAGATGGTTGTGTTTTTTAACTATGTAGAGTTCCATATTTTGAGCTGTACATGAAATATTGCTACTGTACCTAATTTACTCTGTTTTATTTTTTTTTTTTAATTTTTAAATTATTTTTATTGATTGTTCTGTAGTTTTGTTATTGTAATTTATATAATAAATGACAAAATTTGGTGGGACAGGATTGTAACAATATGATTTCTCATATATCCTTAGGAGATAAGTAAATAAATTTCTTTTAAGTTCACTTAATTATCTGAGTTTCTTAGGGAATTCATCTCCAGTCCATATTCAGTCACTTTCCCACTATTATAAGCTTGCCTCTCTGTGCCTTTTTTAAAAAATACTTTCATGGTAATTGTTCAAATGAGCTTTTTGCTATGGTATGAATTGTACATATGGGAACTAGTTAGGACTTTCATAGAGACAATGAGGTATTACGGTGGATGTAGTAAGAAAGGTAAGAAAGTTAAACATTAAGACAGAAGAAGACCGTCCTTTTCCCCCATTCCCCTTTTTGGCCTTGTGCCACATTTTATATTTTTACAAATAAATAATGCTCTTTGCTATGTTACTTAGACTGTATGAATTTAAGTGCAAGAATTTTCAAATAATTTTCAAGTTTAAGCATTTAAATGCCTAAACTTGAAAATTACTGTAAATACTAAAATGAAAAAGTTAACTTCCTTGATATAACACTAGATTTAATGAATAATATATACCTAACTTACAAAAAATCCCAATACTAACCCTTTGTCTAATCCTTCATCTATAATGTTATAGTGGAACACACCTATTCTATAGTTAATAGACTCTCCCACCTATAATAAGTAGGAGTAGGAAGAGTAATGAGGGAGTCGCTCAGTGGGTCAGTCAGTCGATGCTGGATGACCGTTAGTCGGATACTAAAGTATCAGTGACCACAACTAGATTTCTCTGTGTCATTACCTATTATATCAAGTTTCCAACATTTTGTACGTCGAACCTATTTTACGACCGACTTAATACAAATACAAGCCTCCACTGTGAAACCACCCCATAACATATAATTAAGCATATACCTTCATCTATCAAAAAAAGAATAAGTACAAATTCAGCAAATGAGAAAATATTCTATCAACATAGTAATTTCTATAATAAAGCTCTAAAGAATAGCAGCTATAAATGCCCAAAACTCAATTATATAAAAATGAAAATGGACACAATAGAAAAAATAGAAATAGAAAAATCATTTGGTATACACCCCCATACAACCAAATGGTAAGAAATAAGTTAGGACATAAATTTCTTGTATTAATTGATAAATGTTTTCCTCGATATAAACTGAGTACAATTTTTAATAAAAATTAAGTTACAGTTGTACTGAAAACTTAGAAATGATTATTAAGAAACATAATTCTAATATCTTAAATAAACACTTATATCAAAATAAAAAATATAGATCCTAAAATAAAGAAAAAAAAATAAAGAAAAGTTATGTAACTGTAGAAATCCTCAAAACTGTACTCTTAATAATAAATGCTGTATTGTATCAATATTTCATCAATGCAATATCTAATCTACTGAAGATCCAGAATAGTTAAATTCTACATTGGATGCACATGGAATGAATTCAAAAGAAGTTGGACCCAACATCAAACATCCTTTAATAATAATAAATACCGAAATCAAATGTCCCTATCTAAATATTTCTGGCACTTAAAAGAAATCAATAAGACACCAACAGTAAAATGGAAATTAATAAAAAAAGCTAGAGCTTGTAGGTCATTAAATGATGCATGTCCTTTGTGCATATATGAAAAATTATACATTATTAAGTTTCTGAAAAATAAAAATTTACTAAATCAAAGAAATGAAATAGCTATTTTTTGTAGGCACTGTCAAATATTTTCCTCAAGTAATAATTAATTTTGAACATAAAAAACAAAGAATAGAGATGAAACATACATTTTTATATTTGATCATTAATTAGTAATTAAATTCTAATATATTTATTTGTAAAAACCGAATAGTCTATTAGTTATTAGAAAGTCGAATGGTACTTTAA
Organism: Acanthosepion pharaonis; assembly: GCA_903632075.3. Classification (NCBI taxonomy): domain Eukaryota; kingdom Metazoa; phylum Mollusca; class Cephalopoda; order Sepiida; family Sepiidae; genus Acanthosepion; species Acanthosepion pharaonis. Next base: position 1,093,738 of record CAHIKZ030002644.1, read on the forward strand.
ATCTGTAAAAATAAAATTTAAATATTAAAAATATGACTTAAATACATTTAAATGACTCTTTTAAAAAATCCTTGTGTATAAAAATATGAATTAAGCTGATGAATATAAATACCAACATTTTTTTTGTCATTTAAACCCAGACGACTCACTGAATAACGGAAGTATACATATGTTAGCAGGTGCCCCCTGCCCCAACTAAACTTAACCTGACTTTGTAAGTAACATATATTGGATACATCAGCTGTCTAGGGAAATTAAAACCCAACCACTCCTAAATTAAAATAGATTTTCCTTGACCTAAACAACTCATAATATCAATATTTCGTAGAAAGTTATTCATAACATTGCTTGACAATGGAATGAGGCTATGTATTTTAAGTTTAATTTTTATAATTAAATTTATAAATTTAGTTTCAGTTTTGAAACATGGAAATTTTCTGTGTCACAATGGAATCATATTTTTAAAAAGAAAAATACATCACACAAAAACTTTATTATTTTGTCAATAATTTTTCCTATATTATATACATATATATATATATAAATAAAAAGAAAGAACAGTAAGATATATAATCCGGTGTTCTTGTTATTTTTTATTTTTACAAAACAGTGCTCAATGTAAATTTACAGAGCATAAATATTATAAATTGACTGATTTAAAATATGTTTTTTTTTGCTACACAGTAATAACCATGTTTCAAAAATGGAAGGTAAAAACTTTAAATTTAATTATATATAGATTCCAATATTCACTTGAAGATGAAACGGAACTAATGCTTTTAATTTAATTATATAATTAAATTGAAAGTTTTAGCTTCCATTTTTGAAACATGGTTATTACTGTGTAGCAAAAAAAAACATTTTAAATCAGTCAATTTATAATATATTGATATATATATATATATATATATATATATATATATATATATATATAATCAAACATAACTTTCAGCAATTCTGTTTCTGTACTTTAGTTTATCCACAGTATTGATCTTGACATACACCTGATTTGATAATTGAAAATCTACAATAAAAAATTGATGTAATGGAATAACCAGCCACCCCCATGAGTGGTGACACTACAGGTGGTAACCACCTATAAGTATTTGTTAGGACAGCGGACAGGAGAGTCGAGCTGGGATCTGCATGACCTAGCAGCCTTAAATTTTTGGAAAGCAAGAAGACAAAAGAGAGTTCCACAAGTGAGAAGTGCAAGAGAAGAAACTGTTGGCATAGAACTTACGGTTTACATCTCCCGCCATTTTAACAGTAAAATGATGAAACCTTGCTTCCGATCTAATACTGCCCTTAAATTTGTAAAGTCTAGTTAAGAAAGAGGAAAACTTATCAGAAGAATTATCATGAAAATATTTATAGAAAAAGGCACAGGGAAATTATATTGCAGGGGTGGAAAAGGGAGTGAAGTCAATATGCCAGAGCAGGACCAATAATATTACAGATTCTTCTTTATATTTTGTCTAGAATCTCTAAATATTTAGCAGGAGCACCAGACTAGATGTGGCAGAAATATTCAATGCATAGATGAATGGTAGACTTATAAATGTATAGATTCTGGCAAGAAAAATATACTTGAATTATTGGCTCAGTGGATAAAGACATTGGTTAGATCCAGTGACTAGACCCAAAGAGTTGTAAGTTCAATACCAGGCTGCAGCAGCAGTGAACTAAAAACTTGGAGAGTTGAGTTAAAGGGAAATAACTGAGACATCCAGAAGAGGCATGGTATGTGTAACTAGAACAATCTACCCCAGTGGATGAAATAAAAGTTTTGGTTCAAAATTGTAATCACCGGAAGAAGGCTGGAGTGTACAATGGCTGAAACATTGTGAATATGGCAATGAAGATGAGAATAACAGTCTGTATAATGTAAATAATGCAAATAATCATAATACCTCATCTCAGAGATATAGAGGCTGAAACATTGTGAACATGGCAATGAAGATGAAGATAACAGTCCGCATAATGTAAATTATTATATGCAATAATGTAAATAATCATAATAGCTCATCTTAGAGATATAGAGAGACATAGACATAAGGGCTGGAACTTACAATGAATATGGCAATGAAGATGAAGCTAGCAGTTCGAATAATGTAAATAATGCAAGTAACGACAATGTTTATTATAAGGTCACACAAAAAATGTCTTTGTTTGCTGCCATAATAAAAATCCAGTAAAACAAAGTTTAGATTTAAAAAAAATATTAAAATCTTTTGTAAAATTCTTCCAGATATTTAAATGTTATTCAAGCATTGATAACGAAGAAGATTTTTAAGGTACATTATGTCAAGTTACTCTGCGAGTGCTACTGGGACAATGCAAACAAGTATTACCTGCTGCATAGTAGGGTCATTACCAACTAAAGTGGTTTCCCTCACCAGTCTTTTCCAGTGAAGAGGATGGCAAGACACCCAATAGTATTGAAAACAAGACCTGATCTTCTTATAGGGACAATGGTTATCTAGCACAGTGGTATAGGCTGGACTCTAACTATGTATGCAACCAGTGTGACATTCTGTGGAGAACTTTGTAGACAAGTCAATAGCCAGGTTGAAGAATTAAAACTCTGAGAGCACCTCTTTGCGACTGCTCGGTCTCTCTGAGATGGAAGTTTGAGTTTGAAGTCAATAGCTTCATGCACCACAAGGAAAGTTGGCTCCCTGTGCTGCACCATGAAATTTTTCTCGCTGGAGTCAATCCTTCAAATCTACAAATCAACCATTTGCCCTTACATGGAGTATTGCTGCCTTATATGGCCCGGAGCCCCTTCTGTTTGTCTCAAGGTCCTTGATAAAATCCAGAGAGGGATATGCAATGTAAATGGCCTTGATCTGGCATCTCGTCTGCAGTCGCTCTCTCACAAACATGCCATCACCTCCTTCTGTCTTTATTACAAATACTTTCATGGTAACTGCTTCAATGAGCTGCTTTTGATGGTTCCCAGATTTCATGAATTTAAGTGTTCAACTAGGCTGGCATCTCGCTCTCACCCTTTCACTGTTGAAACTGTTAAATGTAACCATCTCTTCTACTCCAATAGCTTCATGTCTCGCACTTCTCACCTGTGGAACTCCCTCCTCTTTTCTTGTTTCCCTGATAGCTATAATCTCCAACTATTCAAATGTAACGTCAATCAACATCTCCAGATGCCTTGATCTATCCCCTATCCTTCTCTTCATCCTTTCCTCTATCACGCCTCTTTGATCTCACTCCAACTCTCTGTAACCCCTTGCGTGCTAGTGGCTTCCCGCCTTGCTTGGGGTGAAACTCTTTAAAAAAAAAAAAAAAAAAAAAAAAATCTTAGCACTTGAAAGGTTTGTTTTGGAGCCAGAAAAAAGAACTCTGGAAACATTCATTTGCTGGAAGTCTCTTTCCTTCATTGTTTACTAGAAATCTCTTACCTCAGAAATTTTTTTCCCAATGATGTTCACTCTATACAAGGCCCAAGAGCCACCCGAAGTAGTGGGTTACAGTTTATGTGGATATGTGTGGAAGATAACGGTTCACTTTACATTTGAACAGGTTAAGATTGTAGTGATCAGCAAAGCATTTTCTTGGGAGTCAGTTCCACAAAAGTGGTTCTTGGGAAGAATCTGCATGAGTGGAATATGAAGGGAATGAGGGTGCTTTGCTACAATGGGCGTGGCATGGTGGGTCTTAGCTATGAAGGTTAGAACTGGTGAAATTAAGGAATGGGGTTCATCTGAACATTTTCCATGGAAATAGTGATAGAGCAGCAAGAGGCTTGCAATGTTTCATCTGTGAGAAAGGGATTGTAGTAAGGAAAATAATTCATCACCCACAAGGATACAGAAACACATTTGGGCTACTGTGAGTGAAAAGTGATGACTGGGCAGCTCTTTCCCATATACAGCAGTAGCACTCCATTTTCAACCTGATCTGGCACTTGTAAAGATAGAAGATAGCAGAAGGAGTCAGGTACTTGCTGGAGCAGTATAGGGAACTGACCATTTTTCCAGCATCTTTAGTGATGGATCATATGAGTTCCACTTGAGGTCTGGGTTGAGTTAGTTATAAAAGTGATGTATGCTGTCTCCAAAAAATGAAAACTAAAGATGGACTTGAGGACACATGATCCAGTGGATAAAGACATTGGTTAGATCCAGTGACTAGACCCAAAGAGTTGTGAGTTCATTACTAGGCCACAACAGAACCAAAACTTGGAGAGTTGAGTTAAAGGGAAATAACAGATATCTGGAAGAGGCATGGCAAGTAGAACTAGAACAATCTACCCCGGTGGACAAAATAAAAGGTTCAGTTTGAAAGAAGGCCAGAGCGTACAATGGCCAAAATGTTGTGAATATGGCAATGAAGATGAGGATAATAGTCTGAATAATGTAAATAATGCAAGTAATCATAATACCTCATCTCAGAGAAATAGGCAGATAAAGATGGACTTGATATTTATAGTGGAGTCAGACACCACAAGTTATTAGCTTTGGAAACAAACAAATATTATGGAAACAGTTTTGTCATCAATACCACATAGAAAAATATGATCTTTAGACACTAAACAAACAACTGTAGTATACACATTGAACAATGATATTAAAAGGAGTTTCAATAAAAAATTTTCACCATTATCCATAAAAGATTTTGAAGAGATTGGAAGACATACAGCACTTTTGTGAGTCAAGTAAAGGAGTGGAAGGTTTGGAGAGGATTGATAAGTGTTATTTGCAAAACTGTACCAGACAGTATGCATAGAAAGAGAGTTAATCTCATTGAGGAAGTAAAAAAAAATACATTTTTTCTATAGCAAATGAAAACAGACAAAACCATCAACTGTAAGAAGACAGAATGTATGGTTGTCAACAAGAGAAAAAGTCCAAGATATGAATTATGAATTGGAGATACCAAAATTAAACAAGTACAGAAGTTAAAATATCTGTGAGGTGTTTTGGCAGAAAATGGAAAATGTGGCACCACAATCCAAACATGTATTGTTATAACAAAAGATGCCTTTTGAAAACTAATTCAAATACTATGAAACAGAAAACTTTGAAGAGAAACGAAAAAAAAGAATATTGTACTGCTATAGTAATATCATTCTCTGATATGGCATTAAATGCTGGACAATTTCCTTGCAGATGAGAGCACTTGAGGCAACAGAAATATGGTTCAGCAGAAAGTATATAGAACATAGAAGATATCTCGCATACATTCACTCTTATGTGAGAGAATAGCGTTCAGGTCTACTGTAAATGAAATGATCTGTCATAAATATATACAGGCTGATTGATGGCTACAAGAAATTAGATCATCTGAGATTAAATTGAATTTGGTTTCAAAGATCAGTTCTCAAGTTGAGGAAGTAAATTATTACAGAATGTGTAGAGCAATATTGATAAATACAATTCAACCAACTTTAATTAACCAACTTATTGTAAACATACAACGTATGGCAGAAGATTAGAACGGCTGCTAAAGACAGGTTTACAGATGCAAACATAGAATCAGGAAGTTGAGTTTAAATTCTGGTCAAGTCACATGAATGCTATTGTGAAAGCTATTTATCCATCTCTTCTTTGCACAACCTATGAGTCAAATAGTAGGGTATACTTTGCTCTCTAGCCTTGGCAACAGCCAGTCTAGAAGAAGGAAAATTTAAAACTTAAAACCATAAAGGAAGCAGTGGGAAACTACTTCATTATATTTCCCAATAAATCAAAGCAATTCACAAATATTAAAAAAGTGGAAATCGTGGAGAGCCAGAATCGCCTGCATGCTGTGTGTAATTTTTAGTGTCCACAGGGTAGTGGTGATAAATAGCTTTATTTTTTTAATGGTTTGGTTTGAGTACAATGTCTATTCCAGTACAAATGAAGAGTTTGTTCAGACAGGATCCATTGAATGAAGAAATGGAGTTGAACAATAGGCAATGTGACCAGAGATAATTTTTTCATTTTTTTTAATTTATATTACTATAGATTGATCCCTCCAGATCATGAATATCAAATAATTTCTTATGTGGTTTTACAGGAGGATGCTGATGATGCCATAGATTGAATATGTGAGCAACAACAAAGTTTTAGAGAAAATGGAAGCAAAAAGGAAGTTTATACTTAACATTTGGAAGAGATATTTGAGGTTTCTAGGGTACATAATGAGGGAGGGAGGGCTTGGAAAATCTGATACTCACAGGACAGATTGAAGGTAAGTGGGACAGAGAAAAACAACACACAACCTACTTAGTGAGCTTGAGTAAAAGAATGATGGAACAGGGTTTAGGAGAAATAGCAGCAAGACAAAATTTATTAAGAGCTACAAAGGACAGGAAGTTGTGGAGAGCCATGATCGCTTTCATCCTGAAAGGACACGGTACACAAAGAAGAATATAATTGGTGTTGTACAATAGGCAATGTGACCAGAGATAATCATTTTTTATTTATATTACTATAGATTAAATCCTCCAGATCATGAATATCAAATAATTTCTTATGTGGTTCTACAGGAGGATTCTGAGGATATCATGGACTGAACATATGAGCAACAGTAAAGTTTTAGAGAAAATGGAAGCTAAAAGGAAGCTTATACTTAACATCAGGAAGAGATAGTTGAGGTTTCTAGGGCATATAATGAGGATGGAGGGCTTGAAAAATATAATACTCACAGGACAGGTTGAAGGCACGAGAGACAAAGGAAAACAGACATACTTAGTAAGCTTGAGTAAATGGATGGGAGAATAGGGTTTAGGAGAAATAACAGAAAGACAAAATTTATTAAGAGCTACAAGGGACAGGAAGTTGTGGAGAGCCATGATCGCCTACATTCTGAATGGATATGTTACATAAAGAAGAATATAAATGTTAATAGGGAACCAGTTTTATATATAAATTCATTGTAAATTAAACTCCTACCAAAGTCAAAACAAATATGCTCACACAATGTGATTTCTTAAAACTTTTTAAAATAATCTATTTAAATTCATAATCTGAAGTTTTTAATTGATATTAATATATGAAAAAAGAACTCCAGATTTCTGCTAATCTAGCTAAGTATGTGTTACTGCTGCATGTGATTTTTTTCTAATTTATTCATTTGAGTATACAAAAATATTTGTAAGAGAAGTATATTCTCTTGAAAAAATAATTATCATTGATGTTTTCTTTATCTATTTCTGAAACAAAAAGTTTACACATATGATCTTCCTTAGGGAAAATCACCAATGGCTTAAAATGTTAACAACATTATCTTCAACAAAAAGTTAAAAACTTCAAGGAACATTGTTTATGTATGTTGTCATGTATGACAAAGTGTAAATGAACAAGTGAGAATGAAAGGAAAAAATAACATTTTAATAAACATTATTTTCCTTCTGAAATTAGATATACCATTCAGAAAGCCAATATGGCCACATGTGGCCTGTAGCATGCAAGTTGCAATTTTTCCATAACTAGCATAGATCAGTCATTAACCAATGACATTATTCTGTACACTGGATGAAAACAATGTAAAGTAGTCAACTTTTATTTTCTTTAAACCAATGCCATTTGTTTTTTAAAGGACAAAATTTACCAAGAGTTACAAAGGACAGGAAATTGTGGAGAGCCATGATTTCCCATGTCGCGAACAGAAAGGGCACATAGAAGGAGAATGCTAATTTTACAGAGTACCAACAGGGACATTATTTGACAACAGCCTTTTCTTAATTTACAAATTATTTTTGCTTATTTATTATATACTAGTTTAAAATTTGCACTCCATATGGACTTTTCAGCTAGCTCCTGCTGATAGCTAACTGGGTCTCTGGCTCAAAACTAAAGGTTCCTCTGGTTCAGCTTAGAAAACAGCAATGATAATTTTGGAGAAATAACTTTGAATTCCTCAATTCACTCCATGGAACTTTAAAACCTCACTTTTACAATAAGTCCAGTTCCAGCCAAAAGACCAATTTGGGCTGAAATTCCAATTCAGTCTAAAAATTGAGTTCTTCAAATCATAAGTTCCATGGAATTTCAATTTAGTTGAGTTCTTCAAATCACAAGCTATGTAGAACTTCTAAACTTCACATCACGAAACTTCTCACTAACTTTGATTCCTTGACATTTTGAAGAAATAAAATTGATTTCTTCAATTCACAAAGATTTGGAGATATTTAAAACTGAATTTAAGACAAAAATTTTTAAATTCACAAAGTTTTTGTGTTACTTTAAACTAAATATAAATTAAAAACTTTTAAAAATCACTAATTTTTCTCAGCTAGTTTAAAATTTGAATTTAACTATTCCCTCCTTATCCGAACACAAATCCCAATGCTGGATGTTCAAGCATCAGATGAAGGGCAGATTTCCAATCCTGGGATCATCCTGATTCCAAAATCATATAATGTCTATATAGAGCAAAAGTGGCCCGAGTTAAAGGGCTTTTGGACACCAGCCACAGCATTCCCAGATACCAGAGTCAATTATTATTATTATTATACATTCTATAACTGTTTGTTTGAATTTACAAATTATAATCAAGTCTTAATTTACAAATTATTATTTTCTATAACAACTCACCTTAATTTACAAATTATTTTCTATAACAGCTTAGCTTAATTTACAAATTATCATTTTCTATAACAGTTTGCCTTAATTTACAAATTATCATTTTCTATAACAGTTTGCCTTAATTTACAAATTATCATTTTCTATAACACCTTGCCTAAATTTATAAATTATTTTCCTATAACAACTTGCCTTAATTTTAGAAATTATTATTGCTTATATTTTGATTTATTTTCACAGACTTTGAAAGGAGACTAAGTTTATCTGATACTTAAATTACTTTTCCTTTGATACATTTTTAGGTCAATAAACAGGAAAAACAAACACCTGCCTAAAAAACTGTTTCCAAAATGTAGTCAATATTATCTCATCTACCATAAGAGTTTATACATTTGTAAGATAATAATAAAGAAATGTCCTGCTTCCAAAATAAATATTGATAAAAGACAGCATCAGGAAGAGTCTGCAAAACAACTTTATATCGTATATTTTGGTTAATGTGACATTGTTTGAGAATAAACATACGTAATAATTTATCATGTATTTATGGCATCTAATGATATTTTATCAGTTTCATTGATTTGTTTCATATTCTTGTGACTCAACAACATTATCGCCTATTTTAAAATGATTGCTGGCACCATTTTCAGTGTGATAACATTACTGCTACAATGAAACTATGACTCATACCCATGCATATTTCTACATATCCCTTGAAACATTTGCTCTCTGTTCACAGGTTCACATTATTTTTTGTCTGCTAGCTGTTGAACACATTGACTGTCAGAAGTCTATTACAAAATCTGGCTATTTTTTAGGATCATTTCACCCCAAGCAAAAGATAATGCCACTAAGACGCAAGGGGTCACTGGGAATGAAAGTGAATGAGAAGGCATACTTGCCAATCTAGTAGGACACTTAAATTCATCCAGTTGAGGTATCAAGGAGGAAAGCTCATTGGATCAGTTGCCATGAAAATATTTGTAGGAAAGGCAGAGAGAAGCCATGTCACAGTAGTGGGGAAAGTTCCAGGTCAGAATTGATTTCATTGCTGACTGTTCTTTGAATTTTGTCAAGAATCTTGAGATATATAGTAGAAACACAAGATCAGATGGTAGTATAGCAATCATCACACACACACACCTATACAAATTCAAATTTCGATAACAATACTTCATTGGATAGAAATCAATGCCACTGTTTTATGTGACAATTTTGAAATCACTATATTTTCGTATAGTAGATTTCGTGCACTTATGGAAGAATTGGCTCCCAGAAATCTCCCCTAAGCTCATTCACTGATTGGTCAGTGTCGACCAATCGAATTGTCTGCATGTGAAGAGTGATTCCTGTGCAGCACTTCTGATCCACCAATCACCTATAAAAACAAGAAAAAAGCATAGACACACCAGTGAGACTCCAGCTGCCACAGAAATCCATGACAGTTGAAGCTATGCACCGATCTTCTCACTCAACACTCACAAACTGCATATTCCTTTACACTTACATAATTTTTCCTCTTGCACAGCAAAACTGTTAAAAAACATTTATAACAAACTATTAGCTCTTTCTTTTCAGAGAACTTTGATAGACAATGATAGTCAAAGAGAGACAACTCATCTTACTCATTGCATGCTTCTTATTATGCATTCTTTATTGTATACATTGTTGAATACAATTTTTATATATAATGATACCTTTGCCTTGTCCTTTTTTCATATCAGTTTGGTTTCCTAATCAAAATTAAATAAATGTGGTGGACGTCCGCCACAGTAGCACTATTCAAAGCATGGATGAATGCTAGATTTATAAATATGAAAAATAGATTCTGGGAGGAGAATTGTCTGGCACAACACAGTGAACCAACTTTCCTAGCAACAGACCTAGCAACTAAGGGTCAACATGAGCAATGAAAGATTTTTATGTTGAATTATAGTTTCAAATTAAATCTTGATATTGTTTTCACACCAAACGTATCACTGTTGTGAGGAACGAGAAGACTTGCTTGGCATATCAGGTCCTGTTGAAAGATCACGACCGGCATTAAAAGAGAAATAGATTATTCCCAAATTCCCATATCGCAGGCAGACTTACAAAGGAAAAAAATAAAAAAGACTAAGAATTCAAACCAGCTTGAATTTATAAAATTGGAAGTTTTGGGCAAACGAGAATTAAGTCTCGTATGCAAATTTTAGTTGCAGACGCAGGCATAAATAGCGAGTCTGGGAGGAAGATGAGAGAAGATGCATTGTTGGTGTGATGGTGTATGTACTAACAAGACTGAGAGAATAAGAGGTCACTAGCAACAGCTCAGTTGGTAGACCGGAGGACTGGATGAAAGCAAGTACTTTTATCCATTTCAGTCATCGCAAACGACAGGTAAACTGAATTACCCACAACTGTGAATTCAAATCTGAAGAGCATTGCTATTAGGGAGGAATTTGTGAAATGTTTGCTTGGTGATCATATAACACAAAATGTCCAAGAATGGATGGTGGAACACAAAATTATTTAGAAGCTATACCACCAACTGAGAAGAAAAAACATCCAACCTGACCCTTCAAAGTTTGTGCAAAAAGTAAAGTACAAAAAGTTAAGTGTTGAGAAACATGGTACTTTTGTTCCGCTTGTGAGGACAAACCACCACTGTGGTTTTGACTGTTTCAAAAATTACCATTGGAGTATCTAGTTTGGATACTGGACACTACTGTTGCTTTTCAAAGGTTTTGTTTATGTGTTGTATTTCCAATAAATTTTTCCCATAAAATATTTATTTTAGTTGCCAGTACAATTTTTCATTCGTGCCTTAGACACCAAGTACCAGTTATTTTTCATTAAAAAAAAAAAAACAACCAAAAATCTCATAATTGTAGCTTTGTTGGCAAGACCAATAAAAACTTCCAATCCCAAGTTATCTTGTAGTTTGAAAATGAGTAGCTTGCCATTATCTTGAGTGCCAGCCAAGGTATTACAATTGTCTATCAATCCAAGTAACCTTTAGGGATTTCAGACTGGATAATCATTTAATCTATGGTTTCTATGATTGTTCCCATTTTTCTATTCATGTCTGGGGATATCCCATCTTCTTGTTCTTATTTAGTAGTGGTCAATTATTGCTTGCCTTGAGTTTCCATTAAATTCAAATCTTTACTACTCTGACCAGAAACTAAACTCTCAATTCTTATGTTACCAAATTCATGAAGAAACACTGTTGTATCCTTAAAGAAGGTTACAAACAGACAAAGATGGTACTCGAGTGAAAGGGACAGCAACACAAACATAGATGAAAGAAAGAGGTTTACTGTAAAAGAGAATACACTACTGAAAGACAGGGAATCAATTAGCAGGTTAGTAATTCCCGAAACAAGGATATTTACCTTAACTCCCTGCAAGGCAGAATGTGGCACAAGGCCATTTTTTAATGTGGGGAAACACTGAACTTGTAGGCTCAAGCAAAAATTACATGGGGTCGGGTAGCTGTCTACCACCCCAGATGAGACTCTACCCTTCGGCATAGCCTTGTCTGGGTTCCTCTCTACCCGAAGGCAGAGAGTTTGACCAGCACAGCTGAAGACGAATCTCCAACTAATTCCCAAAGGAAGTCTCGTATATATTCTGTGCACACTATATATATTTACTGATATAGTCAGTCCACATAGGCGATAGGGAGTGTGGGACATTCCATTACAACAAACACCTTAATCCATTAGGCTATCATCCCATAACACAATCCTGAACCTAGAACTTGAAGCTTGAAAAATAATGTTTTTTCTATCCTGCCTGTCACAAGTTCTGCTGTGAAACTTGACTACATTTGCTGCTGCTTTTTTTTTTCCACTGATGCAGCCTGTCAGTTCTTTCTCTTTATATATCAATGGTCACCATATTTTTTAATCATTTCATCCAAAAAAAATGTAATAAATCTACTAAGATACAAAGAATTATGGAGTGTTAGAGAGTATGACAAAAAATACTATTAAGGGGAAAAGAACATTAAAAGAACAAGAATTAAGAAGACTGTGGATGACAATTGGCATTGCAATTACATTTTTGAAAATCAAAGTTGACTGGAATGCAAGAAATGAAAAGAGTTCCACAAGCAAGAAGTGTGATAGAAGAAACTGTTAGCATAGAACTTATGGTTACATCTATCCATTTTGACTGTAAATTGATGACACACTGTTGCCAATCTGATACTGTGCTTAAATTCATAAAGTCTAGGTACCAAAGATCAAAGATTACCATGAAAATATTTATAGAAAAGGCACAAGGAAGCTACATTATGGTAGTGGAAAAATAACAAAGTTAGATGTCAGGTTAGGACTAATAACATTGCATCTTTGGATTCGATCAAGAATCTCTAAATATATAGCAGGGGGTAATAGACCAGATGCGACAGCAATATTCAAAGTAAGGATGAATGGTACACTTATGCTATTACTATAGTATTAGGAGATGATAAAAAGTTCTTAGTCTAAACAAGAAGCTCTTCCAAATAAGTTCTGATATTTGGTCATTTGGTCAGATTTGGGGAAGTGTAGCGGGCAAAAAATTTTTCAGCACCCGACTTAGAATAGCAAAACAACTATAAAGCCATATAAAAACAATATATTTTCTATATTTCTGCTTTAATGACATTTTATTTGACTGACTTTTTCTTTTGTCCTTTCAAAATGATTTCCACATCCTGGGTGGGTTACTATATGACATTTCTGAGGAGGATATTCTCTAAAAATGTGTTTTTTTTTTTTTTAAATTCAATCTAGGCAGCAGTGTGATGCCTTATCATAAAGAGCTGACATTATTATAACATAAAAAATGTGTACATAAAAAGATTTTAAAATATTTATTAGTCTATTCAGAAAACGTAAGAAACCAATTGTATTCATAACCAATGAAGACGAAGGAAAATGTACTACAGGGTGAGTATCCTTTATCCAAAATTCCCAAATCTGAAAGTTTTTCAGGTGCTTGCCACAAATGGAAAATTTTAAAAAGCATTGGGAAAGTTCCTAGGTGATGTGCAATTGTTATAATTGACCTCATCCACCCTGGCTGGGTGTTCCTAGCCCAGTTACACAGCCTACATTGGCGCCAGTTTTTAGTTAATGATTGTCGCAGCAATACTTTCATTCATGGATTACTTACGAGGTGTTTCTTGCTCATTAAAGATATTCAAAATGTCAAATAGCCCTGCATTAATATATGTTTTGTAAGTAGTGATCATATATTTTGTACACATACAGAAAGTAAAAAATATTTTTACGTGAAATTTTAATTTCACCAATTAAAAATCAGCATAAGCATCACATGCCTACCATCATTACTTGTATCTGTATGTACATAAAATTAAATTTTATATAAAATTACTTTTAGAATATATGTTGTTTATATAAAATTACCTTCAGGGTATATGTTGTTTATATAAAACTACCTTCAGGGTATATGTTGTTTATATAAAACTACCTTCAGGGTATATGTTGTTTATATAAAACTACCTTCAGGGTATATGTTGTTTATATAAAACTACCTTCAGTGTATATATTACTTATTTAAAACAACCTTCAGGATTTAAGCATAAACTGTGTTATGAAATGTAAAAGGATGTCATGTTTATGCTTGGGTTTCATTCCCAAGCTGCCTCATTTTATAGATGCTATATACAAATTAAAATAGCCTATATTCCAAAATCCAAAACAATCTGAAAACTGAAGCACTTCTGGTCCCAAGAATTTCGGATAAACGATTCTCAACTACTACTTTTGATTTTTAAGCAAACTGAAGTCTTCTTGGTTTAGTAGAACTGTATATTCTTATGAAAAACATTTCTGTGATTCAAGATCAAAACATTTTTTTGAATTAAAATTAAAACATTCAGTTGATTCATGATAAAATAAAATTAATTCAGAATCAAAACATTTAAGGGATTAAATATTTTGTTTCCGATCAAAACACTTGCTTGATTTTGGATTAAACATTTAGTTTATTTGAGATCAAAACTTTTTGCTTGTTGAGGATCAAAACATTCAGTTAATTCATGATCAAAACATTTGCCTGATCTGAGATTAAATATTTCATTGACTTGGGATCAGGATCAAAACATCCAGTTAGTTCATGATCAAAATAGTTTATTCAGGACCAAAATCTGGGATTAAGTGTTTGGCTGTCTTGAGAGCAAAACATTTTTTTCTGGATTAGGATCAAAATATTTTTCTTGTTAAGGATCAAAACATTTGGTTAATTCATGATCAAAGCATGTGATTCAAAAAGCAAGAAATAAAAGCAAAAAATAAAAGCAAGAAAAAAAAACCAAGAAAAAAAGGAAAAAGACAAGAGAAAAAACAAAAAATAAAATCAAGAAAAAAAAAACAAGAAAAAGAGGAAAAAAGACAAGAAAAAAACAAAAAATAAAAAACAAGAAAAAAACAAAAAAATAGCTAGAAAAAAAAACCAGAAAAAAGAAACAGTGAAAATAAAAACAGTGAACAGTGAAATATAAAGATAAAGAAAGGGACTTGCTGTTATTTTTTATACATTCCAACAAGTGATTCACATTGATTCCTCAGTAGCCTATGTAATGTCTATTTTGGGCCACAGAAAAAAGCATGACATGCAAATTTTAATTTCTGCTAAATCCACAACAGTTTTAGATACATGCCTGTGACCTTGAACCTAAACTAATTAATTTTATCACAACCTTATTTTTTTACTCTTTATACTTAAAGATATTTAGTACAAATTGAACAGAATAATTTATCAATTGCAGGTTACAAGACTGAGTAGGGAAATCTAAAACCACTTGAATTAAATTCACTTCTTTTTGATCTAATTGAAAAACTAGTTATTACTCTGTGGAAAACTTTACAGATATATTTGAATTTTTAATGGATTTTTTTAGATAGATGAAACAAACAACTTTTAAAAATTCACTTTATTTTTTTCTAAATTTTCAAAGTGCTTTATTTTTCATTAATAAACTTTTAGAGCAGAACTGAACAGGAAAAAAAAACAATAAAAGAAATAAATATGTGTAATTTATGCTCAGAATGAGATCAGAAAGAGCAATAAAAATGCAAAACAATGTATACCTATGTTTCATAGATTATGCAAAAAGTGTTTGATAAAATACATCACAAAGACATAGAAAAAGGATGGAAGACAAGGATGTGTCTTCTCACCAGACTATACAGTTAGGGAATTTTGGTTTGGTTTGGTTTGGTTTATAGCATATCAACCTGAATGAGTTATTTTAATGCTGACTAGATTTTTTATTATCAAGGACACATGGCACAGTGGATAAAGGCGTTAGTTAGATCCAGTGACAGGACCCAAAGAGTGTGAGTTCAATACCTGGTTAAAGCAGTCGAGAACTTGGAGAGGGGAATTAACAGGAGTAACCGATAAATGACATCCATGGAACTAGACCAGTCTACCCCAATGAGCAAAATAAAGGATTCAGTTCGAAATTCCAACCACCTGAAGAAGGCCAGAGTGTACAATGGCTGAAACCTTGTAATAAATATGGCAACAAAGATGAGGACAATAGTCTGAATAATATAAATAGTCTAAGATTTTTATTGCTGGTAATATTTTTTTTCCAAAAATGCATTGCTGGTATTAAAACCTATTTTTACACTTTCATGATGTTTTGACCTCAGTTTTGGTGGGGGTTAACTATTTGCCCATAGCTGAGACCCTAATAGGTGCTACCAGCTCAGGTCAGCTTGGACATGGGAACACCAGTAATTAAGAAGTGGTTCCACACTCCTCAAAGCTTCCTGATCAGAGGCCTTGCTGTTGGATGTAGTTTATCGTCTTACCCTGAACAAGGGGATTTAAGATGCCTTTCGGCTAAAACTCCTTCAGAAATATAAACGTTGGCAGAATAAACCTGTAGTAGTTGATATGAAAGATTTTTTCCAACAACCGATATTAAGATGTAAATTACCAAACTAAAGGAGGGAATTGAAAAAGAAAAATTAGGAGATGTCACTTGTGACAACACCTGAAAAACTGAAGTCCAACTACAAAAGAAATTGTTAGAATTTCATAAGAGAAAGTTTCTATCTAAAGAAATTTATAATAATATTCATCCCATGGGTTCCCAACATTCTGAGATGTATGGATTACTAAAAATTCATAAAGAAGGTGCTCCACTTAGGCCCATTTTTTTATGTTGGGCTCGGCTCAACCCAGCACAGTTTGGTTAAGTGGCTTACTGAGGTTCTTGACCTGGTTTTATCATTCTATTTGGAGTATTGTGTGCCTGATTCATTTCAGTTCACTTATTATATGTATAAATTGAAACCTAATTCTGATACTGAGTTTTTCGTGTTGTTTAATATAACTAGTTTGTTCATAAATGTCCCACTTAATGAAACAATAGAGATTTGTGCTGATTTTTTGTATTGTGGCATTGCAAAGCCGCCACTTTTCTCTGAGATTGTTTTTGTTGAGTTGATGGAGATGGCTACTAAATCTGTTCCCTTCAGCTTTGACAATTGCATGTATCAACAAATAGATGGAGTGACAATGGGTAGTCCATTAAGTCCCGCGTTGGCTAACATTTTTGTTGGCTTTCATGAGAAACAGCTTTTTGATAAGATCAATAAGCTTTACTGCAACTTCTATATTGATGACACGTTTATATTGTTTTCCTCTCGCAGTAAAACAGAAGAGTTCTTTTCATACCTTAATCTTTTTCCTTCTTTAAAATATACAATGGAGGTTGAAGAGAACAATCGGGTTCCTTTCCTGGATGTATTAGTAGAAAGAACACCTTCAGGCTTTCTTACCAGTGTCTATCATAAACCCACTTTTTCTGGGCTTTTGTTGTTTTCTGAGTGTAGACTTGATGCTGAGTTAAAGAAAATTAAACAGCTGTTTTTGATGAATGGTTACGCCAAATGTATTGTTACATCTACCATTGAGCAAAAAATTCCTAAGTTCAATGAAGAAATATGATCCCTCTCAATGTCCTCTATATGTGAGGCTACTGTGGATTGGTCTTGAGAGTCCAGTATGCCATTAAAATTTCCAATTCTATCAAACAGTGTTTCAATGCCATAATGGTCTGGAGCATTTTTTCAACTAGAAGAGCTTTCCCCTCATGCTGTCATCAACAAAGCCCCTCAAGCCTACCAATCAACAAAGTTTAGTTATATATCAATATAAATGTCGATGTGAGATCGGCTATGTGGGCAAGACTATCCAGAGATTAGAGGTTAGGATCACCAATCACGTCCTGGGCCAGACTCCATTTAGATATCCTGGAGTCTTATTATTGATATGCAACATCCTGCCCTGTGCAGACAATGGCAGTTAAAACAAGTTGGACCTTATTCAGGAAATCAGTCGCCAAACTGGGAAGAAAGTTAATTTTTTTTTTCAATTCTCTCCCTTAGCTCAGTAATTTACATCTTAATATTAGTTGTTGGTTAAAATTTTTCTGATCAATTATTCTTTTTTATTCTGCCAATGATTATATTTCTGAGTAAGTCTGCCAAAATGCGCCTTAAATTTTAAAATGTTGTGATAATTTTGTATCCTATTTTAATAATAAATTATGATCCCTTTCCTTAAGATTATTTTATCCTGGTGTGGCAACAACAACTTATACAACAACTTACACACACATATATATATATATATATATATATATATATATATATATATATGAGGTCTAATCAAAAAACAATGGAACTGTTGCTCTGATAACAGGTACTAAAGTACACAGAGTGAACATTATTTATATCAGTGCTTGGAAGGAAAGTGCGTAGAGTTCAGTCATCTCACCATACCACAAAGGTTCCATCATGTTTTACTAACTGCAAGAAATTTCCTTCCAACCAAATAATAATATATAATACATAGACTAGTGTGAAAAGCTCTAATATATTTTAATTCCTGTCTGAGGTACCATTTTTCTTTACTAAGACTTCTTAATCAAGGCCGATTGTTATTAATTTCACTGTTTAAGAATATAAAAAAAAAAGGATAGCAACTATATATATATATATATATATATATATATATATATATATATATATATATATGTGTGTGTGTGTGTGTGTTTGTACCCAGTGAAAACAATGATAGTTATAGCAATAAGAAATATATATCACACACAAGTATAGACTTCCAATAACCAAAAACACTATTCTTAAAAGAGTGGTCAAAACCAAGTAGAGATAATAATATTTATAACATACCAGCAATGTTGAAACAAAATTACAACTTTTGTGGTGAATTTATAACAGGTATATGTTATAATTTTGAATATATATATATATATATATATATTGGAGAAACAAGGAATAATTAAAAAGTTTTTCACTTACATTATGTTTATTTCAAAGTTTCCTAGTTAAATAGATGCAACTACTCATCAGAACAGAATCAAACTGCTAATATTTCTCTATTTCTTTGTACTTTTATTGCAGTGTTATTTTACTTTTTCATTTGATGGGTGCTGATTGATTGTTGATTTCACTTTCTCTCCCTATTTTTTTCTTTTCTTTTTTCTTTTTATTCTTTCATTCTTTCCTCATCTTCTCCAATGACATTTGGTTTATTTTTATTCTATTATGGTTGGTTTTTGTGTGTGTGTGTGTGTGTGTGTGTGTGTGTGTGTGTGTAAAAAGAAAAAGATAGGGAGAGAAAGTGAAATCAACAGTCAATCAGCACCCATTAAATGAAAAAGGAAAATAACGCCACAATAAAAGTACAGAAAACGGAAAATATTAGCAGTTTGTTCTGATGAGTTGTTGTACCTATGTAACTACAAAACTTAGAAGTAAATATCAGTTAAGTGAAAAGCTTTTTTATTAATTCTATTAATGCTCTATCCTTATCTACAATATTGAGCACTATCACAAAGTATACTTGCCTTAAATGCCTTTATCAGCCAACCACTTGAAAACCAGCAATTTAGGCTTTAAAAGCAGTCTTATAAATTACCACTATATATATATATATATATATATATATATAGTAAATTTGCAGGTGGTGTAACAGACAGCAGCTCAGAATATGAAATTGGAGAGCTGAGTTTGAAATCCAGTTGAATTTGTTACATTCACTTTGGGAAAGGTATGAATCCATCTTTTTCCTCCAGCTATAGGTTAAATAACAGAGCATTTAAACTTGATGTTGAAAGTCAGGAGAGTCTATATTATGTTTTGCTAGAATGCTCGATTCTTAACTTTTTATAGAAAATGATTGCCTTCCAAAGCAGATCTGAAACATGGAAGCTGCTGACCCAAGGGAGCATTTCTAGAGAGGAAAAGGGCAATTTTCATTTAATAGGATAATTGGAGTATAAAAGGAAGAAAGAGAATGGAGAAAAGCCAATTAGAGAGCTATGTAGGTTATTTCCTCATGGCACTTGGTATCAATGAAATTAGTCCATATGTCACATCAGATATGATGAGGAAGCAGAGTTTGAGCTCATTGCCTGGATGTCCACAGAGAATGATTGCTTGTAATCGGAACAGCAGATTAGAGGTTCAAAGTTCAAATTTGAGAGTCATATATAGGAAGTGTACAACTGTAGTAAATACAAAATAATAACTCCCTTTACCCACTCCCTTCAAATTCAGGTGAGCTGAGGAAAAAGACAGTAAGAAATTCATGAGCCTCTGAAATTTTCTTTGGACCAATGAAAACCTTGCCCTCACAGAGATTGGTCAGTGAGCTGAGATAAGATGGGAAAAAATTTACAAGCCAATGTGAAATTGTTTTTGGACCAGTGAAAACCTTGCATTCACAGAGATTGGCCAGCAAGCTGAGAAAAGATGGAAATAAATTTGTGAGCCGATGTGAAATTGCTTTTGGACCAATGAAAACCTTATCTTCACAGAAATTAGTCACTGAGCCAAGAAAAAAAAAAGAAAATAGTGGGCTTATGCAAAATCCTTTTTGATATAAAATGAAGAAAAAAAATCAAATTAACAAGAGAAGAGTGTCTGACATCATGTGAAAGGTTTCGTTTCTGTTCACGAGTCCAGCATTCAAGTTCTTGCCAGTGTCAAATTACTCACCAATTATATTATCAGCCTTTAACCAAGCACATGGCACTTCAAAGAACATTCTTTAAACAATTTCTGATTTATTCTCCTGAAATGAGGTACTGACACAATTTCAAGTGTGTAAATCTGTGAATAAATTCTTTATCTTGTTTTGTTAAAATTACCCATCATTGTCATCTTCCATTAATCTTCTTGGCATGGGTAAATCAACTGCTTATTTTAATCCCTAAGCCCCACATCACTATATATTTAGGCTGGTAGACAAAAATAAATATTTTGTTTGGACCAATGAAAACTTTGCCTTCACAGGTCAGTTTCCTCACTGGTCAGTTTCTGTGAAGGCAAGGTTTTCATTGGTCCAAACAAAATATTTAAAAAAAGAGGATGGAAATAAATTTGTGAGCCTATGTGAAATTGTTTTGGACCAATAAAAATTTTGTCATCACAGAAATTAGCTGTTGAGCCAAGAATTCTTTTTGATATAAAATGAGATAAAGTTAATGTGAGAAGAGTATCTGAAATCATGTGAAAAATTTTGTTCCATTTTGTTGTGACTAATGTTCAAGTTCTTGCTAATGTAAAATTACTTGCCAATTAAATTATCAGCCTTTAACCAAACACATGGCACTTCAAAGAATTTTTTTTCAACAACCCAAGAAAGCTAAGTATTTCAAACTATCACTCTTCATCTATTTTTGAACATATGCAAATCATATATCCCTTCTGTGAGCAACAAACTATCTTACCTTTGTTTTAAACATTTTTTAATATTATTTTGTGTCAGATCATTTAATCTGTTGTATGAACATTTCCTCTTCATGACAATTTGTTAAAACTGTGGACTTTCAAAATTTCTGATTTATTTTCCTGAAATGAGCTACTGGCACAATTTCAAGTGTATAAATTCATAAATAAATCCGTATCTTGTTTTGTTAAAATTACTTGTGTTTCCTGATTATTATTATCCTTCATTAATCTTCTGGAAGTAGATAAATGATCTGATCATTTTAACTCCTAACCTCCATACAACTATAGCCCACATAAACTAAATAGATTCTAGTTTATTAGCTGTAATATTAAAGATGCCAAACTTGGTACAGTGTTGGTGAATCATGAATTAACACTTTCATTAAAACAGAAAATATTTATTTCTCTGTGTTCTACCCAAGAACTGCATAGCAGCTACCATTGAAAACAAATTATTCAATCTTGATCTAAAATTTATCAAAACCACCTCTAAAACAATAAGAGAGATATTCCAAACCAAATGGAATGATAATGGTAATATTAGCCTATAAGGTAACACTCAGCATTCATTGACTGAGCAGCCAGTGCTGTTGGTTAAAATTTATAAAAATCTTTCTCTTAAAATAATTTTTCATAAAAATGGGTCCAGCAGCTCCTTTCCAAAAATTGATGGGGACTTCCTTCCTAACCTTTTACTTGAAGTAGTGTGGAACGTCAAAATCTTGATCAAGTCATTATTTTCTCTTTGTGTTACATTCAATATCCGTTTTAGCTGTTGTTGCTGTTGAAAGTTCTCAAATGACATGGTTTCTCTTATCTGTTACAGTTCTTTGTGATTCTGTAGTGCCAGTCCACAAGGTTCCCAAGAAGGATGTCTTCACCAAGACCCATAGGCATCACTCACTCAAAGCCATTTTTAAACAGTGATCTTAGAAAGCAGTTGTATACAACTGATAGTTTAGATATTTCTGAATGGATTTGGCACCCTGCACGATATCCATATGAATGTTTCACTCTAACAAAGCTATTTAAGTATAGGACTTGAGATTTCAGATTAATATTTTGGTTTTGTAGATAGTGTTGGGCAAAATTACCTTAAGCAAGGTCTATTCTATGTTCAATTTCCTTAGACCAGAAGCAGGAACATACAAAATGCCCAATAACATACATCAGTAAAACAATCCAGAAATCGAAATAAAAGAAAAATCTATATGAGCATTGTCAAGATCTGTTGCATAGTAACACTTTAAATAGACTAGTTGTTCACCGAACGACATATCTGACCACAATTTTGACCTAATAAATGCTAGTCTGATTAAACAAGAAAAGTATTTAGGAATAAGGAAATGCATTGAAGGTACACTAATCTCACAATCCTCTATGGTCAACCTCCGATTGGGCTCATAGAGTAAAAAAAAAATTTAAAAAATAAAACAGAGATCAGAGTGGGCTAATTTCAAATCCAACAGACTTTAACAACTTCAATATAAAAAAAAATCTTTCTGGCCATAGCTTGTGATAGGGGTATTTATTATCTTTTCTTCAAAATTCCAATACACTTGCCTTATACATTGTTTTGTCTATCTCATCTTGACCTGAAGATGCCTACTATAAAGAGGCAAAATGTAAAGTCTTGAATAGCTTGTGGAGTAAAGATGGAAATAAAACACCAAGACAGTCAATCATCAAATAACAAAAAATGGTTTCTGAGTCGGAGGAGCCATGCATCCTTCCAGTTAATAAATTAATCCTTTGAAAATAAATATTTAACATTCAATCAATGGGTAGTGTTCCTGTCAATAATAAAAAAAAAACATGCTTTGTGATGCTTTGAAGTGTATATAAGTCACCAAACCAGACAAGCCAGTAAGGAGATACAGTGGCTTCAAAGAGATTCCTTATTCATTCATTTGTCTACCTCATGAATTTAGATGCCATTTACACACTTCCTTGCCAAGCTATGTGACACTTACACTTTCCTCTTCACTTCTTCCCTTGACCCTTTTTTCACAAAATCATATTTCTTTTCATTTTAACAAAATCTACAAACAAGGAACTTTAACACAAGAACTTTAACACTCATATATACTGAGAAAAATTTAATTGTAAAGACAAGAAAATAAAAATATTTCACATTTTTATATTTAAAAACCTTTCACCTTTTTCTTTGTGGTTTGATTTGATGTATCTTTATCTCCACTTTTGTTTGGATATTATTCTACATCTGATTAATAACCATTTATTTTTATCTTCACATGATTTTAGCAGTTGGTCTCGTACTTGTAAAATATATGGTCCTCAAGTTTTATTGCTAACAGAGGTTAACTTTCTTAAAGATTTAATCAATCAGTAGACAGAAATATCATGACTTATAAAAAAGAAATGAATCTAATTTCAAAATCAATGAAATCAAAAGTAATCACCAGAAATTGATCATGTATTGATGAAATCCAAATGTATTACTAAATAAGCTGATTCCACTTCAGGTAACAAAATGGTGGAACTCTGATACTTCTAGTTTTGCTGCCTATTAAATCAGGAACTGAAGAAGGTACAGATGTGCTCTATCAATTTGGAATGGATTTTTTATCTTTAAGCATCTCTGTCTTGTCTGTGCTATCCAGTGGGACTCTGTACCTATCAGGACAATACCACATGCAGATTTTAAAGCTTGGTAAAATAGTGACATTAGTCTGTAATACTGTCATCACACATTACTCAGTTATGTACCATGTGTGATACATGCTTAAGCGATCATGTATCTTTCGATGCATGACTGACCAGGCAGATTTTTTCCCACAGTAGGTTGCCATTTCTTTCTGCAGTAGACCAGTTGCCATTCAAGGCTATAGAACCTGGTCTGTCATGCTATTTACCCATAGCTGGAGGGAGAACAAGAAGATTCATACCTTTTCCAAGGGTATTAACACATAAGTGAATGTAATGGATTCTACTGGAATTGGAACTCAGCTCCCCAATTCCTCAGTCTGAGCCACTATCCATTACTCCACCATACCTCCTTTACTACAAGACTTAATCTCTTGTACATAACATTACATTTTATTAAATTCTGAACTTTGTCAATTACTGTCTGTGGCTCGGGAATATTCTGAATGTGGACTCTATATAATCATGTCACTATAAGAGAGACTGGTCTCTATTAGGTGGGGTTTTATATATCTACCATCCACTTTTTGCATGCATATATCAGACATAAATTGGATCAATCATATATTTACATGTCAGTGAATGTTTATGTATCTATCTTCTATATGGTTCTTTCCCATGTATGTATATACTAAGTGTAGCTGGGTTGGTAGGTGTTTATATATCTATATCTATATCTATCCATCATACAGTTCTTTTCTATGTAATCATATCTCAAGTGGAAATGGTGGGCGTTTATATGTCATGCCATTCTTTCCCATGTATACATATCACAGGTGATCACGTGCTCACACGTTGGTTGGTGTTTAAATACCTATCATATAGTTCTTTCCCATGTATGTATATCCCAGGCATAGCTTGGGTGATTACACCTTGGTGGATGTTTATAAATCTGCCATATGGTTCTTTACTATGTGTGTATATTCCAGGTTCAGTTGGGTCGATCATATATTGGGATAGCCACTGACATCAAATAAATTGTAGATCTCCATTCTAGGCTTGGAGGTCATCCATCATGTCAAGTCTGAATCTTGCTTTCCTGAAAGACATTAAATGTAAAGTCTATTCTCATCTATGGTGAGCCACATACTACCAGCATGAAATTTTATTTTTTTCAACAAAGCTGATTTATCACTTGTTTTGTATATTAATGGAGACTAATGCATGCCTGACAGAAAACTAGAATTTTTCTCTGCTGGGATGGTTGTACAAGATAATATGCTAAGCTTGTTTTTAGTAATAATTTTTGGATTACTTAGTCATCTTCATCAAAACAATTTCAAATTTAATGGTTCTGTGGTGAATGCATATTGGTGCAGATGCAAAAGAGGCCCCAGATCATGTGCGAACATGTTTGTCAACACCAGTTACATTCAAGTTTTTCCTATTAGCAGCAGAACACCCTGGCATGTCTAGATATAGGCCTGATGCCAATAAAAGTAACAGGAAAACCAGCAGTCGGCAAGACATGGTTTCTTGTGAAGTTGGTCCTGTAGGCCTTTTGTTCTTAAAGTTGCTGTGATTTCCAAGGTAGTGTTTTGTTACCTCCCATCTCTTCCCCCTCTCTGCCTATTATCCCTGTAATTGTTGGGAGAGCAATGTTAGGCATTTCCTTCAACACATTCTTACCATACATTACAACAAGCTATTTCAGCACTCATGGCAGGCAGCAAGTTCAACCTGATGCTAATCCTCAAATTTGATGGTTCAGACTGGGGTCTTTCTATCATTTAATGGTTTGAAAAGACTGAACTGGTCTGTGATCTGTGTGGTACAAAGAACATTGCTAGCATTCAGCCACTCTGATTGATGGGAAGCGTGTTTTCTGTATTCCAAAAACTCAGCAAGGAAGAAAGAAAAGATGTAGGCCATATCAGGAACACTATATGTTGCCTTTGTCACAGATCCATTTGTAGCATACAACCACTTTGTAGCTAGCTGCTTCAAATGAATCTGTGGATGTCTACTTAGCAGATCTACACAGGCTGTCAACTTTGTACAGTGGGGTGTCTGACCATGGACTTGCATGCACATTTGTAGCAGGGTTGTCTGATCACATGAGGAGGCTACTTCATGCTTCCTCTTGATGTCAACCAGATGTTAAATTTTATATGTTCACAAATGTTGTATAGTCTTCCAGTTTTGATTGTGTGCCATGTTGAAAGTTTGCTCAAATTTCCAGAGTTTTAGAAACAGAGGACTTTGATCCTTTTCTCTTTGGAGGTGATTTAAAATAAAATCTGAACTTACATTGGATAATACAATGTTGTATGTGTCACTCCACATTGAGCATTGCTCTTGTATAGTAAACATCTTTTAAGTCACTCTCTGACATAATATCAGTCCTTCTATATTAAAGTTGCCAAACGTTCTTTATATACTGGACATGTCCCATATTGGATAATTTTATCCCCTGTCCTATACTGAACTTTCAGGGACACCATAAATATCTCGTATTTAGTTCATTCTCAAATTTTGTAATAAAAGTATATTTTTACTACCTTCTTATGGTTCTTGGTTGTAGTTTTATAAGTAATTATACTTTATTTTCTCAGATTCTTTTGATGAAAATAATTGAAATGTAATGTGGAAATTAACGTTGCTAGAAGTTTATACAAAACTGATGTGCTTATTTCTCTATTGTCTGTATTAAATATTTTCAAATGATCTCACTTTTATAGAATTTCTTTTCTTAGCTTGTATTAAATAATTTTTAAATGATTTTACTTTTATTTCCTTCATAACCCATTAAAATCATTGTTTTATGTTTTTAACTTATGACTCTTTTATATAATATAATATTGGTCTGGGTGTGTAGGTATATATATATATATATATATATATATATATATATATATATATATATATATATATATATATGTGTGTGTGAATTGTAGAGAGCCACGATCAACATCCTGAAGGGACACTGCACATAGAAGGAAAATAAGGAAGAGGAGGAGGTTCACCCAATATAGGGCTTAAAAACCACTCATGGTTGAGGGTTATGAGAGATCAGAAGGAAGTGAAGATTATGATGATTATGATTGACCCTTGACTTGATGGGCTTAAGATTGAGTGGAATTTCCTTTTTATGACTGGAATACAGAGTAAATGTGGATGATTAGACTCCATGGATTTAACTTACCAAGTCTTAGCTGTCATGACCTTCACTGATGGAAACAACACGTGAAACTCCCCTGCACATTTGTCATGGAAATAGCTGTAGAATAGTGAAAGGCTTTCAATATTGTGTCATTGTTGGGGGGGGGGAATAGAAAGCTGTAAATAACATATTGAACTGTCACATGACACGTTTTTTTTAATATCAGATTAGTGATAAAAATTACTCAGCCCCTCTGTATTTCGTTGTGGGAAACCTCAGGCATATCAGGTATTCTGACCCTATTTGGGGGGGGCGATGGTGAAGTGCTGCTTGGATGGAACAGCTTCCTGAAACTGAGCTATGTCTGCCAATTAGTATGAAAAGATCCAGCCTCTAGCACAATAATCAAGACTATCCAATATATCTTTTGTATTCATTGCTAAAAATTACTGTTTTAAAAGCCTGTATTTATTTCCGTCGCTTCAAGTCTCTTTATCATCTTTAAGGAGATTGTCCAGCATTCACTGCCATATAGGAGGACTGATATTATATAACCATTCAGTAACTTTTCTTTGAATAATAAAATTTTCCTGTTTCTTAATACAGTGCTTAGCTTTTGGAATGCATCTTTGGCTATCCCAATCCACCTTCAAATTTCAGCATTGCACTTTTCCATTCCATGTTAAAAAAACTTCCCGGATATTTAAATTGTTATACTTGTAAAATTGTTATTTGCATAATGGGCTGTTATTTTTGCTAACAACCAAGTAATCTATTATCTTGCAATTGGTGTTTAGTCCTTTTTTTCTTGCTTTTCTCGTAGTTGCCTCGCTTTGCCTGCTGTCAACATTATGTCATCTGCATATCTTATGCTGTTTAGATTGTGGCCACCAATAATGAATCCTGACAGGATTTCTAATTTGTTTAGAATCAACACATTGTCTAAGTTGAATAAGTCTGGTGAAATGAGGCATCCTTGTCTTACACCCCTTTCTATTTTTGCATATTTACTGAACTAATTTTCCATCCATATGCAGACAGTTTGCTGCCAGCATGTTCTGAATTATTCTAATATCCTTCTCAAATATGTCATGGTTACAAAAGTTCTAACAGTTCTTTATAATATACTTTATCAATCACTTTTACATAATCTATTAAGCACATGTACACATCTGTATTTGTATTGCTCTTTCTGATATCTGTAACAGGGTTGAAATGTTGTGGTTGTTAATGTGATTACCCTATCATATGTATTTGTAGTTGATATGGGAATCCTTTTCTCTTTTTTTTTTTTACTGAAAATGAAATGAATAAAATGTACAATGATAACAACTATAAGAACTTGAAACACATGTTGACATTAATGACAAGAATACGTATTTTTCTTTTAGTGATGTTAATAACAATATTGGTAGTGTGCATGTGTTAAAAATGTTCTCAGTGTTATTGTCTTTTTTCTTGCTTTAAAAGTTTGTGCTTACTTGTTTTTACTTGTTCCAAGAAGTTTGTTGTTAAGGGTAGCATTTGAGACCATCAACTGTTGATTTTTGTGGAGTGAAGATACATCTGTGTTGTTCTTTTTACTACTGCTACTCTACTCTCTTTGCATGTGGAAAGGTTGTTTTGACAATGATGAAATATCATCATTCTGGATTCATTCTGAGTATAAAACTACTGAATTATTTAATAGGTGCATGCAAAATTTATGGCAAAGCAAAAACTAGTTTTCAAGTGCATATTCAGTGTCTCGTATTCAGAAAATAGTGCCTAGAACTTTTGCACACACTAGTATATCAAAACTTCTGTGGAGAGTAAAAATACTTGAATAATCTTAAAACAAATTTAATTCTTTTTTTTAATCTTTCAGAAAAATCCTATTTTATGATGACTTTGATTAATACAACAATATTGATTGATCGATTGACTTGATTTTACAGCTTATCAACCCTTTGTAGATTATTTAAAGTTAATATTTTGTATTGTGAAATAAATTCTTTTTTTTGGTGAGTGAATAATTGATTAATTATTTTTTTTTTTTTTGGAGATAATGACTTTTCCAGATACAAGTTTTATTATTTAACCCATATCTAGGAAGAGAAGAGATGAATTCATGCCTTTCCCAACGATATTCTACACTTTCTTGGTAATTGATCTGATGAATTTTCCTCTATAGTACGTAGAATTTAAGCACACTAGTAGATTATTGTCAAAGTCTCATCATTTTACAGTCAAAATGGCTAGATGTAACCATAAGTTTTATGCTAAAAGTTTCTTTTCACTTGTGGAACTCTTTCAACTTCTTGCTTTCCAGTCAAAAAATTTAAATTCAATATTAGTCGTTATCTTCTGTCTTTTTAATTCCTGTTCTTTTACTGTTCTCTCTTCTAAATCAGTGCTACTCAAAGTTGTGGTCCACATACCAGCACCGGTCCCTGAACAATCAGCTACCGATATGCGGACAGTGTCTAGGCCATGTTAAGGAATCATTTGTAAAGATTAAGGTTATATCATTTTTGTTTTTGTGTTAATAAACTGCTTTTTTTTTTTTATTACTGTTTATATGTTTTGATATTGAATTATTTTTTTGCAAAATAAATGGAAGATAAAAAAATAGTCAGCTTTTATTATATTCATTATATACATCCTTTCCAGTATAAATTAATATTACCACAAAATATTACAGGTACATGACACATTGAGAAAAAAAATGCCTGTCTGCCATATGAGATAGTTTGAGAAGCACTGTTCTGAATGATGTTTTTTTTTCTTATTTCTTTTATACACAGTAACTGCACCACCTGCATGTTGCTTTTTGCCTTGTCTGGAGGGAAATAATTTTAAAAAAATAAATAAAACTTTTCCACAAATTAATGTACTGAACTTGACTGGAATTCAAACCCCGCTCGCCCATTTCTTATTCTGAGTTGCTATCCCTTACACCACCTGCACATCCTACTTAAAAGTAAGACTCAACTATGATTTATACTTAGCCCCATGGATATTATTACAACTATTATTAGATAGAGATCAAATAAGTTATTGCTTAACCTGACTTATCCATGTTGAATGCCAACCAGAATACAAATGATTATGGGATTAAGATTATTTACATTTTCTATATTAGAACATAAATTCCTTTGCTAAATTGTCAAGTTAATAAGATATAAAACAAATAAAATTGTTTCAAATCATAGTTGTCAGCTGTTAGACCAATTTCCTGTTAATGGAAAAATATAAACCTAAAATATTCAGAATTCCATCCCAAAACAAACAAATCCATATGGATATCAAATTTGTTATCAGAAAATTCCTGGATGATATGGTTGTATTATCCACTGGAAATGCTTGTGCCACTAATGCTCATTGGTACCCAGCCTACTGAGTCAGTCTGCCAATAAGCTTTGGCAGACTGACTCAGTAGGTATGTTCAATTATTCATGATCCATTATTACATGAAGTTTTGTAATGCACGGATGGCTTAAACTAATGCTTCCTTTTTTTTCTATATATTTAAACTATATTTTGGGAAAGTGAAAAATTAGACTGAACTATATTTCAAAATTTCCAAGTTTTTATTTAAAATCAAAATAAGAAATTTAAGCAAAATGAACACTTATTTGCCATATTCACGACATTTTGGTCATTTTATGCACCGACCTTCTTCAGGTGATTGGAATTTCAAACTGAACCCTTTATTTCATCGTCAAGGACATATGACTCAGTGGATAAAAGCATTGGATGGATCCAGTGACTTGACCCAAAGAGTTGTAAATTCAGTACCTGGCTACTGCAGTGGTGAGGAAAACCTGGAGTGTTGAGTTAAAGGGAGATAACTGAAACATCCGGAAAAAGCATGTCATCTGAAACTAAAACAAACTACCACAGCAGATGAAATAAAGGGTTCAATCACCTAAAGGCGGCTGGAGCATACAACAGCCAAAACTTAAATATGACAATAAAGATAAAGACAACAGTCCGAACAATGTAAATAATTACAATACCTTATCTCAGAAATATAGACAAATATTGAAATGACCACTATATATGAAAAGGAAGGAAGGTATCAGTTTCAGCTGACATCAGAAGGATATGGACTAATACAAGCTTACCAATGATTTTACTAAGTCTTTACTATTATTAGAAGGGTTTCACATGGTAGCATTTTCCAATTAATACATTGAATTTCTGGTGGGGGGGGGGGGCTCAGTTTATTAGCAAATAATAATAAAAAAAAAAATTCGCCATTTTATGTACAGTAGACTCATCTCCCTGGCATTAGTTTAAACTGACATCTTTTTTTTCCATATATCTAAACAGTAACTATAAACTATAATTTGTAAAGTTAACATTTCTCTGAAATATTTTGGAAAATTTACAAGTTTTCATCTGAAATTTAGAAAATAATATCTTTAAATAAAAATGGAAACAAAAAGGACACAGTATCAGAAAGAGACAGTTAAAATTTCTAGGACACATAATGAGGAAAGAGGACTTGGAAAAGTTTATACTCACAAGACATTGAAGGCAAGTGGGACAGAGGAAATCAGCAAATAATCGACATAACAGGCTTGTATAAATAGTTGGCAGAACAGGGTTTAGGAGAGATAGCAAAATGGCAAAATTTACTAAGAGCTACAAAGGAAAGCATATTGTGGAGAGCCATGATCACCCTCATCTTGAAGGAACATGGCACATAGAAAAAGAAACAAAATGGTCACAATATACGTGAAAAAAATGAAGGTGTCAGTTTAAACTGATGCCAAGAAGATATGGATTAAAATGAATAATACTTTTTGTGTGTTGGCCTCAATGAATACATCCAAATGTTAAATGTCACCATTTATAATAGATGAGCAATATTGGGATCATCATTCATTTGAAATGATTTAGACTTTTTTTTTTTTTAGATTAATTTGATTTCTAAACTGGATCCCCACAAAGCATATACAGGTGATTGTTTCCCTACAGTACACCCTTAAGAAATGTGCTCCTGAACTGGCTCCTGTTCTCTCTAAACTCAACACTAAATGCCTTGCTGATGCTTGCTTTTCTGCTTGTTGGAAATTCTCTTCTATAGTTCTAGTTTAAGAACTCAGGTGAATCATCTGACCCTTCCAACTATCAGACTATTAAACTTCTACCTCTTTTTAGCAAAGTACTAGAGGTTCTAATTAACTAATAAAAAAATAATAATAATCTAATCAACAACAAAAAAAAAAAAATAAATAAAAGATTTAGTCTAGGGAAGAGATTTTAAAGTTTTCAGCTAATAAGTAAGACCAGAAAGTTCTTGCATTGGACATTCTCTAACTGTACCATTCAATGAAAATCTAGATGCATATGCACATTAATACCCAGGATATTGAGTCAGTCCACCAACAGGCTGCATGTAATTGACTTGTGTTTAATTATTAATGATATGCTATACTTTCATATAAATATTAAATGTGGTATCAGAAAATTTCTTGACTGTACATGACATGGTTGTATTATTCTATGGAAATTCACATGCAGCTAATACACATTGTTACCCAACCGACTGAGTCAGTCTGCCAACAGGCTTTATGTTATCTATTTATGTTCTATTATTAATTCTAAACTACAAGGTACACTATGATTTCATATGTGTAAGGCTCAATAGATCTGCTTGTGAGAACATTTAAATATTTTATCATTCTTTTAACAAACATTCTTAAGTTGAACAAGGTGAAATGTGAGTTTCAAGTCTGGTCAAGCATCAGTTCAAGTGTTCAGAGTGAACAATCACCAGAAAAACATAAAAAAAATGCGGAAAATCTTTGTAAACGCATCCATGAGGACTTGAAGCAATTGGTCGTGTATTTAGCAGAGGAATCTTCCAGATTAATGCTGAAAATAAATCATGAAGAAAAACATGCAACAGAAAACTAAATTGAGACATTATTCCCTTTTATGTAATTATATGTTGGTAATAAATTTACAGACATGTTTTGTTTGGTGCATGTTAAATTTTGATATGTTTCTAGTATTATGATTATTTGTTTGTATTGTGGGGTTCAGAGAATATTTTTTTTCTTGGTTTTGTTTCAGACAAATTCTCATATCTTTTGTCTTTGGAAGTCAAAAGTCCTACTGACTTGTGCAGTGGTTAAGATTTTGACAGTAAAAGAAGGGAAGGTTTTCTACTTTTTAGCTGTGATGAAATATCTTTTAGAGACCACTAAAGACTATTTCTAAAGTTTTTGATTTTTCCAATCAACACTCCCACTTGAATAGAATCAGTTTACATTATATATATATATATATATATATATATATATATATATATATATATATAAGCTCAAACACTAATATTCCATGGTTATAATTTATTACATTGGAATTGTAATAACAATCCCAGTCATCAGACCTACAAATTCAAAAAGCTTTTTGAATTTATACATCTGATGAATTGGATTGTGATTATGATTCTGTTATGGTCCAGGTTAGGACCAAGGAAGAACAACATGAACACAAGAGTAGAAATAACGAAGGTATATTACACGAAATAATAATACAAGATGTGGAAGGTGTTAGTATGACTGTCAGTCTGGTTTGGAGTGAACTACTATCGGTTCGACTCGATTTGACCCTCTCTAGAGAGAGAGAGAGAGAGAGAGAGAGAGAGAGAGAGACGTAGTATACATAGTCTTAGGGAGAGTTCATTCTGTAGTTATAGGTAAAGACCCATGACTGATTCCAATGTAATAAACTGTAACCATGGAATATTAGTGTTTGAGCCTTTTATATTATATTCTTGCTCTGTCGTGGACATTGAGCTCTACCTGGATTTTATTCTCTTGGAAATTTATTTATATATATATATATATATATATATATATATATATATATATATTTGTATATTTAGGCAGCAATCCTTCCTTTATGCATGTTTCATTAAAAACGACAGACAAGGTATTACGGTTGAGCTTTTTATTCTCACTATTGAACATACACAGAACACACACACCCTACTAAGCTGATAATCGAATCATCCTTGATAATGGCTAAAGGTATAGCCGAAAGCGCTCGGAAATACAGAACATTCGGACAGTTCTTACACACTCTTTGTCCAGAAAAGAAAGCTCTTGTCAGAACACAAGAAAAATTAAATAAAAAGCTCAACCGTAGTACCTTGTCTGTCGTTTTTAATGAAACATACATACATACATATATATATATATATATACATGTGTGTGTGTGTGTGTTGACCACTAATATTATC
Source organism: Acanthosepion pharaonis (assembly GCA_903632075.3). Classification (NCBI taxonomy): domain Eukaryota; kingdom Metazoa; phylum Mollusca; class Cephalopoda; order Sepiida; family Sepiidae; genus Acanthosepion; species Acanthosepion pharaonis. The sequence continues at coordinate 1,128,061 of CAHIKZ030002644.1, forward strand.
AATATATATATATATATATATATATGTAACAGCATATTTGTTCAGATCATGATAGCATAATTGTCCATACTATAAAATGTTTAATATCTAAAAACTACGAAACTAATCGAGTTTCTTTTTTCCAAGTTTTCAGATAAGACATTTAGTCATGTTGATGCCATTTTTTGTAAGAATCACTGAAAAGTCTTTTGTGTTATTCAGCTAAAAATAGAACAGGTTAAAATTGATTTGCGTCAGACCTACTATATCTTCTCAACTGTTCAATAGTGAGAAGAAAAAGATCATTCAGGCCTTCAGTAATGGTACCAACATTCATGATATGGCTTCCATCTTTAAAGTCCATTCAAGAACCATCAAGATAACGGTGAATATGTTTAAAAAATGGGGAACAGTAGAGAGGAAAACTGGATCAGGAGGTCACAACAGAAAGAGGGATCATCATTTCAACTTAAAGCTAAAAAGACCAATTAGAAAAGATCCAACTCAATTCATAAGATGTTTGGCACATGAGAGAGGAGTTTCAGCTATGACAGCCCAAAGAGCAGTGAAAAAAGACTTGAAAATGAAATTGTACATGAAACCTGAGAGATAGACAGAAAGTTAGGTTAGAGAGGGTGAAGATCATCATGAATAAGTTGGAAAATGACCCTGGAATAATAAATATATATTTGAACTTTATTTCAATACTTCATGAGCTGTTTAGCTGAGAGAGTAATTATACATTATTGCTCAAAGTAGATTTCAATAGTGTTATAAAAACCTCAGAGAACTCCAGTAAGATATCTTTAATCATTTTTAAGATACAACAGTTCAGAGCTTAATCTAACAGTTGGACAATTTTCCTGTTATACCCGGTGTGCGTGTATGTGTGTTTATTTTAGGATATTACAAAAGAAACATGTTGAAATTGCTTGTTTAGCATTTTGTTAATTTACCTCTTCACCCCATTTTTATTTCTTAGGAAATGGCATTGTCTAGTTTGTATAATTTATGTAACAATTTGCATTTGCTTTAGTTTATGTCTGGCTGCCGTTAGATGCCAATCTATGGGTCATGACACATTCATAAAAAAATAATTTTTAATTTTTGCTTAGTTTAAATTTAATGCAAGTCATATTTGATTGGTTGATCAGAGTAAAGCCCACAAACCCTATAACCACCCCCTTTTTTCCTTCTTTCATAAAAAGAGATTGAATTTTGCTATTAAATCTAAATAAATCATTCACTTGCCATTAATTTACAATTGCCTGATGAGACGCATCGATACAAATCAAAACAACTGCAATTGTGTAGTGATTTTGACATGTTTTCAATGTAATTTCTTCAAATAAATAATATTGCTCTATTTTGCATTGAGGCCTCTTGTAAATTAAATGTTATGAATGTTGGAATTGTACTATTCGTTCTCACCTTTATATATATATATATATATATATATATATATGAAAATTATGGATAAAATCTCTGAAGTTCATGCATTTATTCTGTTTATGTTTGAGAATAAAAATTGCAAATAAACTGTTCATTCTTTTTTTTCTGTTTTTGTTTCACCATAATAAAAGTGTAGTGATATGTAAATGACTGCCTAATTAGCATAGTGTTGTAACCTAGGGAAGGTTACTGAATAGAATAATCACATGAGGTTGGTGATGCATGATAATACTTAGGACAAGAACAACACATAAGATTCGTCAGCAGCATGTAGAAGTAGTAGTCAACTGCTAGAAGTGAGTCAAGTGAACTCCACAATGAATAACTGCAGGATATCTACCAACCGCCCCATGCGGTCAGATGTGGCACAAGGCCAAATCTAATGTGGGGTATCCAAGCCCATAGGTTCAGCCAAAAATTCCTCATAGACCTTGTATAAAACAAGATTGGGTAGCTGTTGAGATGAGACTGCCCTTCGTCTGGGGATCCTCTCTGCCCGAAGGCACAGAGTTTCACCAGCACAGCTGGAGACGAATCTCCAACTGCAGAATATCTACTAACCACCCCACACTGTTAGATGTGGCACAAGATTGAATTCAATGTGGGATGTCCAAGCCCATAGGCTCGTCCAAAAATTTTTTTGTAGACAACTGTATAAAACGGGGTTGTGTAACTGTTTCCTGAGATGAGACTCTACCCTTTGACTTAGCCTTGTCTAGAGATCCTTTCTGACTCCAGGCAGAGAGTTTGACCAGCACAGCTGGAGACGAATCTCCAACTGCAGACCAACATACAGTATTTACTACTGTATTTATGGGAATGGGGACATACTCATTATTGTCCGTAGGTATGCTACAACACATAGCTAAGGCATAGATTATATAAATGTCAAAACAGTAGTAAGGTTAGAGCAACTCTAGATATGTCAGATAAATGATTACCAATGAACTGATAAACTACAAAGGATATCCCACTTCATAACAAAGAGTAAGGATTTAACAAAATATATGCTGTCATTTTTGATAGACAAGTAAAAAACATTAAAAGAACATGAATCTTTAAATGTATTTTTTCAATGATTATATTAATATGTAATAATTCTATGGGAGAGTTATTAATAATAGAAAATTGATCCTCGAACTTTATATCCAGTAGAATCTTATATTAATATTTTAGCCATGCCACCAAAAATTAATGCCTATTTTGCTAAGTCCTTACTATTATTAGATGGTTTCACATATAAGTTTTTAAATATACTCTTTCCAATGATCATATTAATATGTAGTAATTTTTGTGGGGGATCGGTTTATTATTTAATAACAATAGAAAATTGACCCCCCACTTTATATCAAGTAGAATCTTATATAAATATTATTTTAGATATGCATCCCCTGCTATGGGTTAAATGTATCTGGAAAAATCATTGTTATTGTGAAAAAAATTGTTAATGAAATATTTACTCACAAAAGTATTATTCTTACAATCCAAAATTTGTTTCAGTCTTAAATAATCCATAATTGGGTTGATAATCTATAAAAACAAATCAATCAATTTATTACATAATAATAGAAAAATCGATGCCACTCTTTATATCCAATAGAACCTTATATTAATATTTTAACCATGCTACCAATAAAAAATGAAGGAATATTTTAAGTACTTACTATTATTACAAAGTTTTTTTTTTCCAATATGAGTCTCTAAATATAATTTTTCTAATTATTATTTTTATAATCTCTTCTTTTGCACAAATTTGGTCTTTTAACCTACTGGTTTTGTAAACCTTTTGGAATAATCTGCTATTGTAATAACATTTTTCCACCTGGTGCTGCCAGTGTAAAAATGTTACAGATAAAAAACTTACAAATACACTTGGCATTATATATATATATATATATATATATATATTCTGATTTCTTTTTGAATTTGTAGGTCTGATGAATTGGATTGTGATTATGATTCCAATGTAATAAATTATAACCATGGAATATTAGTGTTTGAGCCTTTTTTTTATATATATATATATATATATATATATATATATATATGAGAGAGATTTTTTTATTTTAACTGACTTTTTTGTTTCTGAAAGGTTCAGAATTTTTCTACATTTCAGTATTTCTAAAGTCTGGATAAATTATAAAACAATTGTTATATATTTGACCTTTTGTTCTTTTAAGCATCAAATACTGAAATGTAGGAAAGGTTGTTCACTTTATCATATGCCTTGATATGTATAATACTACACAGATAAGAAAAATTGACTGATAATATTGTTTATGTCTGATCCCAATTAGTTGTGGCTATCATTACAATTAATACAATTCAGATGTCAAACAGAATAGAGAAAACATTAGTAAACAGTCTTTGTTATAACGAGCATTTGGTTGCAAAGAAAAGGACAAAAGGATTAAATTTTCAGCAGTGTGTATTCGTCAAAATTCAGAATATATACATAGTTTTTTGAAATTTGCAAAAATTGTTCATGTGTGATTCTTCAGTTGCTGTTGGTCAGGAAAGCAATTATGTGTAAAGGTGTTGTTGCTAGGGCTGTGAGTTGACAATGTTGGTTGTCCAAGGGATTAGAGGATAGGTCTAGAGTGGATTAGCCATTGGTGGTGTTTCACTCACACCTTTCTTTAAGGTTGAAATCAACTCCTGTGAGGTGTTTGATGGGCGGGTGGGCTGTCTGGCGGTTATACGATGCTGAGATGTTGAAACCAAATCGCCTGGTAAGGTGTTTGGGTGGATTGGTTAATTGAAATCACCGTGGTAGGTTGATTCTTGGTAAGGCATGTTGGTTGCCATGGTTATGGTGGTGACAATGAGGGATTAGATTGAGCAAAAGGTTTCTGTTAGATTCTAGTCAAAGTGGTATCAATGAGAGAGGGTAACGATAGTGACAATGAGGGAGGCCTGGAGTGGTTCAATTGGAATGTGTATGTTGGATTCTGGTTGAATGTGGTAGCACTGAAAATTTGGTTTTAAGTAGTGTATTTTTAAAAATGTATTTTTTAGTAAATTTTTTATGTACATTGAATGTATATAACCTACATTGACAGTGAAAAAAATTAACCTTTTTTTTCATGGGGGTTCAATTTACAATGTAAATATAATGTTAAACAGGACACTTACTTTGTGTCCATGGTTCTATAATTAACAGTTGCTTTTCATTAGTCCATAATGTCAAATTATGGAAGACCAAAAAGCAAAATATGAGAAAGTTGCCTTTCCATTTTCTCTGCAATAAGGGACTCAGTTCCTGGGGGTATAAAAAAAATTCTTACTCTCCTAACCATAAATTAGTTTTTTAAATGAGAATAATAAAATTTAACTTTTTAAGGCTTCTCTCTCTTTAAAAATTTGACCCAAATTTACATTTAGAGAAATAATGTATATTTTTTGTAGATTATAATGTATATATTTATAAATAGATAAATTAATAATGTTTGACAATAGCTCATCAAGTAAAAAATGAAGATGAAAAAAATACAAGATAAAAATTAATGATAATGGTTGTCTAATAGAAAATGAAAGTAAATATTAGTTTAAATTAATAATAATTGACAATCTTTTTCCATATGCCATATCCTATCAGGATGTTAGCGATTATGGTTCTGAACAATTTTTTGTCCTTTGTAGCTCTTAATAAATTTTGCCTTTTTGTTTTCTCTTCTAAACCTTACTCTGCCATCCATTTACTCAAGCTCATTCTTTTTCTATGTGCCATGTCCCTTCAAAACATTGATCATGGCTTTCCATAATTTCCTGTCCTTTGTAGCTCTTGATAAATTTTGTCTTTTTGTTATCTCTCATAAACCTTACTCTGCCATCCATTTACTCAAGTTCGTTAGTGTTATAATGAGCCTCTGGTTGCAAAGGAAAGAACAAACAAGGATTAAAGTTTCGACAAAGTGTATTGATCAAGTGTGAAGAATATATACAGAGTGCGATGGGTAAATTGTCGCTATTTTATATTTTTAATTTCTCACACATGGGTTGTTTGTTATGGATTTTGTTGAGAGTACAGTATAGTAGGGTCAGTTGGGCACTATCTGTGAGTAAAAGAGCACCATGATGCAATTCACTGCCAGAAATTTGGAAACGGCATACTGTACTACTTAGCATTCATCCTGGAAGCTCCAATATGAACATTTCAGAGTGTTTGGCTGTGAATCTGAGGACAGTGCAAAGAATTCAGAAAAATCTGAATGACATCTCCAGTCAACATCATGGTGTTTGGAGTGATTACTCATGATGGTGACGTTATGCCTCCATTCATCTTCCCACAGGGGCCTACATCAAGTGTCCTGAGGAGATAGTGCAGCCCTGGATCAAGAGGGTGGCAGCTGGAAGACTATGTCTGGCAACAGGGCTCTTCACTATGTCACACAAGCAAGAGAACCTAGTCATGGCTGTGAGACAATTTCTGCAATCACATCACCCCTTACATCAGGCCACCTAACTCCCCACTCTGCAACCCCCTTGATTATTATATGTGGGGTACAATTGAACCAAAGACCAGTAAAACTTCTTTTAACACCAAAGATGTACTGAAGTCTAGGATTATGGCAGTATTAACCAACTTAAACAAGGATACCGTCCGGAAGAGTTACAGGAGATTCTGTAGTCGTTTGGAGGCCGTGGTTGAAGCTAATGGCAATTTTATTAAATAAATTTACTCTTTAATATTTCAAGATATTTTTGTGTAATTTTGGTAAATATATTTGTTAAAATGAGATGTCTATGTTTTCATTTTTGTGTAATTTAGATGACAATTTATCCATCGCACCCTGTACCCTGTGTGAAAGGTGGCAAAAATTTTTAATATGTGGTTCTTTAGTTGCCATTGATAAGGAAAGCGATAAGGTGTAAGGGTGTTATCAGTAGGGCCAATTTGTTGGGTTGGTTTTGTTTGATTTGTTTTGTGGCATATCAACCTCAATGGGTCATTTAATGCTGACAACATTTTTTTTTCTGGTAATATTTTTGTTTTGTCAAAAATCTATTTCTGTTAATATTTTTTTCCTCAAAAACATATAGCTGGTAATATTTTTTTTTCTTCAAAAATTTATTTTTGGCAATAGTTTTTTTACAAAGAATTTCTGATATTAAAACTTATTCTTACACTTTTATAATGCTTTTTACCTTAGTTTTGGGGTTAACTATTTGCCCATAGCTGGGACCCTAACAGGTGCTACCACATTGGGTCAGGGTGGACCTGGGAACACCAGCAATTAAGAGGTGGTTCCACACTCCTCAAAGTCTCCTGATCAGAAGCCTTGCTGTTGGACATAGTTTATTGTCTTACCCCGGACATAGATGTAGTTTATTGTCATACCCAGGACACTTTGTTGGGTTGGTTGACCAAAGTTATGGTTGGTGTCAAGTGAGAGACCTGGAGCAGATTAGTGAAGCAAAGTGGGATGTTGTTGGCTGGGTTGATGTATGCCTTACTTTATGGTTGAAATCAACACCAATGAAGTGTTTGATGGCATAAAAAGCAAAGTGGTAAAAAGTAAAGATAATTTCTATGTGCTGTATCCCTTCAGGACATTGGTGATCATGGCTCTCTACAGTTACTTGTTCTTTGTAGCTCTTAATAACTTTTGTCTTTTTGCCAACTTTCTCAAAGCCTGCTCTGTCATCCATTTGCTCATGCTTATCAGGTAGGTTGTACTTTGCTCCCCTCTGGTCCTCTTATCTTCAATCTGTCCGATGAGTATCAAATATTCCTAGCACTCTTTCCTCATTATGTGACCCAGAAATTTCAACTGTCTCTTCTTGATGTTAAGCATGAGTGCCTTTTTTGTTGCCATTGTCTCTAGAACTTTGTCCGTCATATTCTAAGTATTGTTCCTTTGAACCTCCATACTGTTGCTTTAAGTCTTTTCTTCATTTGCAAGGAGACTGTTCAGTATTCACTGCCATATAGGAGGGCTGATACTACATAACAGTTCAGTACTCTTTGTTTCTGGCAATATTTTTCTGTTTTTTAATACTTGCTCAGCTTTTGGAAGGCATCTTTCACTATCCCAATGCACCTTTGAATTTCTGTGTTGCACTTTCTATCCTCCACACTTCCCAGGTACTTAAATTATTGTACCTGTTTGATTTCGGTATCTCCAATCTGTAATTTGCATGTTGGGCTGTCTCTTTTGTTAACAACCATGAATTCAGTCTTCTTGTAATTGATGCACCCATATTGATAGTTATTCCTTTCTTCTTGCTTTCCTTCACTAACTTCTGTAGGAATTCTTGTAGTTTCCTTTCTTTGTCTGCAATTAACACTGTCATTTGCATATCTTATGTTGCTAAAATTGTGGCTGCCAATAATGAATCCTGTCAAAATTGCTTTAATGTATGGGTTGAAGAAGTCAAGTGAGAAAACACAACCTTGTCTTACACTTGTCGTTTCCTTTCTGTGTCTTCTACCAACACTATGTCATCTGCATATCTTGAATGACACTGTTGCTATTTACTATTTTATCTTTTTTTATGCATTTCATCTGATTCTTGTGATTAAAATCCAGTGAAATTGAGGAAGCATGCGGATTTTTTTTTTATAATAGCTTCTATCAATAGATTAAACTGAAAACAGTATAATTCTAGACAGCTTGCTAACAGCTGTTCCTGAGGCTTTATTTATTGGTGGGTTGGCCTGTTCTCAGTTTGGTTGGCTGTTAATTTTACTCTGATCATATCCACTTTGGCAAAGAAAGAAACATAACACACTGATGTTTACTTATGTCAAAACTCATCAGTCAGAGAGAGAGAGGAAATGATGTGGCCAAGCCATTACCCCCATCATCATTAAGGTGTGGCTTCTTCCTTTCTGGCATCCCCACCTATAAAACTAGCTGCTTAGGGTTGGGATATAGTTCAATGATTAATGACGTTAGTCATTTCAGTAATCATTTCAGTTATGTGTTGTACTCAGAGACTTGTGCGTGGAGTGGGGGGGTGTAATTTCCCAGCCCATTTTCAAAGTCTGACCACATGACAATTTTTTTTTTGCAAGATCTCCTTGGTTAAACATAGAACATTTTAGTACTACCTCAAAAACTAGTGAATAATCATTACAAAATAGCTACTGATCTTACAATGAAATATACTTTCTATCTCTGAAGGTTTTAAAAAGTGTAGCTTTCTTTACAAAAAATATTTGACAATGATTAACCTTTGTGCCTGCAAAAAAATGGTGTGTCAAAAGGATGGTTATTCCCTTGACACCACTATTACTGTATACATTTTGGAATCCATCAGCAACTATTTTTACACTAATTTTCACCCAATCCAAGGCCCAAGAGACACTCAAGGTAGAGGGTTACTGTGTGGACTTGTATTAGGATAAGAACAAGCATTAGGAGTATAGAGTTAAAGTAGCCTCTAAAAGGAACCAGAAACCCAATCCTTTTATTTAAAAGATTATAAAAATATGTGAACCAAGTAAAATGCAATATTTATTATTTATTTTCTATGAAGATATATTATTCACCATTTTCTAAAGAAAGAAATTTGTATAGAAATCTTTTTATTCCCAAACTTATAAAAAATTGCAAAATTATCAAAATATGTAGTAGGACTTACTTTTAGTAAGTACATACTTTTATGTTTAGAACCTTTTTAGTAATTTTTACATAACTTAGTGAATTTATACAGTGAGAACAAATGAAAAATGTCTAGAAATCACTGTGTTAATTTAAGTTTTCTTTTCAGACTTTTTTATATATTTATTAATAAAAAAATTCTTTTTCTATTTATTTCTTAATAAAATGGTAAATAATAAATATTTCATTATAGTTGGTTTATATATTTTTTATAATCTTGTAAATAAGCAATCTAATAAATATTGTTAAACATCTTTGTTGTCAGTTCTCAAGAGTAAAGTTTGGGTTTTATTACAATTCTAATCATCACTTTTTAAAACAAAAGTTTATCCAGTAATAATGGTGTCATGGGAATAACTTTCTTTTTGATACATTGGTTTTTTTTTTTTTTTGCGGGCATGAAAGTTAAACATTGCTTTCTATTAAATATGAAATTGCAAAGTTGAAATTGGTGAAATTTTCACAGGTTCTACAAGTTCACTCTTGTCATTTTCAGAGATAAAATGAACCTATTAAAAATTCATGCATATAATTTCTTATCCATACGCACTGTAGTCAATATTTTTGTGTAGTTTTTTAACTGTACGCTGTTTAAAATGTTACAGAATCTAGTGGCAATCAGATATAAGGTCCAGTTTTTTTTCTCTCTGCATGTCAACAATTTACTTGGGATGCTTCCAGATTGTAAATTGATTGTATCATATAAAGAGGAGGGAGTTTCCTCTTGCAAACATTGTTGGTTCATGAGCATAAGATAATTTTAGATTTTCATATGAAAATAATGATGCCATCTGGCTCTATTGCTCAATCCCAGCCCAGTCATTCAGGGCTCATTTATTATTTTTATTAAGTTTGTTTTGTTTGTTTAATGGGACATCAACAGCTTATGAGTCATTTAATACAGAAATTTAATTTTCTTGCAACCTTTGAAGTAACAAAATTATATGTTATTCTGCTTTCACAATTGAATTCATGGTAGATGATACTCAGCTTTTGTGTATGCACATATTTGTGCGAACATAATTACTGGAGGTGGTGATATATGAGTTTTATATTTTAGTTTTGTTGAAGTTATATTTTCAAATACATTATGATTTAAGAAATTGTAGAATATTATATGCATTAATGTCCTGAAAGAATTCTTTCATGTTGGTTGTTTGGTTGATTTTGTTTAGCAGCATATCAACACCTCTATGGGTTATTAAAATATTTAAAATGTAGATAATTTGAATACAATTGCATGCCTTCAACTGGAGATAAAATATACTGTTGGTCATTTTGAGATATATATATATATATATATTTGTTGGTAATTTTACTATATGTATTCTTATACTTTCATAGTGTTTTGTTTTTTGTAGGGATCCCTATTTGGCCATAGCTGGAACCCTAATAGGTGCAACAACCCCGGGTCAGGGTCAACCTGGGAGCAACAGCAATTAAGAGGTGATCTATTCCCCTTCAAAACCTCCAATCTCTCAATCAGAGGCCTTACTGCTGGTATTAAGTAAGTTTTATGTCTGGTATATAGAGATTATATTACTTTTAAAATAGTGATGGCACCTACACTAAATCCATCATAAAAATTCAGGGTATGAATTTAGTAAATACTAAACACTTCAAATACCTCAGCATGTGAACCAATTTTTTTTTGTTTCACCTCATGCAAGGCAATAATGCCACTAAGACGCAGAGGGTTTACAGAGAGTGAAAGTAAAAGAGAATAAGAAGACTGAGAATGGGGAGGATCGAGGAAAGGACAAAAAGGAACAGGGTTCAAAAAGACTGAATATGGCAATTGACATAGCACTTAAGTTTTTGTTGATTGTAGTTATCAGGGAAGCAAGTAATCAGAAGGGAGTTCTACAGGTGGGAAGTGTGACAAAAGAAACTATTACAGTAGAAATTATAACAAATTTAGTATGGGAGAAAAAGAAAATTGAACACAGAATAGGTTGCATCAGAGGTAGTTTCACACAACACTACAAATTGCTACAAAACCAAAACATCAACCTGAAAACTTGAGTTATGTTATTAAATAGTTTTGTCAGATTGAGAGACTTTCATATGCATGGTGCCAAACCCATTCAGAAATATTTAAACTGTTGACTTTATACAACCAATTCCTAAGATCAATGGTGAAAAAAGGCTTTGAGTGAGTAAAGCCTGAGGGTCTTGGAAAAGATAATCCTTCTTTGAACATTGTAGACTGGCATTACAGAATCACAAACAAAGAACTTTACCAAATAACAGAAATCACATCACTTGATGACTACCAACAATGGCAACAACTAAAATTGATAGCACATGTAACTAGAAGAGAAAATAATGACATAACCAAGATGTTGACATTCCACACCAGTTCAAATAAAAGGTTAGGAAGGAAACCCCAATCAATACTGGAAAGAACAATACAGCTAAACTTGAGAAACATTTTCCTTAATAGTTATTTTAAGAGAAAAATTTTATAAATTTCAACTGAAAACTGTACTGGCTGCTTGGTCAGTGACTGCCAAATGTTTCCTTATAGAGAAACATATTACCATTATTATATAACTAGGTTACTTGTCCCATCAAACAAAACAGTGAAATTTAATTTTGCAATTACATTGGTTATATTACTTATTATGTTACATGCAAGAAAGAATTGTGCTTTAAATTATTAAAAAAATGATGGCTCCCAAAACTCTAGCATGAGCCCTACTGTTAAAAAATAGTGACAGTATTTGATAAATATTTCCACTACTTTGATTAAATTTTTTTTAAGTATTGCTCCCTGTTACTATAACAACAGAACAACTAATTAACAAGAGCACTGTGCAGGTGGTGAGACAATTATCAACATAGAAAATTAAATAAACATAAGAATGAGTAATTGATTTTAAATTTTGAAAAAAATGCATTTTTTGGACATTTTCTTCTTACATTCAGAATATTTCTTGTTTTAATTTTCAAAGTGGTGGGCATCTTCCTATTAATTTTCAAAGTGGTGGGCATCATTTGTATACTTTTATTCTTTTCTTATTTATTATAGTCTTCTATTATTGTTACTTAAAGTAGTAAAAATAAGTGGTACATTTGATGACATACTTTTTACTCTGTCAAACGTCCCACCTAGACTCTGGTAAGCTTTTTTTCCTTCTTGTCCGTTAAACACTGTAGTGGGCACATAAATGAACATCCTCAGGAATAATCCCACATCATGTGCACCATTTTCCAAGAAAGAAGGAAAATATCCAAGAAAAGAATACAATGACAAGAAATGCTTACCTGAGTAAACAATGTTCCATGTGTTGGCCTGTCCAAAATAAAAATGTGCATGGCTTGCATAAACTTTTGTTGTCAGCATGAGTCTTGAAAAATAGGTAAATTCTGAATGAGATTAGCGCTGCACTATGGTACACTCAAACATTACCCTATGGCCAATAGAAGTCATAAAAGTATGTGCCTATAAAAGATGACTTAATAAGACAGGACATTTGATCTGTGAATTTGATGTCTTAGTAATATTGAGTTTAATATTTGTGTCAGGTTGTGTATACATGAACTCAGTGGAAACAGAGCAAGTAATAACTGAGCAATACTAAATAAGAACTAAAAAAGATATCTCTAGATATGATCAGTGGAATGAGAACAATCTACCTCCATAGATTAAATAAAAGATTCTTTGAAATTCCATGAACATTATCCAAGTTGACCAGCACCTGATGAAGGCTGGTGGAAACAATAGCCGAAACGTTGTGATGATGATAACAATAAATATTAAGAAAATCATCTGCATGTGGTGCCTTCCAGTCTTTTCTATAAATATTTTTGTGACAATTGTTTTGATGATCTTTTCTCTTGGGTGCCTCAATAGCATGAATTTAAGTGCAGTACTAGACTGGCAATTAGGTCTCACAGTTTTAATCTTGAACTACCTAGATACAACCGTATGTTCTATTTTGTTTCTTTTCTGAGACTACTCCGCTGATTTCTTGATTTCCTTCTACCTACAATCTTCATAAATTTAAATGCAACACTAATTGCCATCTTATTTTCTTGAATCCTGTTCTTTTGTCTTTTCTCCTTACTTCTGATTCACTTTCAGTAACCCCTCATGTCTTAGTAGCTGATATGTCCCGAAAAAGGATATATTTGTTTGAAGTAGCAAAGTGGTTTTGGACTACTGTAACCGAGTAGGACAATCTAGCAGGTAACCATAATGGACTGGTCCTCGTCGTAGGCAATAGATGAAGACAACAGGCGTAGCCAATAGGCGACGTCCTGTACCTCCACCTCAGTCTGTATTTATGGCTGACATCAGCCAATCCTAGTGAGGGGGAACCCAGGTGTATGCATATTCATTACATCAGTAGCATTGTTGCCTTGTTTGAAATGATTAAAAAAAATGTCAATAATTATGACGTTTTTCTTATTATTATTACTATTTACATTAATAGGAAAAGCAAAACAGAAATAGAATAATGAATAACAAAAATGTGAAATTAAAATGAATAAAAATTTTTAACCTTGAATAAAATAAATTATAAATGAACAAGCTGTATATTAAAAAGAATATTATTTACATTGTTCGAACTGTTGTTCTCATCTTTGTTGTCAAATTCATGACATTTCAGCCATTGTACACTCTGGTTTTCTTCAAGTGATTGGAATTTTGCACTTGGAAATAGAACAATCTACCCTGGTGGACAACATAAAGGGTTTGGTTTGAAATTTTAATCACCTGAAGAAGGCCAGAGTGTACAACAGCTGAAACACAGTGAATATGACAACAAACATGAGCACAACAGTCTGAACAATGTAAATAGTGAAAATAGTTAAAATACCTCATCAGGATCACAGTTGGATTCGGTATGCAATAGACATTTGCTTTGTGATTTTGTACACATATTGAAAACTTATTATAGTGAAACAAAAGTGTATGTGCGTGTGTCTGTATTTATATATATATATATATATATATATATATAACGGTAAAAAATCCGTTGGTATATAATCCAAGTGTATCCTAGTAAAATAAAATATTAAAACTAATCCACAAAAATAGTTCAATGTACTTATTAATACAGAGCCATATAATTAATTAATAAGCAATAAAATCCCAAATTACCTCATAGCCTATTTTAGCAGATGAAGATATCCGTCGTCTGTCTTATGAACCCCAGTGAATCCACACCAGGGTTGATAAGACAGATGACCAATATCTTTGTCTGCCAAAATAGGCTATTCCACATATTAGGTAATTTTGAATTTTATTGTTTATTAATTATATATATATATATATATATATATATAAAGAAATACAGTTTTAAAGTGTGCTATATTTATGTGATAAAGTGCTCAATATCAGAGATAGTGTGTATGTAAATGTAAATATAAAAGTGAACATTGAAGTCAACACTCAGTGTTGACTTCAATGTTCACTTTTATTTATATATATATATATATATATATATGTGTGTGTGTGTGTTAGACTTATGTTTTCAAAGAATTGAAACATTAAATATATTTTAAATTGTGTAAATTTTCATACTGGATGACCAAAAAAAAAAAACAAAAAAACAGAACCTACAAATTTTTTAATAAAGCTGAATATTGATTTTTCTTCTTTTTTCTTTCAGGGTGTATAAGTTGATTTTGTGCATGAAATATTGGAACAATAATAAGGGACTATGCAAAATCTGAACTCTAAAGGTCTGACAGACACTTATTCTGGTCGGAGGGTGAGTGCTAGAACAGAAAGGAACATTGATGTTGTATGGGACTCAGTGGGGTGGATCCCAAAGAAATCACTTTGACGATGAAGTCAACAGCTGGGAATCTCTAGAGAGTCTTTGAGGTGTGTTCTTAAATCAGATCTTCATTTGTATCCTTACAACATCCAAATAAAACAAAAACTTATGGAGACGGATATGGAAAAATGCGTAACCATGTGCGAATGGTTGTGTTACATAATCGAAGACAATCCCAACTTCTTGGGTAAGGTTTGGTTCTCTGACAAAGCGCAGTTTCTGCTTTCAGGACATGTAAACAGCAAAAACAATGTTTATTGGGGTACAGCCACACCGGGGGATATGTTATGGAGGCTGTTACATGCAAAAAAGTGCACAGTATGGGTTGCAATGTCTAAACATAGCATTATCAGCCCATATTGTTTCAAAGACAAAAATGAGAGACCTCAAACAGTGAATATGGAGCGCTATGTGGCAGTGCTGAGGAAGCTTTGGGCATCACTGGAGCAACTCAGAGGGATAGATCAAGATGAACAGTGGTTCCAGCAAGAGGGGTCACCACCCCCACACATCAAATGACTCCCTAGCCTGGCTGAAAGAGTGATTTCAGGAGAGACTAATCAGAAGGAATTGTGATGATAAGTGGGCATTGTACTCACTGAACTTGAAACCCCCATATTTTTATTTGTGGGGGTATCTCAAGGATAATTTCTACCAGAACAACCCTCAAATGATTGGTGAACTGAAAGCAACAATTACAGCAAAAAATCACGGAAATCCCCAAAGAGGAATATGTCCGAGTAATTGACAATTTGTTTGCAAGTTTGCTTTCAATTTCACAGAACCCATTTGGAAAGAACGTGACTTTTATGCAAAGTGACCAATCTAACTAAAACTTGGGAATAATTGTACACAGACTGAAGTGTAAATCTACCAAATTTCTTGAAATTAACTTGACCTTTGTGGGATTTATTTATGGTTTTTTTTTGGGGGGGGTTACCCTTTAAGATAAGGGTTTTTTTTTTTTTTTCATTTGGATGTAAATTATTTGTTGTGGTGTTTTTGTGATGCATTGGCCTTGTCTGAATGTTTTTTTTTTTTTTTTTTTTTTTACATACTATGCACTTCTTTAGGGTTAAAAAGAGGCATCAAGATACCACAATTGGATTACAATATTACAAACAAAATCGTATGAGATACAATGAAATAAGCATAAAAAAAACAATAAAATGTTTTAGTATACACTCAGAGAAATGATTTTATATATTAAAGAACACATATATACAGAAATAAAAAAGTTTTGCTTATCTGTTGGGGACAACATGCAATATTCCAGATTGGCCAGAATATCTGCCTTCTGCAATTGTCGAAAAACAAAGAGACAGAAACTTGAATTTTGTTTCTTTTGGCAGTAAAACATTTGCTTGGCTACATCATGGGAGTATCTGTCTATATTTCTGACACATAAAAAAATATAGAATACTCCCATTATGTACACTATTTACATTATTCGGACTATTGTCCTCATCTTTGTCACCATATTTATTACAACGTTTCAACTATTGTATGCTCCGTCCTTCTTCAAGTGGTTGAAATGTTGAACTGAACCCTTTATTTCGCTCATTGGGGTAGACTGTTCTAGTTCCACGTGCCATATTTAATGGATATCAGTTATCTACTGTTAATTCCCCTCTTCAAGTTCTCCACCACCTTAACCAGGTATTGAACTCATACTCTTTGGGTCCTGTCAGTGGATCTAACTAACGTCTTTATCCACTGTGCCATGTGTCCTTGATAACTGATATCCATTAGACATGGCATGTGGAACTAGAACAGTCTACCCCAATGAGTGAAATAAAGGGTTCAGTTCAACATTCCATCCACTTGAAGAAGGCCGAAGTGTACAATGGCTGAAACGTCATAATAAATATGACGACAAAGATGAGGACAATAGTCTGAATAATGTAATCTCTCTTGCGGCCTCAGCCGAGATTGAACTCACTAATACTTTGATTGGTGTAGTTCATAATCTTGTCAAATAGCTGAATTCTTGATGCTTCGCTAGGGCTATCAAGGGTGTTTTTATCGTGACACCATCACTAAATGGATTGCCAACCAAGGCTCAGAGAGACTCCATTCACCCTCCTCTAAGAGCAGGTTTGAATTCAGAGTTTTCCTTCTCCTAGACCAGTTGCCATCCAAGGCTATAGAACCCAGTCTGCCCTGCCATTTACCCATAGCTGGAGGGAGAAGAATAATGTAAATAGTATACATCATGGAAGTATTCTATATTTTTACTTTTTTATAATCTATCTTTATTGTTAATTACTATTCTTATCAGTATTTTAAAGTATGTTTTTATTGCTTAACTTTTAATTTTTCTTTTATTATTAATTATTTCTGTTCCAGTCTACTACATAGTCTACTAATTGGGGTCTGGGGAGGGGTTGTTTAGTCATTTACTTATTGCTATCACTACATATTTTAATGTTTTTATAATGATAGTTGCTTTATTTATAAGGTAAAACCATAAAACAGCCAACAAATTACAAAACATTTTTAAAAAAAGAAAAATCATCAATGACAGAATTTACTTAAAATGAAAAAAAAAAGTTTAACAAATCAAATTTAGGATTAAATCTGTTGTGAATTCATTGAAGCATAAACCCTTAATAAAAAAAAAGCAGTATAAATAAATCTTTTTACTTTATATAAATTATACATTAAAAGAAAATAAAAGTAATTAAAAATGTCTTCAAAGTTTTGAAATAGTGTTCAAATATTTTTTCTTGGTTTAAATTTTAATTCAAATTAACAATATTATCTGATTTTCTTGAGTTGCCAGAATATCTCATTGAACTCGTAAAACATTCATGGGGAAATTCTTAAATAAAGAACAGTAACTTATGTTTCTTAAGCTAGAAGTAATGCCAGTTTGACATCAGCATTTAGAATCAATGACTTTTCCAGGAAAGCTATGAACCCTACCTCAGATAGGTGATGTAAGCAAACCTTGCTTAATTATAAGAGAAGGCAGCTGAAATTTATGGTTGGTTCCATGGACAATCTCGATTTGTCTGTTTTTCTGATTTGTTCCTCTAAAATGGCTCAACCTTTGAGGTTACATGATATGTTGCTGGAATTATATGGCTTGCAGAAACAATATAAACAATAAATCATACTGACTTGGTTTTCAGGAATAATTACAAGAACACTATTTCACTACAAACCTCTTTTTTGCTGCCTGCAAGAATGACTAGGAGAAATAAAGGGAGAGAAAGTTTTTTTTTGTTTTTTTTTAAAACAAAAAAAGAAGGGAAAAAAACAGGAGTTATATTTGGTAAGGTCTTCTCATCTAATTTTTTTCATCTTCAAAAGCATCTCAATTCTAAACTTTCATTTGCATATTATTGGTTTTCCACTTGTCATGATATTCTTCATTGTCAGACCTTTTCAGATTCTATAAGAATAATTCTATACTTGCTAGGTCCATGGAAATCTTATGATATTTGAACCTACACGCTAAAGATAACCAGGCAAATGACCTATCCACTAAGCCATTTGTTAACTGCTTGAATATACAATGAAACCTTGAAAATACAAGATCAATTTGGCAATGATACTAACTAGACCAATTTGGCAACTTTACTAAGTAGACTAACTTTGTAATGTTAGTAATTAGACTAATTTTTAATATCAGTAACTAGATCAATTTGTTAATAATAGTAACTTAGTAATTTACTGATACAAGTCTTACTAATTAACCCTTAGCTAGTGGACAAGAAGTGGATTCATACCTTTCCAAGAGGTATTTGCTTGAAAGTGAATATAACAAACCCAACTGGAATTGGAACTCAACTCTCCAATTAACAATTCCAAGCTGTTATCCATTACACCACCTGCACATCCCAGCTTACAGCACCTGGTATTCCCAGACAGTCGTCTATCTAGCTACTGAACAAGCCTATGTTGCTTAAGTTTGGTGATCGTACAAGAACCAGTGCTTCAATGTGACATAGCCATAAGCCTTCAACCTAGAGAGAAGCAAGCAAATAACATATCCACTAGGCCACCATTGTACTAATAGAATATATGTTGAAAATGGAAATAAATACTAATTTGGAACACTATTTACATTATCCGGACTATTGTCCATCTTTGTCACCATATTTACCACAACGTTTTGGCTGTTGTACACTCCGGCCTTCTTCAGGTGGTTGAAATGTGGAACTGAACCCTTTATTTCACTCACTGGGGTAGACTGTTCTATTTCCATGTGCCATGTCTAATGGATGTCAGTTATCAGTTATCTCCTGTGAAGAAAGCTGGAGTGTATAGCGGTCGAAATGTAATAAATATGGCAAAAAAGATGAGGACAATAGTCCGAATAATGTACATAAAACCTCATCTCAGAAATATAGATAGATACTAATTTGGAAGTTTCTAATTTTAATATTTAGTTTTGTTTTATTTCTCTGAAAATATTGCTGTGTTAAACTCATGTAAGGATTTGAAAGGTGATTATCTCCCTTTGGTTGAGATAATGTAATTTGGGTCATGTGACGACAGCTTAGTGATGTCAATTCATAGAATGAAACTGTTCAGTTCTTTAGTCAGCTATCAGGAGTCAAACTGAGCAGTTGCCTTGCCTGGGCTTCTACTAGAGGTACCCAGCTGCCACCTGATGCAACTTATAAGACCATGGTGCTGTTTTCCTATGGAAAATCTTCTCCAGATAGAGAAATTATTTCCAGCTCACAGTCCTCAATTCCATTTCACAGTTGAGAGAAATGTCCTCAATTCAGTTTCCCAGTTGAGAGAAATATTTCCTCAATTCCATTTCCCAGTTGAGAGAAATATGTCCTCACTAGCAACATAGATGAATCCAGCCCACTTGAATCTGGAATCCTAAATACTGTTTCTCCAGAAATACAAAAGAATCTCTGGCAGATCCAACTCCCATTGGAAATTGTTATAAGTAAAACCCTAACTTTTTGTTCTCTTTTCACTCTGCTTGTTGTTGCATACATGTTATAGTTTGTGTAGGACAGATGTATGTGTGTGTGCATGTATATTACTCATTTGATAATTTGAGTTTTCTTGCAGTAACATTCAAACAATTACAATCAGTAAGAAACAAAAAACTCTTAACTTTTATTTGCAATGTAGATTCAGAATATTGTGAAATGCAACCCCAGTGTAATGGATAGGTTATCTGCCTGCAAACTTTCCATTCGGTGATTCTCAGTGTGTATGAACTATCAAGGGGCAGTAAGTGTTCAGGTGAGTTGTAGGGGGTGTTAGTAACTGTAATTGGAACAAGTCAGAATATTTTATCTATGTGTTTTTTTTTTTTAAATCTTTTATATCTATATATTTATATTTTTAGATGAACTTTAAAAATTTAGCTGCAATTAAAACATGGGCATGAGAGCATTTAAAACCTGCAAGCTAATCTCAATCAACTTCTAGCACTTTACAACACAGCTTAACTTCTGGTGATTAGTGCTGCTCTGATGCAATAAAACATATGCATGTAATATTAACTAGCATTAACTTTGCTCCATTAACCAGTGCAATTTTAATATAAAGGGTCATTAGCCCATGTAAATATCTGAAAAGGAGTGTTGGAGAAAAAGTAAAGAACCTTACTCTAGATTAGAAGTTGCCAAATTTTTTAGATCAGCGGTCATCTCAAGGAATCTTTAAGGTCTTATTGAACCCGAGGCAGATACATAAAAATAATAATAATCATTTTTTATTCAAGAGTAGAAATTCCTTTCCGTTTTCCTTTCATCGTTGTTGCTCAATAAGATACATTTTAGCTTTATGATTTTTATTCATTTGTTAATTTCTGTTTCTCTTCCTATACTAGACATGTTTTTTTCTGAATAATAATGCAAAAAACTCCATAATCTAGGTCAGCAGTTCCAAACATTTTTCTCTGGATCATATTTTTGAAATGAAAATTTGCTCATGCCTCACCAAATTTTATGTGATAAAAAGTACATTTAAAAAAAAAACAAAATTAGAGATGGGTGAAAGGGAGATAACTGCAGATTTGAAGTCAGAACATTATCATTGATAACTCTCTCCTTCAATTTGTGGACCCTAGTTACAATATTCTTAGTACTTGATATCATGCAAAAATATCAGAATGATAAAATCAGTCAATAATTATATATAACTATTTATACTGAGACTCATGCATGCAATTACAAGTAATCCATAATAATATTTTAAATTTTGAAATCATATTTATTTTTTTGGCATATGAATTTTTAAAAGTTTCTAAATCTTTGATTGTCTTTCAATCATTCCACCTTACCTGCACACACCTATGAGGTGTACCATACCATTTGCGAACCACAGTTCTAGTTGATTATGTGACAGGTATTAACACAGTGTATTAAAATACAACATAAGCAGTTGCAAGTACATTCAGGTACTCCTGCACACATTCTTGGAAACCACTGATATAGATAATAATAATGATATTAAAAATAAATATAACTTTTTACTGAATTGGCTGACATTAATGTTTTTGGGGTTGTTTTTTTTTTATAATCATTTCATCCAAAGCAAGGCAATAATGCTACGAAGACACAAGGAGCTTGTGGGTAATTCAGTTCGCTCGTTGTTTGCATTGACTGAAATGGATTAAAATGCTTGCTTTCGTCCAGTCCTCCGATCTACCAACTGAGCTGTTGCTAGTGACCTCTTATTCTCTTGGTCTCATTAGTACACACACTGTCATACTAACAATGCAATCTGCCGTCTTCCTCCCAGACTCACTATTTATGCCTGCGTCGGGGGCAACTAAAATTTGCATACAAGACTTACTTCTTGTTCGCCTGAGACTTCTGATTTTATAAATTCAAACTGGTTTTAACTCTTAGTCTCTTTTTATTTTTATTTTTTCCTTTGTATGTGTCTGCGATATGGGAATTTTGGAATAATCCATTTATCTTTTAATGTCGGTTGCAATCTTTCAACAGGACCTGACATGCCAAGCAAATTCGCTTTGCGGGAGGTAAGTCTTCTCGTTCCTCACAGAGCTACTGAGTATGAAAGATAATGAGAAGACTTAAGTGAGGAGAAAGGACAATAAAAGAAGATTCAGGGAGACAAAATATAGTGATTGATGTTGCATGTAAATTCTTTTGAAGATTGTAAGTGTCGAGGAAGCAAGAAACCAGAAGAGACTTCTACAGTTGAGAAGTGCAAGAAAAGAAAATATCAAAAGAAAATATAGGGCTGTATCTAGATAGTTCAACAGTAAAACAATGAAAACTAATTGCCAATCCAGTCGTTCATTTACATTCATTGAGTTGAGATACCAAGGAGGAGAGTTCATTAGAAGAACTGCCATGAAAATATTTATAGAAAAGACAGAGGGAAGCCATATCATGGTAGTAGAAAAGAGACGGAAGCCAAGATGCTAGGTCAGAACTGATAACATTACAGACCCTTCTTTGAATTTTGTCAAGAATTTCATGATATATAGCCAGAGCACCAGACCAGATTTGTGTGCGATTCAAAAATTTGATCAATCTTTAAAAGTAATATAATCTCTATATGTATAGCTGGCCACTTGCATTCGAGGATAACTGTCTACTTGAGCGACTAGCCAATACCTATTGCAGACGCTTGCTCAGGTGCATTTGTGCTTATTCAACACCCACAGAGCCCACCTGTGGTTTATACTGCAACTATGCTGAACTGACATTAGTTACAGTTTCTGGGAAAGAGTGTGATCATCAATTTGAACAAAGCCAGCACACTAAAGCCCTCGGCTACAATGACTTGTGATTTTGTGCTAGCATAGCTATCGATGGCACCCAAGGGTTCCATCTACCCAATTTCACTCACAAGGCTTGTGTCAACCTGTGGTATGGTTTTCAGACACTTTCCAAATGTGCTGCACACTGGGATTGACCCTTCCAGTCTGATAACATAAGGAAGTCTCCTTCTCAACAAATTGACTATGGTGAGATTTGAACCTGGGACTCATTGTCAGAATGTTGACATTCTAACCACTTGGCCACGTGCCCATAAATCTCTATATACTGGACATAATACCAGCAGCAAGGCCTCTGATTGAGAGATTGGAGGTTTTGAGGATACCTCTTAATTGCAGTTGTTCCCAGGTCCATCCTGATCCAGGGTGGTTGCACCTATTAGGGTTCCAGCTATGGATCAAATTTTTGAATCATAGTAGGACTTTCTAAAGATCTCATGCTGAATCAATTTTCTTGATCAGATAGCATAACAAGCAAAATAATTTCCTTTATGTTATTATGGAAAGCATAACATTCAAAGGCAGGAAGCAATAAACAGAATCATTTTAGATGTTATAATCAATGAAGTTGTGAACTATTATTTTAATCTTTGATTGTTACAGATGTTATTAGAGAAAAAGTTTCTACCAAATAGTTTCTGGCCCTCTTCAGGTATCCATTATTTGTATGTGCTGATTGTGATTTTTTTTGTCTCTGATGCTGTTTATAGTTTACTCCAGAACCAGAGAATATAGATTTTACTATCCAACCAAGGGACTGAACTCTTGATCACTCGGTGACAGAAACATTTGATTAACTAACCTATAGCCACTACGCCACTGTCCTGGTGTATTTCTGAAACTGTTTAAGTTTGTTGTTACATGCTTTGGGATCAGCAATGCCAGTGTGTTTGTTATGGTAATTCTAGTCTGTTCAAATGAACAATACAAATAACAGTAACCTCTGAAATCTAGAAAAGACTAAACAATAACAAAAAAAGAGCAGGGAATATTAGTGTAAGGAGGTATAGATTGATATTGATTTGGTTTGTCATCTTTCCTTGATATACAGGTTAGACATTCAGGACAGGTTGCTTTTAGAACTGTGGTATTGCACTCAATTTGAAAATTGGGATTGACATAATAAATACAAAATATCTTTTCCCAAATCATTACCCTTTTTTGAGGAAATGAGTTTGAAGATTAATTTTAAGTTACTCCTCCCCTTCTCTTGAACAGGAGTAGAAGCCCATCCCTTGTTTCCTGTTTAGGAAGGAGTTCCCAGTCCCTTTTCATTTCTCAGGCCTTAATAGTTGTGCTGTCATGAATATTTTTGTGATATGTGTGGATGGTGGCAACATCTCTTCAAAACTCTTGCATAGCATCTTGAAAGACTGCTCTGATCAACAGCTGCATAATATAGGGGTTCTTGCAGTTCTATGTTGTGCATAGAAGGGTGTCCCTGTAAGCACCTCTGATGGGTAACCCCAAGGCCACACTATGTGCATTCTGCACATGTTACATTGGATGACTGACTACTGCTACTACTCTAGGCCTTTTCCTTATTAAAATAACACATCATGACTATAAACAACCAAAGACATAAAACTAAACCAGCTTACCAAAAAAAAACACCTAAACCCATCAACCTCTCTTTCTCCAACATTCATGGTATTCATGACCAAATTTTACAATGTGGAGTCATTCCCCTTCAAAAAGTCTCCTAGCTCTCTGCAAAACTAATCTGAACTTTTCAATTACCTCCTCTGATTTCTCGATTACTGGCTACCTTCCTCTTCTTAGTAATGACTCTAATGTCCACATGCATGGCCTGGGAGTTTATCTCCATGAACATCTCCTGCTAAGGAACACTCTCTTGAATCTTCAGAGAATTCTTACATGTGTCTCCACCTCTCTTTACTTAACTCAGTCGGCTATATCTTCTTTCTCTACTGTTCCCATTCCTCTCATGATTGTTGAGTGCTAGATAGTATTTCTGATAATATAGACAATGCCATCTCCCTATACCCATTTGCAAATATATATTTGTATTCGGTAACTTTAATGCCCATCATGCCAGGTGGCTTAAACACTGTCACTGCACTTGTTGTCATCCAAACCCTGAACTCAATCTCTCACAAAAATGGTGGACTTCCCCATGCATTTCCCCAGTAACATTGATGGGCACCCTTCTCTTACAGATTTTTTAAAAACTATTCCTGACTCTTGTTGTACAATGCAACTCTGCCGTCTTGGCAGCTCTGATCATGTGGTAGTGTCTGTAAACATCTCTTTCCACTCCCCCACCAGCCAAGAACCTCCTACCAACAGAACATCTTTGTTATCAGCGAAAGGATTGGTTTGGTTTGGTGTGTTTTACAGCATATCAACCTCAATGGGTTATTTAATGCCGACAAAGTTTTATTGCTGGTAATATTTTATTTTGTCAAAAATCTATTTCTGGGAATAATTTTTCCTTCAAAAAAGTATTGCTGGTAATATTTTTTCAAAAATATATTGTTGGTAATAGGTTTTTTTTTAAAAATGTATTGCTGGTAATAGGTTTTTTTCATCAAAAATTTATTGCTGGTAAATTTTTTTTTTTTTTAAAGTATTCCTGGTAAAACCCATTTTTACCCCAGTTTTGGGGTTAACTATTTGCCCATAGGTGGGACTAACAGGTGCTTGGGTCAGGGTGGACCTGGGAACACCAGCAATTAAGAGGTGGTTCCATGCTCCTCAAAACCTGCTGATCACAGGCCTTGCTGCTGGACATGATTTATCATCTTACCCAGGACACCGATGTAGTTTATCGTCATACCCAGGACGGGCGAAAGGATTGGGACTCATTCCGTGATTTCCATCATGATATTCCTTGGAATGAAGTTTTTAATTATCCTGTTCAAAAAATGTGCATCTGAGATCATCACCTGGGTGAAAGCAAGCATCGATGCTTTCATTCCAGCAAGGATATACCAAGTTGAACCACATTGACTATTGAATCAATAGCTGCATTTACTGCAAAGAAAGTTGGTTCACTATGTCATGCTAGAAGAGTCCATCTTGTACATTTACAAATCTACCATTCTTCCATACATTGAATACTGTTGCCATATCTGGTCTGGTGCTCCTGCTACCCATCTCAAGGTTCTTGACAAAATCCAAAGAAGGATCTGCAATGTAATTAATCCTGACTTGGCATCTCAACTTCAGTCACTTTCTCACAGACGTGATGTGGCTTCCCTCTGTCTTTTCTGCATATATTTTCATGGCAACTGCTCTGACAAGCTTTTTGCCCTGGTGCCCTGACTACATGAATTTAAATGTGCTACAATATTGGCATCTAGGCCCCACTTTTTTACTGTTTAAATAGTTAAATGTAACTGCACTTCTACTCCAACAGTTTTTTTTTTCTTGCACTTCCCAACAGTGGAACTCCCTTCCTCTTACTTGCTTCCCTGATAACAACAATCTTTAAAAATTTAAATGCAACGTCAATCACCATCTTCTGTTGTCTTGAACCCCATTCATCTTTTATCCTCTCTTCAGTCCCCACTCCATACCCAGTCTTTTCTTTCACTTTCTGTAACCCCCTGCATACTAGTGGCACTACTGCCTTGCTTGGGTTGAAATGCTTAAAAAAAAATTAATAAATAAAATAACAAAAAACTATGATCTGGTATTTCATAGTTTGATGTGCTAACCACTTAGAATTGCAAATCCTGAAGGAAACTGACATTTGATTGATTTTAAATGTCAGGAACCCAAAATGGTCTTTGACTGAAATAGATTTTTCTTTTTAATCTTTTCAACCCAAGCAAGATAATAAAGCCACTAAGATGTTTGTTTAATGACATATCAATTCCTTATGAGTCAGTTAATGCCAAACATTAATTTTCTTGGGAGCTTTGAAGTAATAAAAATATGTTATTCTGCTTTCATAATTGAATACATGGTAGATGATACTCAGGTTTTGTGTATATACATGTGTGTGCAGACAATTACTAGAGGCAGTGATATATGTTTTATGATATGTTATTCTGCTTTCACAGTTGAATACATGGTAGATTATTCTCAGCTTTTGTGCATATACATGTTTGTATAGACATGATTATTAGAGATAGTGATATGTGTTTTATGTTATAGTTTTGTTGAAGTTATATTTTGAAATAAACTTTGATTTTTTTTTTTAAAGAAATTGTAAGATATTATATAGATTAATGTCATGAATGAGTTCTTTTATGTTGGTTGTTTAGTTGATTTTGTTTAGCTGCATATCAACCTCTATGGGTTATTTAATACCAAAATCTAAATATTTTGAACACAATTTTATGTCTTAAACTACAGATAAAATGTATTGTTGGTAAATCTACTATTAAATTTATTAATGGTCATTCTACTATAAAATGTATACTGTTGATCATTTTGCTGGGAATTTTACTATAAAAATACATTTTTATCCTTTTATAGTGTTTTTTTTTTTTTTTGTTTGTTTGAGGGTTCACTATTTGCCATAGTTGGAACTTTAACAGATGCTAATACCTCCGGGTCAGGGCGGACCTGGGAACAACAGCAATTAAGAGGTGGTTCTGTATTTCTCAAAACCTGCAATCTCTCAATCAGAAGCTTTGCTGCCAGATGTAGTTTATCGTCATACCCAGGACAAAGAATGAGAGAGAGGAAAATAGAAGACCAAGTTTTAAGGAAACAGAAAATGACGATTAACATTGCATTTCAATTTTTTAAGATTGTAGTTGACAGGAAACCAAGAAGCTGGGATATTTGTTCTGTAGGTTAGAGTATCAGAGGAAAAACTATTAGCTTAGAACTTTAGGTTAAATTTAGCCATTTCAACAGTAAAATGATAAGACCTAGTTGCCAATCTAGTACTGCGCTTAAATTCAAGAAGTCAAGGTACCAAGAGGAAAACTCATCAGAAAATTTACCATGAAAGTATTTGTAGAAAAGGCGCAAGAAGTTATATTATGGTGGTGAGAAAGTGTCTGAAATTGAGATGCCAGGCCAAGACTGAAAACATTACAGATTCTTTGGATTTTACTAAGAATCTCTAGATACATAATTAGAAGCACCCAACCAGATGTAGCAGCCATGTTTAATGTGCAGACAAATGATAGACTTATGTGCAAGACAGATTCTGGTTTGGTTTGTTTTATGGCATATCAACCTCAATGGATTATTTAATACCGACAAGATTTTTATTGCTGGTAATATTTTTTTTAAAAAAAAAAAAATATGTATTGCTGGTAATATTTTTTTTTAAAAAAAAAAAAAATATATTTGGTAATTTTTTTTTTTTTTTTCAAAATATATTTTAATATTTTTTTTTTTTTTTTTTTTTTTTTTCAAAATATATTGCTGGTATTTTTTTTTTTTTTTTTCAAAAATATATTGCTGGTAATATTTTTTTTTTTTTTTTTCAAAATATATTGCTGGTAATATTTTTTTTTTTTTTTTCAAAAATATATTTTTGGTAATATTTTTTTTTTTTTTTCAAAATATATTGCTGGTAATATTTTTTTTTTTTCAAAAATATATTGCTGGTAATTTTTTTTTTTTTCAAAAAATATATTGTTGGTAATATTTTTTTTTTTTTCAAAAATATATTGTTGGTAATATTTTTTTTTTTTTCAAAATATATTGTTGGTAATATTTTTTTTTTTTTTCAAAAATATATTGCTGGTAATATTTTTTTTTTTTTTTTTTTCAAAATATATTGCTGGTAATATTTTTTTTTTCTTTTTTTTCAAAATATATTGTTGGTAATATTTTTTTTTTTTTTTTTTCAAAAAATATATTGCTGGTAATATTTTTTTTTTTTTTCTTTTTTCAAAAAATATATTGTTGGTAATTTTTTTTTTTCTTTTTTCAAAAATATATTGCTGGTAATTTTTTTTTTTTTTTTTTTCAAAAATATATTGCTGGTAATT
Source organism: Acanthosepion pharaonis (assembly GCA_903632075.3). NCBI lineage: Eukaryota > Metazoa > Mollusca > Cephalopoda > Sepiida > Sepiidae > Acanthosepion > Acanthosepion pharaonis. Next base: position 1,156,565 of record CAHIKZ030002644.1, read on the forward strand.
TTTTTTTCTTTTTTCAAAAAATATATTGTTGGTAATATTTTTTTTTTCTTTTTCAAAAATATATTGCTGGTAATATTTTTTTTTTTTTCTTCAAAAATATATTGCTGGTAATATTTTTTTTTTTTTTTCAAAAATATATTGCTGGTAATATTTTTTTTTTTTTTCAAAAATATATTGCTGGTAATATTTTTTTTTTTTTTTTTTTTCAAAATATATTGCTGGTAATTTTTTTTTTTTTTCAAAAATATATTGCTGGTAATATTTTTTTTTTTTCAAAAATATATTGCTGGTAATTTTTTTTTTTTTTTTTTTTCAAAAAATATTTTTTTTTTTTTTTCAAAATATATTGCTGGTAATATTTTTTTTTTTTCTTTTTTTCAAAAATATATTGCTGGTAATATTTTTTTTTTTTTTTTTTTCAAAAATATATTGCTGGTAATATTTTTTTTTTTTTTTTTTCAAAAATATATTGCTGGTAATATTTTTTTTTTTTTTTTTTAAAAATATTTTTTTGGTAATATTTTTTTTTTTTTTTTTTTTTTTTTTCAAAAATATATTGCTGGTAATATTTTTTTTTTTTTTTTCAAAAATATATTGCTGGTAATATTTTTTTTTTTTTTTTTTTCAAAAATATATTGCTGGTAATATTTTTTTTTTTTTTTTCAAAAAATATATTGTTGGTAATTTTTTTTTTTTTCAAAAAAAATGTATTGCTGGTAATTTTTTTTTTTTTCAAAAAATGTATTGCTGGTAATAATTTTTCTTCAAAAATTTATTTCTGGTAATAATTTTTTACAAAGTATTTCTGGTATTAAAACCAATTTTTACACTTTCATAGTGTCTTGACACCAGTTTGGGAGTTAACTATTTGCTCCTAGCTGGAACCCTTACAGGTGCTATCATCCCAGTCAGAACACCAGCAATTGAGAGGTGGTTCTACGCTCCTCAAAACCTCTTGATCAGAGGCCTTGCTGTTGGACGTAGTTTATCTTCTTACCCAGGATGCAGATATAATTTATTATCATACCCAGGATGGGTAGATTCTGGTGAGAAAAATTGTCTAGCACATGTCTCACACAGTTAACCAACTTTCCAAACAATAAACTTAGCAAATGATTCAATATAAGCAAAATGTTATTGTAAAGAATAATAATATTACAAGGCAAAATCTTTCATATGCAAAATTATTGTTTACTAGTAGTAGAGCCGGCATTGTCCAGGGATGTAACAGAAAGAGATAGATCAAGTATTGACTATCATAAAGACTGAAAAATAAAATTGACAAAGATTATTGTTTAAGGTTGATGGACACGCATGTCTTAATTAGTTTTTTTTTTTTTGGTTTGTTTGTTTTTTTTTTTACAAACTGGTCAAACCCAAATTCAAACAAAAACATTGTTTTCAATCGTTATGAGTCTACCGATTGAATAGAATTTTATTATAAACAATTGTCTTGTAAATGGAATTTTTAAAGCATTCGGAATGTAAAAATAAAGAAAAAAGTGTGCAAGACAATGAGAAACACTGCCAAAAAAAGTGAAGAAATGTAGGAAATTCGATCCCATATATAAACGAACACACACACAAATAACGTGGGTTTTATAATAAGTAAAACTCGATATGAGTTGTCCCCCTTTCATTCTGTCGACAGAATAGTGTTTTCAAATTGATTTTGTGCAAAAACAATTGTGTTTTTCCAATTTTTGGTGGTCAGAACCACTGCAAGGTAATTTTATGCAGTCCTGTGAAGTTTTGTTGAAATCAGTTGAAAAATGTAGGAAATCCGATCCAATATATAAACGTACAGACACACACACAATCTGCGTTTTATAATAAGTAAGATTTACCTCTGGATTTTATCAACATCAGCATAATGGTGTGTGGTTTTCCGGGTTTTCCCTGAAAGTTTATTCTTCTTCTTGTGAGAAACTACCTTTTCCCTCTCAGTTGAGACACTTCTATATCTTCCTGTAATCCAGTAGTTCCATCTGTGCACATCTTAAGCATAGTTGGGCTAACCATTTCTTTTGGGGCAGTCACTAACATCCTGTGAGGCATAAATCTGCATTTGATTGCTACGAAGTTGCCTTTCAGGTTAACTATCTGATGCACCTATCTACTGATATTTTTAAAGGTAAACCCAGTATGTATTCCTTATTGACATTAAATTTTATTCAAACTATGTGGTATTTTCTGGTATGAATCACATGTTACAAAAGAACAAACTGGTTTTAGAATTGCAACTGAATGACCAAAAAACATGCAGTGATGAGCATTGTTTGTTTATAAAGAACAAGTTGCATTTCTGCTATTTTGGGGCTCAATGTGCAAGTCAAGGAGACTGTCCTCTCATACATACAGCACCTTCCTATTACCCCGAAAGGGGCTAGATCAGGGTCAATATTTGATATCTGAGGTTTCCCAAAAAAGGAAATGCAATGGCAACTAGAGAATTTCTGGATTTACACTTATCTTCATGCAGCCTGCCATGTTAATTGTGACTTTGTTTAGAACTTAACATTCTGTGGCAGGGGTGTGGCATAGGTAAATCTTTTCAAGTGAACTTTCTTTCACTCTTAATAGTTGCATTTGAAACAAATTGCTGGTTCTAATTGCAGTAGGAATAACTGCTAAAAACATCTCCTTCGCAAATTTTTAGGCAAATCATAGAATGCTAGAATTTCTTCCTAATCAATAAAATAGACCAGATTTCAGTCTCATTCACCATATTTCTGTTCTTTCTTGTATTGAATCAGAACATTGTGATCAATTGACTGTATCCCTTTTGCATGTCAACACTGTTCTTAGTTTGTGAAGCTTTTCTTGCCTTATTAATGTTGCTTCACCTACTTTTGTCTTGCATATATATATATATATATATATATATATATATATATGTGTGTGTGTGTGTGTTTGCTTAGTATTATTTTTGCCCTCTTCTTTTCCTTCTTTTGTTATTTATTGCAAACTTTGCCAATTCTCTTTGTTGGGCATTTCTGCCAATTACTGAGCCCAAGCACACATTTAACATAGTAATTATGAGTTCAATCTTTCGGCCAGGCATGTGTACTTGGACTCAGTGAAAATTGAGTGAGCAATAATTGAGCACTACTAAAAATAAAGAACTAGACAAGATATCTCAAAACATGGGCAGTGGAATGATAACAGTCTAACCCTGTAGATTAAATAAAAGGGTTCAGTTCAGAATTCCCTATAAGCTATCCAGATTGATATACATCTGATGATGGCTGGCAGGTACATGGATTAAACATTGTTGTAACAAAAACAAAGATAAGAATAATAATCCAAATGTAAATAGTGTAAATAATTATAATTCCTCATACCAGAAATTCAGACAAAAATAAACCAAATAAACCATTTGGTCCAGCATGCTTTACTACTTGCCCACAAAGAATGCCATAGTTAAGCAAGGTTCTAGTTTCCCATTTTAAGGAAAGCGCATCCTTTTTAGAGACTATTTTTCTCAAAAGCCCTTATCTGCTGTTACATAAACTTAATGTAGCAACTATTAAGGTATAGGGCTAGTAATAAGCAAATAAAAAAAAAAACTGAACTGGACCCTTTATTTAATTTACAAGTCGAGTGAATTAAAGAATTGGTTCTTCAATTGGTTGACATAGTAACTGCAAGTTCAATCTTTTGGCCGGGCAGTGTATACTTTGACTCGGTGGAAACTGGGTGAGCAATAATTGAACACTACTAAAAATTTTCTAGTTGATACCCCTCGACATGGGCAGTGGAATGAAAACATTCTGCCACCATAGATTAAATAAAGGGTTCAGTTCAGAATTCCCTGTAAGCTACCCAGATTAATATACATCTGATGATGGTTGGCGGGCACATGGATTAAATTTATAGACAAATCACAGTAGATGCGTTCAAAAAGACAGACCACTTCTCAGTCTCATCAGCCATATTTCTGTTCTTTCTTCTCTTGAAGTCAGAATGCTGTGATCAATTGACTGTATCCCTTTTACATGTTAACACCATTCTTAGTTTGTGAAGCTTTTTGCCTTATTACTGTTGCATTGCCTACTTTTGTCTTGCATATATTGTTTGCTTAGTATGATTTTGCTCTGTTCTTTTTCTCTCTTTTGTTATTTTTTATCAGTTCTATTTGTTGGGCATTTTTGCCAGTTACACATGACCAATCCTCCTCCTTTATTGCTCTCCACAACTTCCTGTTCCCTGTAGCTCTTAATAAACATTGTCTTTCTGTTATTTCTCCTTGTTCCACCATCCATTTACTCAAGCTCATCATGTATGTCATGTGATTTCTTTCTTGCTGTCTTGTGTGTATCAGTTTTTCCATGCCCTCTTTTCTTATTATATGCCCCAGAAACCTCAACTGTCTCTTCCTGATAAGTATTAGTTCCCTTTTTGTTTTTATTTTCTCCAAAACTTTGTTACTCACATGTTCAGTCCACGGTATCCCCAGCATTCTTCTGTAGAACCACATTTATGTAGAACCACATTTCTGTTGAATCAAGTTTCCTCTTCATCTTAATACAAATGTTTCTGATAAGTGTTTAAAAAAGCAAGAACAGTATTTGATCAAGAACAAGGAATCATTATTTGTAATTTAGTAATTAGTTAAACAAGTAGATTATTTGTACCGTAAAGACATTGCGGTTAAAATAAAAATCCCAAATTTTGAATCAGTCAATAATTTGGCACCAAGTTTGAAATCTTTCAACAATTTTAAGTCCTTTAATATTTAAATTTAGTATAAATGTGAAAAGGAACATTTTGTCGCACAAGTCTTCCAAGAAATTTTTTTTTATAATTGACACCTGTATCCATAGAGAATTAGAAGTCCTACAAAGACTCATTATTGGCAGCCACAACCTTAGATATGGAGATGACAATGTTGATAGACATAGGAAGGAAATGACAGGAACTTCTACAGAAGGTAGCAAAGGAAAGCAAGAGGAAAGGACTAAATATCAATCCTAAGAAGATTGAATGTATGGTTGTTAGAAAAAGAAACAGTCCAACATGCATAAGATCGCAAAATTAGACAAGTGCAAAAATTTAAATATCTAGGAAATATTTTAACACAGGATGGAAAATGTGACACTGAAATTTGAAAGCACATAGAAATAGTGAAAGTAGCCTTTCAAAAAGCTAAGTAAAGTATTAAAAAAACAAAGATTTCCTTGAAAACAAAGAACAGAGTACTGAACTATTATGTAAATAATGGTATTATTATATGGCAGTGGATGCTGAACAATCTCATCAGAGATGGAAATGAGACTTGGAGAAGGATGCTGAGAATACTACAGACTGAACATGTGAGCAAGAATGAAGTTTTAGAGAAAATGGAATTAAAAAGGACACTCATACATAGCATCAGAAACAGACAGCTGAAATTTCTAGTGTACATAATGAGGAAAGAGGACTTGGAAAATTTGACACTTACAGGACATTGAAGGCAAGAGGGACTGAGGAGAGCTTGTGTAAATAGTTAACAGAACAAGTATTAGGAAACAGCCAAAAGAAACTTTAGTAAGAGCTATAAAAGACAGGAAGTTATGGAGAGCCATTGTTGCCCACGTCCTGAGGGGACACGGCACATAAAAAATTCATTGATAGCTTTAATCAGGCGCACCAATCGAGTCTTCCCGCGTCATTTAGTCCATCCCAAGCGATTGAAAAACTTAACGAATGAAATTGTGCCACGTCATAGCTAGATACGCCCTTTTATGCAAATTGCCAGTTGCATGGTGTGCTAGAGCCAAGCGAACATGGTCTAAGTTTACAGTTGTCGAGAAAGGGAGAAATTGGCCTGTGATAATGTTGATGATAATGACATGGAGAAGAATGATGATGAGTAAGAAATTACCGATGCTGACAACTTAGTAGTCTGGTCGAGCAGAGGATACTTCTACTACTATTAGTACTACTTGTCACCAGTGATTGGACTGAATTGGATTGGACACTAGTAAAGTGGATATTATTATTTGTTTTTCGCAGTCGTCCCGGCAAAGCTTTGGTGTTGTATATTATTCAGCAAACAATACAATGGGAAAAGAAGAAGATTTATTTAAAGCCGTGAGACACAATGACTACTACAAAGTGCAGGTAAGAATAAAAAAGAAGGGAGAAAAATTGGGGATGAGCAATTGGAAAGAAAAGTACAAGGAATATTAAGGTGAAAAAAAAAGAGTGGTCGAAAAATGTGATGTGTAACTAAATTTAAGGTATTTAGGGTGAAAATAGGGGACAAAAGGAATATGAAAAAAATGCAAGCAGGGGAGATTTAAAAAAAGAAAAAAGTAAAGTGTGATCGAAAGAAGGAAGAAGAGATTAAGAAAGAAAGTAACTAATTTGAATAAAAATGATAAAGAAAGGAAGGAAATAAAAACAAATTCAGACAATGTATTTTTTTGTGTGTGTCTATGTTTTTAAATCTTATCTCTTAGTGAAAGTATTTATAAAGATTAGAAAGACGGAAGGATTATCGTTATTTTTTCACTTGGTTTGGTTAATTTCTTTTGCTGTTTTTAAATCCTATTATCTTTTTTCTATTTTAGTATCTCATCGCCCATTCTTTAGTTTATTTTATCCTCCTCCCCCCCCTTTTTTTTCTTTCTTTCGCTCATCATTCCTACCCGACCCGGTATTTACCCGCGTGAATTCTTATTTTTATTCTTTTTTTTTTTTTTCACCAGCAGCTGATGAGAATGCAGACTTACTACTTCACTTTCTTTTCCATTCTTCTTTTTGTACCCTTTATTTATTTAAGGAAAATCTTAACACTAACGGTGACTTTTTTGTTTAAATGGTGCAACAAGCCACTCTACCGATATATTTTAAAAATGAATGTTACTCCTAAAATAAAAATATATCTATTCTACTGGGATGCTGTGGTTCTCCTGTTTTTAGTTATTATTTATAAATTGTCATCTGTTGGTCCTCCAATTTAAAAATAACTAGCTCCCCCTTTTTTTTCCGCCTCCCACACTGAGATTTGCTACTTTTTTTGTTTGAGGTTTTATGCGGATAATTTGCGACCCTACAGAAAAAAAAGGGATAAGAGAGGGAATATGATGAACAGAACGAAGAGGACTCCTAAAATAAAATAGCGATTTTTTTTTTTTTTTTTTTTTTTTTTTAAATGTTAAAGTAAACGAAAGATGCTCATCCGTATCGATTGTTAATTAGAGGTATCAAAACATTTTTTTAAATAATTGGCCTTTGTATACTAAACATTTTTTAAAGGATGCTTGGTGGGGGGATATCCATTTCTAAGTATGGAAGCCCAAAGTTATTAAATTAAAATTTACATTTTTTTTTATAATACAAATACATACATATTTTTTTTTTAATTTAACCATTTTTCATTATTTGTGAGCTTGCCTTAATGTTTCAATTGAAAATAAAAAATAAAAATAATCCCCCTCATTCGTTTTTCTTTATTTTTATTTTTTTTATTTTCTTTCGTAAGTACGTACCTGATCAGTGAACAACAGTAACACCCACTCTTTGTTTAAATGTTTATATTGTTTAAACTTTGTGGTGTTTGGATATTGGACTCCTTCTTCATGGTATCCACCGAGAAAGAAATAAAGGATCCCCCCCCAAAAAAAAAAATTTAGTTTCATCTCAAAGCGAGCGTATTCTGGAAAATCTGATATATCGGAAATGATTTTTTTTTTGTCGGATCATTTTAGTAAAAAAAACCTAAGAAAAAGGCAACTAATAATCTGAATTTTAAAAATGTTTAGAAAATATAGTCGAATGCTTGAAAAAAAAAAAAAAAAAAAAAATCAACACATTGTTTAAAAATAAATGATGCCGCAGTAAACAAATTGGCTTTTTAAAAGAAATTATTTATAAACTGCGTGGAAAAAATGTTTACTTTTTTTTTTTAAGATCTAAATTTTAAAAATATGAATTACTACAACTTTTGTTTTTGAGTGATTTGATTTATTTTGTCCCCCAAAAAAAAAAAAAAAAAAAAAAAGAAAAGGCAGTCTGTGAGGGTGATAAAGAAATGACTTTGTAATAATTGTACACCATAATTATTATTATTCGTTATTTTTACTACACTACAGCACAAATTAAATAACTTTCATGGTTCGTACATTTTCCTGTTATAGTTTTTCTTATTCATTTTTGGTTGTCTTTCTTTTTAGTCTTTGTCTACATGGCTGATTCATTGATTATTTTTTTTTTTTTTTTAAGTCGCAAATTTTTAAAGGATTTTTGACTGCTATTTTGTTTACAAACAAGGTTACACGTGTTGGTATGGATGGATTTGTTGATTTAATAAATCATACTCAGTGAAAAATTAATTTTTTAAAAATTATTTTTACGGTTCATTCCTGTTTTTCATTCATTTGTTTGCTTTTTTTTAAAAAATTTAACAATTAAATTCACTTTTGTTTTGTTTATGTTGGGTGACAAATTGTGTTCTAAACTAAACACCTGTTCGCAACATGTTCAAACAGTAAACTGTAAACAAACAATGACATTTAACATCTGGAAAGATAATGTAGTTTGCTCTCTAGTTTGAAAAACTTTTGCATGATTTTGTAAAGTCATTAAGTCAATCATTTTGGACTGAAAAATCCTTAAGGGTTTTTTTTTTCTCACAAATTTGATGAGAATGATTGCTCTTTGGTTCAGTTACCTTTTTCGCCCACCTTCGCATTTTAATTTTAAGATAAATTTACAAGTTAAAATTTATTTTCTTGGAATGTCTCGAATTTTTGTTGGAGGATGAAAAATATTCTGGCTTTAAATTTTCACCTTTTGTCTCTAGCCCCAAACAGGTTAAAATTCTGACCGATTTCCTATCCTAATTGAAGGCCTTTTTCATTTATTTACTTACTAAAACTCCACATCTAGTTATCTGACAATAGCAGTAACTAAAAGTAAAACTTTGTTTTTAGTACTCTGAATTTGTCTTAAAATGAGGAAAAAAAAAGTGTAACCAATAATTTTTCTTTTTAATTACATCAGTTTATGTATGATGACTAATTGTTGATTGACAATGTGTAAATGACCATATGTTCAAATGTATTTTTGTTAATTTTGTAAAAATTATAACCGTGTGTAACTAAAACAAATTAATTGCTCATGAAGATCGAGCAAAAAAGCATGTTAATTTTGTTAATATTTCGATGTTTTCTTTTTCCTCAAATTGGGTAGCAGGATTTTTTTAAAAGTAAATTACAAATATTAAAAATATTTTATTTTTAACACTAAAGTATAAAATATAAGGAAAAATAGTAAACTGCAATTTTTACTCTGGGTTATTAGGATTAGTTAAAATTTGACCAGTTAGTATTATGATTAATTACTATTAATTAAATCATTTAACTTTTACTTAAGTTCCTTAAAGAATTAATTTTTCTAAATATTCTAAGAATTAGGAAAATGAATGTGTAGATTTTTAAAAAATAAATTAATTAAAAACCAAATTATTTGATAGTGCCTAAATCAAATTTTCATTTTTTTTTTACATTTTATTTTGTTTTTCTTTCGTTAAAGTTAAATAATTAAAGGAATTATCTACAGCTTTTTTTTTTTTTTTTTTTTTTTTTTAAATTTTTATTCTTTTATCATCGATATTTCAATTTTTAATTTTAAAAATCTGGTTTCTTTCAAGTTAAAAAGAAAGACTATTGCTGTTGCTTAGCTTTTTAGGGGAGTGTTGATTATTACTCACTCCTTTCCTTGTCGACTTTGAAAGAATTTCTGTGTAGAGTGTGTGTGTTAATTCTCTAGCAATTATTGATATGCTATTTCTGTAGATAAACGCTATGAATTTAAAAATCAATTTACTACTTACGCAAGTCCTCTTGTACAAGGATTGTTAAGACAAATTTTTAGGAAGCACCATCATTAAAATTTTACACATAGTGAGCACATACAATTCGTTTGAGATCGTATTGATTTTTAATACCCTCACTAAATTCAACAAATATAGGGAAATGGATGAAAAAAATGACTTCTAAAGAAAGACTTATTTAGTGTGAAACTGTAAAAATGTAATCAAGTAGGTGAATACCAGTTTACTAAAAAAAAAAAAAAAATTGTAAAATCAAGTCTGGCTACTGTGGAACGGGCGAGTATCATTTTATTTTCCATTTGAGTGTTGGAGGAGAACCCTCTTTTCAGGTTTTCGTTTTAACATTCTTTTTCTGAGAAAACCCTCTCGCATACACGAGCACTTTACTGCAGTTTTTGTAGTGTAGTTTCTGTAAGAAGATAGTAACCTTCTTTTCTTATTAGAATTTAATTGTAAATACTACTAGAATGATAACCAGACGACGAGATGTCTAGAACATCAGTCTCGATAAAGAAAGCTCCTCGCTTTTACTGTTCTCCTCTATAAATTGAAAGGTCAAAAGAATCCCAGACAACACAAACGAAAAGATAGTACTACTATTGTAAGAGATTTTCAAGATGAGTGTCCTGGCTCATCTTTATACGGCCTTAGCTTATTAATCAATCGACTATTTAAGATCTTGCTCAAGTGTTTCACGAATCATTCAGCTTCAAATATGAAAATACAGCTACGTTTTCAGTCTACTTGCGGAAAATTAACGGTACTCCCCCCCCATTTTTTAAAGCTCTATCATTCAGCATCTTCAACTGGTTTTTAAATCGGAATTTTTTTTAATTCAACACATGTCTGAAAAAAAAAATGTTTTGGAAATGTCGCAGTTATATTTTTCTCTTTCATTTTTTCATTATTCCCGTTTTAAACCTTTCTAGACATTAAGTAATAATCAAACCTAAGTAGTAGTAAGTAAACTAAAAGGAAAACTATTTTTTCTTTTTAACTAATAAATCCTATTCCTAACCTACCATTTGAAATCTAACTCTTGATCTTCCAGTTTAGGCCCCTATGTGACTCAAGCAAAAAAGGGAGTACACTACACAATGGCAACGCAAAGGTGTCGACTAAATGTTCATAATTTTTTTTTTTTTCGTTTTTAACTCTTTGGTAAGATAAATGAAATTTTGCTTCGAACCAGTAGTCAGTCAATTTCTAAAACCTACCAAGACAGCGAGTGATAGCCAGGTACATAAAAAGTAAATAAAACTGATCATATGGGTAATTAACTTACGTGGGTGGATACTTAACTGACTGGCTGGTGTATTGTCTGGCAGGCAAGGTCCCACCAAATTTATTTACGCAAAGTAGTATTACTGTTTACTGTTTTTAGTGTTTATGAATCATACCGGCTCTGCAAACACATGCGTCTACTAATCTCAGCAGCAGCACATGTTAAAACTAGGAAGGGTTCTCTAGTCTTCGGTTACATAAAGTGAACGTGGCAAGATGTAGCGTATGTTGATTCAGAAGACTATGAAAGTCTTTTATTTAAACGAACTATATATATATATATATATATATATATATATATATATATATATATATATATATATAGGTGCGACGTGTTGATATCGTACAAAGCCGGGGAATTTGAGGTTCTATTTCAAGTTTGATTACCAACTTACCTGGAAAAATTCCAATTTCATACACAGGCAAAATTTCATCAATTGATTAGCCCCAGCATTTTTATTTTATTTTCTATCCTTTTTTTTTTTTTTTGTTTTGTTTTTTCTCTCTATTTCGTGCTACTTAAAGGTTGTCTTAGTAAAAAAATTAAACTGTGTTAATGCAAATTTATCCATCATCCAACAACAGGCTGACACCCTACCATTTTTATGCAACTACACACGCACGTACACTTTACCTGTCTTCAGTTACAATACATGTTTTTATTTTTATCAATCATTTTTTTCCTTTTGTGGAATCTTTATTTACTCCCACCCATGCAATTTGTGTTTCAGTTAAACCTTATTTGGTTAGTTGTTCTTGGAGGGAGTGTGGAAAAAATTTTTCTTGATTCCAACTCACCATCGTCAGATTCCATAATTTGGGAATGGTATCCCCCACCTACAGATAGAATTCTAAGGAAGGTACTGTGGTGCCAATATGTAGTTACACACACGTGTCTGTACTATTGCTACCACTGCTGCTAGTCTCAGACCTAAGTGGTAACTTATGCCTAATAATAATTAAAAAAACAAAACAGGATGGAATTGGTCGGAACAGGTTTTCTCGTCTCTGTTTCTGTTGTTTCAAAAGAAACAATAACAGCTTTTAATAATGTTCGGTACTTTTTGTCGGATTTTTAGCATCAACTGTTGTGGAACAGTAAGTCTGGAAAAAATCGATCCATTGATCCTGTGTAATAATGGATCTGCTTCTAGTAACAGAAAGTCACCACTTTTAAGCGGCAGTGTTAGAAATATTTTTATTTATATTTTTAATGAATAGGGCAGATCGAAAATAAATTCCAAAGCTTGAGTTGACGTAGAGAAATCTACGAAATGTTTGAGTTTCTATTTTTTTAAAATTTTAACTCTAGGGATGTAATAAAAGATTATTTGATTGCAAACAATTTAATTTTTAAAGACTTTGAAACTGTACATTTTTTAAATCATAGTCAAAGTTTTTCATGATAAAACTAGCGTTTTTACTCTGATACTTTCTTGTATGTTATCTTCAGATGTTAGAAAAACTTGGTTTGTTTGTAAATGCCAACATTGAACTAATATTAAAATGACACGCATATGCTATACGTTGTTAAAAAAAAAACAAAAACAAAGGACTAAAAATTGAAAAAAATATAAAATTGACATGAACAGATCACTGAAATAAAATTATATACATACCCTTTGTTTTCCTCTCCTAAAAAAAGGAGAGAAAAACAAAGGGCCTTTTTCTTTTTTTAAAGGCGAGTTGCCTGATGCCTCCAACTAGACGAATTTATTCTCATACCTGTCGGTATCATCTTTGTTGGAGAACAAAGATCTTTGATGTTTTTTTTTAAGTTCATGTCTAGCCTTAACTTGACAAGATTGAATGAGACTATGCCTACATTTGCCTTGAGTTTTAAAGATTTTTTTTTCCTTAATACACAAATGAAAATAAAAATGAAATAAAAAAAATTACCACTTGCAGGAGTACAAAGTTTACACTCATAACTTTAAATAGTACGACTGCTTAGCAACATTCCTGTTCCCTTCTTTCAGATACTCGCACACCAATCAGACATCTTCACTTAAAAATAAAATTCTTACCCTAAAAACTTAATTTTAAAAGACTGCCCAATAGTAACACTTAGTGATTGCAAATAGTTGGACTTATACTAACGCAAAGTTGTTTTTTAGTTGTACTACGAATGACATTTTTATTCTTGTTGTCAGAACGACTTCCAGGATGAAGAGTCTCTTTCGCATCCCCCCCATCACTTTCTCCTCTTCTCGGAATAAGAGCGATGGATGATTCACAAATCCTGCTAGAGATCGATAGAAAACAACGTCAGTGACCGACCGCAGTGCCAAGTTACGAGGAGTTGTAGTAGTGTGGCCACAGTGACCTCTCTAATCAACTTCTTGCGTTGTGTGGCGATCACAGCATCGTTGATTTTTACAAAAATACAATTCAAATAATTATAGCTCTGCGTTGTTACTGGTTTTAAAAGATCAGTTCTGAATGCAGAGTGGAATTAAGTTAAATATGACTGTCCATTTAAAAAAAAAATCCTAATAGTAACCTCAGAAGCCCAAACAACGTATAGAATTTCCAACCTCTGCAGCGTCTGTCCAAAATTGTAGTTTCAGTTTGATTTTATGTGCCAAATATAGCCTGATTCGGGAATCACGTATTCACCCACCCCAACAAGTAGGTTGCGAAATAGTCTTGAATAATTTTCCTTCTAAAATAAGTACAGTATGATTAGTAGATTTTAGAAGTCGTTTGTTTTTCCACTAAAAATAGCTTCAAATGATTTTTAAAACTACAAGTAAAAAAAAACTTACCGGTCAAATACTTGGACTATCGATCTGGTAGGTAACCAAACAAAAATGGTAATTTGGTTTCTAGTACTCTAGTCTAAGTGCCCAGTAAGGATTGAATTCGCAAAGAACGGTTTAATTACTATTGTACCAGATAAAAAGGACGCAAGAAGCTCTAGCTATTAATTAAACTTTAATAATAAATAGCTCGCTTCTTGCATCCTTTTTATCTCGTATACTTATTGCACACTACTTACTAATAGACCTAATGTACTTTTTTTGCCTAGCATGGGGCAGTAATACTGGGTCATTTGTCGTAAGGATAGAATTTTCTCGGCTTACTGGCAAGGCTGTTTAAAGAGTTGATCTACGGTAGTTACAATTTGCAAACCCGTAGTAATAGTAGTACTGACCACTACAGAACCTTACTTCTAGATAAACCAAACATTTTTCCGGTTCTACACCAGAATTTGTGTTTTACGGAGATTGGAATATTACAACTGAAAATTCATCAGGGTTGCTTCGACTTGAAGACGCATTATTTCTCATCTTCAACATGGCTGTTCCTTTCCGAGCATTCCAATCTGCACAGGGCCATTGTGATATATTTATTATAAACTACAACTGGAGGAAGAATGCATGGATCCATACATTTCCCAATTGAATATAACAATCTCAACCGGAATTCGAACTGTTTGTCAATTTTTCATTTCGACTCCTTGTATAATCTGCACATCCACTGAAAATTCAACAATCCAAATTAAAAGTTTGAAGCTAGACGTCTCTTTAATAATGAAACGGTTCGAACCAAAGAATTTCTTAAATTAGAAAATTTAAGACTTGAAGATTCACTATTCTACTACTGCAATGGATATTGGTCAAAACAAAATACTTTATAGAAGTCTGTACCGTGGGTGGTAGTTCACTCAAAGATTATACTAGCTGCCGTGTGGGTGGATTGAAGATGTGGTTTATCATTGCCCAATTGATGAATGCTTTTTTTTTTTTTTTTTCCTTTCTTCAAATTTGTAGAAATTTTATATTACATGGCCCAAAGTTTTAAAAAAAGGGCCCTACCTAATCATAGTTTAAGGAAGAACAGTTCTAATTTGACGTAGAGAATTAATTTCTCAAACTCCAATAAACTATAAACCTCATATTTGACAGGGAAAAATAATCCCCACTGCTTACTAAACTGACTAGCCTAGAGTAAAAATAAAATCTCGATTTGAAATTAAATCTTGCTTCGTTTTTTTCGCCTAACTTAGAACGTGTAAGTTAAAGTAATTCACTGAATAATTTTTCCTTAATAGGAGCAGATAGGCCTACACGCCTCTCCAAATTAGGAGTAGAGGTTTTCCTTGTTTCCGGTTTAGAATTGGTTTCCGGTTTTTCTAAAGTCTTTTCAATTCCCAGTAGTTCCTTGCATCTTATTGTCTTACTGGGGGGGGGGTGATTTAAAAACATAACTGATACTAATGAGGCTATATTTCTAACGGACATTTTCTTTTTATTGTTATTTTTATCTTCCTAAAAGTTTAAGTTGTACAAAAAAAAAATGGCATTAGCGGTATTACTAATCAATGACAAGTGTATGGGACGTTTACTTTACAAGTTTAAATTGCCGCCCACCACATTTTTCAAGTCAATTTTCAACTATTCTTACATTTTTGTTTGTGATACGTATATTTTGTGATATTGGGGATTACTAATTCTTGGTAGAGACTGGCGATGCTTTATTGATCAGGCTAGTTTAGTAAGTTTTTTATTTTTTTAAGAAAAAGTTGAATTGTAATACCTTTGCTTTTACACTTTTTTTTAAAAAATATTTTCAAAGTATTTTGGACGCGATTTTATCATTTTTGGGAGGTTCAAGTAGTGTAACGGAGAGCAGTTCGAAACGAAAAATCGGAGAGTAGAGTTCGCATTCCAATCGAGTTTCTTTATATTCACTTTCACGCAAATGCCATTGAGAGAAGTATTATTTTACTATTACATCCCCGACTATTATTTCATGCTCTTTAAGTAGTCAACTGGTCAATGACGGTGACACAAGGGAATAATGGATCATGCGCATTAAATCAATAAAGGAAACGGTGTAATAAAAAAAAAAAAAAAAAAAAAAAAATGGATTCCTCCAGCTGTGGGTTAAATAGTAGAACAGACTGCTCTTGGATGGCAACCAATCTAGGAGAAGGTCAACTCTGAATTCCGAACCCTAGCTACTATGCAACTAATGAAAGGATTGTGATGTTTACAATGACTATCAGCCTTGATTGAAGGATGCAGCATTTTCCACGTAAATAATTTAAAGTGGTCACTAGTGACAAGGATGAAGGAGTGCTGAAAAGTTCTCGGTTCGAAATTGGAAAATGTGTCAAGCTGGAAACTTTCGGCAGCATTTAATTAGTCACACGCTTTTAATTAATAATTTACGCTTTTACAAAAGGTTTTGTATGTAAAAGTTTATCAGAATTTTATGAATGTATCTTTTCGTCGCAAACGCACTTATTTGAAAAATAGAAAACGGACGCGATTGATAACGTCACAATTGTTAGTAAATGTTATTAGTCGCAATTTACAGGTGAAAAGGAAGTGTGATTTAGATTAGCTGGTACGTTCGTTTCAATTGTTGGCGAATTTTTTCATCTCTAGCCACTCTGCTTATTTCGTTGGTAGTCCCTTGGCGTAGATTTGACATTTTTTTTTTTTAATTGGGTGACTCCAATCTTTTGCAAAAAGCATGTATTTATCAATCTTTACGTGGATACAAACTTAATTAATTTATTTATTTACTCAAAAGTCAAACCCACAATGAATAACTGATATTTTTTTTAATAACTTATGACCTTTTTTCTACTATGTCCGCAAATTTCTAATACTTTAATTTTTGGTAGCGTTTTGTCCTAGGACCTATTGTCCTATTTGCATGTGGGTTTGTTGATATCTGTGTGGCTTTCTGACACTTCTCTCAGAGAACTCCACTCTAGCTATTTTAATTATTTGAAAGCTGAGGTTCTATACTATGCGTTAGTTGATGAGTATTTTTTAACTAGTATATTTTTAACTGAGGGAAATTGTTATGTGGCCGATTTAGTACTTATAAAATCTGTTATATTCCAAGATTTTTTTTTTTTACTTAAATTTGTGGTAATGAAGGCGAAAACTTGCCTTGGAAAAGAATTCATTTTCTTTCGACTGTCAATATTCATTCATGATAATATATGCACGAAATGTGGCCCAATGTAAAAATTGGGGAAAGGAGAAGCCTGGTCATCGCTGTTCTTAAATTCAACAAACACATTCACTCGCCCAATCAATCATATTTTGACGCGATTACACTTTCGCACCCCCAAGTAAAACAAATACATAAATTTATAAAGAAATTTTTTTTTTTTTTTAAGCCCAACTTCATAAAATAAGTTGGACTGTTGCAATTATTAATTAAATAAAAATTTAATTTACAAACATTAACAATGGTTTTAAAAAGCTTCTGTAAAAATGTGTTTCTGCTGTCAAGTTTCTAAAAAGAAAGCCAGAGATAGATAAATGAAATGTATTATTTAAAATTAAAATCCAAAAATTATGAAACGAATATTAAAAAGGGAAATCTATTCATTTTTTTTTTTTTAAACCCCCCAAAAACTGAAGACAAAAAAACGTCGTGTGGTTAGCAGTGTCATGGTGGGTGCGAAAGTGTAATAGCGCCTATGTTTTTAATAATCCTTTCACCACAATATTTATACGAAACACATACATACCACAATCATCAAAACACAGCATTCTTTCCATGAAATCCTGACCTAATGCCCTATATTTAGAGACGTGGAGAGGTTGGTAAAAATAGGCAGGATTTTTACTTACATAATACAAATAAATTAAGAATGAAAAATATACAAAGAAAAACGTGTTAGTATAAGAGACACCCTACGGCTAACACATGTCTGAAAAGAAAGGTAAATGGGCGAAAAGACACGGTGTAGAAAAAAAAAAAACAAGAAAACTAAAACGTTCCTTCCGCTCCATAGAACTATCATCGTTACCTAAAAGGGGATTGGAAGGGAAATGAAAACAGAAATGTAGTGGGGTCAATGGTCCTTCAATTTTCTAGCTAAGTTAATCAATTCGTAGAAAAATTACTACTCTAACCTAACTGGGTTTGGTAGGCGTGTTTTTTCACGGAAGAAAAAGTCCTTGCACCATTCGTGTAACAGTCATTCACCTTTCAGCAAAAGTTCTCTGAAAAGCTGATGTTTGAAGAACACAACCAGGTGATGGGAAGAGACAGGGCCCCGTGAACTTCATTCATCCTCGTCGTTCATATTACCATCTGCATCACGGCTAGCAGGTACAGTCCTCCTGTCCGACAACGTGCTCACGTTGCTACAAAGAGAACTGGCATCCTGGACAAAAAAATTGTCCGTGGGGCATGCGGACTATGCAACCTTCAGTAAGCTTGCAGAGCGGGTGTACGACCGGGTAGTGAAATAATGGCGTGCTCAGTATCACCATTTCAATGCACAGAACGCATTCTGGTGAAGCAACCCTTTTGCCGACCCACAGCGCATTCCGAATCATCAGCTAGGTGGATGATACCTTATCGTTGGTGAGACATTTCAACCCGGGTGTCCAAGATCATATGAAGCGAAGCTACACTCGTTAACCGAGCACTTCGATTTAGATAGTCGTGAATACCCTCCCCCTAACTAACACTCGGCATAATGCCTTTCTCGACAACGGTTCTCAGAGATCAGCCTGTATCCGAGAAAGAACTGATGCATGATGACATTCGCCATAGGAACACTCACTTCGGAGCAAACGGCGGACAAGTAGTCCCTCAGCCGAGTGTATGCTAATCAAAGATGGAAAAGATCTTTTGGCATTTTTTTCCCGGGTACACCTCCGATCGAAGAAATGCTGTCGCAAAGTATCTCGACAGATCTATGTCCAGCATTCCAAGACCACCCCCGGATGGATGGGGGATACCAGCCCTCACGTTTGCACCATAGGAGCTTTGTTACCCCCAGAAGAGACGAAACAAAGCTCTCACTAGATAACCTAGAGTAGTGGACAGAGACAAGGAAAGAGTGGGTAAATGTATGTAACACACACCTCGACCTTCTCCTTCAAGGAAAGATTCCTTCATAACCACAGACCTTCTTCAGAACTTCCGACCAATTCTTCACTCGTGGAAGGTTGGGAGTATCTTGCACGACTAGTCTATCCAACTGAAAGGGCCCGGGAGAAGACAATCTTTTCACGAACACAGCCGCAAGCCAACAAACTTATCGCGATTAATCACGGCCCTTGTGACTGATACTTCCTAATTTCTCTTCTACCTTAGATCACATTAGTGCTCGTTCCAAGCGTGGAAACGTCGACTGTGTATATGGCTAAGGTGGTGGCACCAAGTAATGTGATCCCGGCAAACCCGAGTTCGCCTGAAAGGATCAAATGCAAGCGTACAGCAATTATAAAATGTGGAGCAGCTCTAAAGAATGGATCTGAACAAAATGAAGTGCGTTTTATGGCATGGGACGTGTTTTGTAGGTTCCTCTTGAGAGGATGTGGTATTATGATGTATGGAGGATTTGATTGGTGACGGACGAGTTTTTATGGTGAATGTGCAAATTGTAATGAGGGAATGGGTCGTGAATCGGATTAGCTAGGTATAGAATAGTTAGTGACGACCAGCCTCAACCCCTCCCTTTTTTGACCTTGTGCCGCAATTATGTATTTTTGTGCATAATAAATATTGGACAAAATGAAGTGCGTAGATCCTACTGCGTTCACCCCCACGATAGCAGAAATGGGGGAGGCTCGTATGCAAGAGGCGAATCCAGGAAAGTACAGCTTGAATCCGACCACAGACAAGACAGTCTCCAAAGAACGATGGTCTAAATTGATCAGCGCAGCTTCTCCGTTGAATTTCTCTTTGATCGTGTGGACCAAATGAAATTTATCTTACACCGTCCGACCCCTTACAACATGTCTGTTCAAAAGACGATCGATCCCAACCTGAAAATGGTTCACTGTCCCAAATCTAACTCTGTGCTAAAGTATCATTAAGAGTCGAAAATTACCAATTCCGACACTTCCATGATTGTTCTTGCGTAGAAGCTTCTTAATATCCCTGGTGAAACGTCGGAAGTAACCCCCTGTACCATCTAGTGATTGAAGAGAATGTCTAGCAAGGAGACAAACATGGGCGACACCGTAGAGTACACTTCGTAGCCCGGAGTTTTATCCTTCCCAACTTTCTTCAGCGCTTCCCACATCTCTTTCTCTGTTATGCAACCAACCGCTTCAGTCGCCTCCAGGCGAGGAAAGTCGGCCAAACAGCGAACCCAGACCGGACTCTGATGAAGAGCTTCTGAAAGTAATCAAAAAAATTGCCCGCATATGCCTTCGTCCGCCGTCAGGGTTCTGCTATCCGGCGTTGTGACACTTGCGAAACGCCAATCAGAGGCACTACAAAGTTTCCCCGCACGCAATTCTGCGACCATATTAGTTGTCTCTGCAGACATTCTATTTAATCTAGCTCTAACTACCTAAGCGTGTTACTTGTTTAAGCAATGAGGCCATCTCAGCTTTTTCTATAACTATCTCCCACTTTTACAGAACCTTCTATTCTAGACAAGTGAACAAGTCGCGTCAAAAGAACGACTTACTAACCAAGAAACACCTCTGGCGATGGGGGGTTAGATTCTGGTCAGGGGAAGGCGAATTATTTTTAGAGATAGTCAAGGACTGAGAGAAGTAGTGTGGGACTTTTTTTTTTTTTTTTTTTTTTGCGTTCATTTTTTTTTTTTTGTTTAGTGTTGTAAGAATGTCAGAAAAATATTGTTTACCTTTTGAGGGAAGACTTTCTGGAGGGGACAGCTCCTTCCATTGACTCATCCGGTCTTTTATTCATCCAACTTCTTCATTACTAATACAGGGTGACCCCAAAAATCGGGAATTTTTGAAGTGCGTATTGCCAGACATGAGCAAGTGGCAACACTGCGAGACAGTGACCTTGAGCAAGTAAACATTTCGCCATTTAGAATTCAAGATGAAATTCACAGTATCCAAGCTGAGATATTGCAGCAGTCAATGAAGAATCTCAACAGCAGATTTCAAGAATGCATTCGTACAGGAGAACGCCATCTACTGGACGTAATTTTTAAGAAATGAAAATTCCATCATTGTTTCTTAAATGGCATGTTTCAAGGTTTCAATTACTATGAATAATTTTTTTTTCCATCACTCTTGGTTTTATTGGATTGTTAAAAAGTTCCCGTTCTTTTGGGTCACCCTATATTTTGTCTTGTTTTTCTTTAACGTTTGTCAGAGTAGGCAGTTCCTTCCAGCCTGGACCCTCGAGGTGGTTTAAATTTTCTTTTTTTCTTTTCACCCACCCTCCAACTTCCGTTCTTTTCTCTCCGTTTTCCTTTTTGGCAACAATGCCGTAGAAGAACACATAAGAATTGCTTCCTCAGGGGTTGTCTTTATTTGAAGCATCATAGATCGATGTCGCCCCCCCCCCACACACACACACACACTTAAAAAAAAAAAGTCTTTCCGGCGCAGACTGCCGGAAGATGGCCTGTATGCCCATAGACCGCTTTCCTTCCGGCTACACTTACCGGTTATTTCTACCCTTCAACATCTCTAACCAATTGGGTTTGGCATTAAATTCACCTCTATCCAATATGAGTCTGAAACACCACGATCTAATTTTTTTTCTGGAGCTCTCTTTGTGAGAGTAACGAAATATACCACATTGGGAAATCTCGAACAATTTGCTGTATCTGAACTCCCAGATCAGCCAGGACTTTTTAATGACACAACTTAGTGGTTGGTTTGTTTGTTTGTTTTTTTTTTTTTTTGTCTATAACGAACCATTATTTTTCCCTATAGCCTTCAATACATTTTTGTCAACTATTAGATTTAGCTCATCTAGTTGAATTCTCGTGCTTGTTTAATAAATTCATCTACATCAATCAGGCAAAAAGATGGTTAAGCCCAGATGTTGACTCATGTTCCAGGTGTCCTTTCAATTCCATTATTTCGAGAAGTGTCCGGTGGTTTCCTATTTTCAGCCTCCTCCTTCTCAGGGGTCTTGAAAAGGACTTTTACGGACCTGTGAAGGTCTTCCTCGTTTATTTTTGAAGAGACAAAATACACATAAGTGTCTGTACGCCTCTCCCAAAAGAGAGACGCGTAGGAAATCCCGTTTGCTTCGGTAAAACAGAAAAATGTCTGCAAGTGTGAATCGAAATTGTCTCTGTACACAGCCAAAAGAAACAAAATGCGATTCCTTTCATACCAGCAGAGAAAAGAATTCTGTGTGTTATGTCGAAAAAGAAAATTGGAGTCAATATCTGGTAGATTTTAGTAGGCCTCGAATTATGGTAATTGTTTGCGATTCTCTACCTGACTTGACCAATTACAACCTTTCTTACCTTAATAAAAGAACTCTGCTGTATACCGCAGAGTTTTAAATAAGTACCCCTCCTTTTACTTACCATGTCCGTATATTTTTCTCCTTTCCCACTCCCTTAGCGAGAGAGCCTCTTGATTTTGTCCAACGGGCAGAATATAGCTTTTTTTTTTTTTTTTTTTTTTTGAGGGTTGGATGGGCCCTACTAACATCAGTTAGTTTGTTTGGGTATTTCATTCCCTCCCCTCTCATTCTATTCATCCATAAATTTTTAAGTATAAATTTTATAATCATTAGATTTTATGGCATGGGGCGCGTTTTGTACGACCCCCTTGAGAGGATGCGGTATTATGGTGTATGGCGGATTGACTGGTGATGGACGAGTTTTTATAGTGAATTGGTCGTGAATCAGATTAGCTAGGTATAAGATAGTGACGACCAGCCTCAACCCCTCTCCATTTTGGCCTTGTGCCATAAGTGTATTTAATTTACAATAAGTCTCAAATACCCCTCCTCCTCTTAATGGGTGAAGAGGTAGTTACTAGTTTCGCGGAAAACAAAGCATGTTTGTCATTCTCTTTTCTCTCGGTTATTCCGGCCGTGAAATTCTGTGGTATATCATGGATATAATAATGACCATAATCGGTGTAGCGGAACTGAAAGGCAACAATCTGTGGGTTCTGCTGAACTGACTACAGTTTGCCGTTCTAAGAGGCAACGAGTGGCATGCGTAATATGTAAGCAGAATAGAGGATGCTTGCGCAAATGTAGCAACAGTCCCTGGCAAAATGAAATACTGGACGAACGAGGAAAGAAAAGAATGGCCTACCTTGGAAACGTCCATGAATCTGTGCGTCCTTTAAAGTCCGGTTGCTCGACGGCGAAAAAAGAATCAAAATGGCGGCGCCCATGTTTTATGACAGGTGGTCTCGGAAGACTAACGTGAAATCTCGTTGGCTAGTGATTCGTATGTAAATTATGGTCGGTCCTCGGCTGTATAAAGCGAGCCGTCTTTTGGGAGAGACGGAGGCTTGGGTGTGTGACCCAATTTTGCCGACTCTACGTGGCCTGTTGGATTGTTACGGCGGACAGTCGTTGAACTGGATTTTGGCTGCAAGTGTTGCGGTTGAGACATATCTGTTGCAGACTTATTCCTGACACTCATTATTTGTTTTCTTTTGCCTTTTCTTTTCTTTACAAACACAATCGGGGAAATACATCTTTCTTCCATAGCGCACCTATTATGCTTTATAATAATAATAAAAAAAGTAATGTGTACCATCCAAAGAGACGCGGAAATTGAAATTGGCGAGCAGGTTTCAAATTCGGATGGTTGCATTCGCCTTGGCACAAATGCCTTTAGGAAAGGTATGAATGCGTCTCTTCACCCTCTCGCTATGAGAGAAATAACAGTAAACTGGTCTTTTTAGCCTTGGCTGGCAACCAGTCGAAGAAAAGTTAAAGACTTCCAAACCGTGAAGAAAGCAACGGGAAAACATTTCGAAGAAATCTTGGCAAATTCACAGATAAGTAACGAATTTATGGGGCGTCTACATACTGAAGAGATGTTATGACCATCTGAAGTCCCAAATTTACTTAAGAATTAAAGTTAATATATAAATGCCATGCATGTTGCCGGCCTGTTCAGAAATTTCTAAACCGTTAGCTGCATACAACCGCTTCGTAAGATCAATGGTAAAAAAAGGTTTTAGCGAGTGAAGCCTGAATGTCTTGACAAAGATCACCAGTCTTTGAACAGTGTGGACTGGTGTTACAGATTCGCAAAAAACTGTACCAAATAAATGAAACCACATCACTTGAGGGCATTAACTTAAAAAAAAAAAATAGCACGTAACTCTGAAAGAAAATAATGATCGATATTCCACACCACTTCAAATCAAAAGGTTACCAATGAAACCGCCATCAATATTGGAAAGAGCGATAACAATTGGCCTTGCGAAACTTTTTTTCCTGAAAAATTAAGATTTTATAAATTTCAATCGAAAGTAGTACTGGTTGTTCGGTCAATGAATACTGAATGAATTAACCATTAACTAAACCGAATTTTGACCTAAGTGTTACTAACAGTCATGTTTTCTCGACTTTCTCTTGGTGTTTATTTATTAAGCGTGACTTAGATGTAGTACAATACCGAAAGGTTGGGTCATCCACTTGAGTATTGAACTTGCTACTCGGTCGTAACTTATCCAGCGAAACAAGTTTGCTAAACCATTCACATCCGAGTGTCCTGTGGTAACTACCACCACCATTACATACACACAGTACATAGAAATCATGCGATAAGCATTCATTGGTTGATCTCAAAACTAGCTCGCTGATTGGTCAATTCCGACCAATCAGATATCCTGCACGCGAGGAATGAAATTTCCCGCTCACTAAGGTTGAGCCGATCACGTGATACCAACCTTATATAAACAAAACACGTGTTAGCTCTCTCTATTCGTTTTCGCATTCATCTTTCTCCTTGCTGCCAAAATGTAATCGTCAAGAACTCCCGTCTTGACCATGCAGTCGGACGTTAAAGAACATTACCATTTCACGCAAGTACAACTCTTAACTCTTCTGAACTCTCACCAACTTTATCCAATACACAATTCCTTTAAAGGAACTTTATTCTTCTAACCTACAGTTTAATTACTTCATCTTTGAGGTCAGGTACAAATATTTCCAAATCTGAGACATAACTCATTCAAACCTTCAGCTTATATGCATGTACACCAAACACTAATAAATTCAATTGTTACTTTTTGAATCCTTACATTCTGTCTTATGTGCTATTTTACGTCAAATAACTTGCATTGTGCACGCCACATTGGATAGTACCCTCCAGCCAGCGTCTTTGCTTTCCTTAATCACGCCTTTCCTAACCAACGTCAAATATAAATTGCATTGCGTCCACGCATTGTCGTTAATCACGCCTTTCCTAGCCAAAGTTAAGTAGCATCACTCCTTCAGCCCCATCTCTCGATGTTTATACTCAAAACTCTATTTACTAAAAAAAGTATTGAGATTAAAGTACAAAATCGAAATTAACAAAAATAACATGATTGTTTACTTAAAAAAAAGAAAAGTATATTCCTACCCTAAAACCTGGTGCTAATCCGGTAATCTTTCTTCTAGTTTCTAAGACCCACTGTTCATCACTTTGTGATGTAATAATTGTTAGCGAGCTTGTATCGATAGAAAGATTTTTTTTTTCTTTCTAAAAAAAACAGTTCGATCTTCCCTGGGTGCTCTACTCTTACATCCTCGTGACATATCCAAACTACGCTTGATAAATCATTCCTTTGTGGTTTTAAACTTTTGTACAATAACGCGTACCTACTCATTTGGGGAGGATGATATTCACTAATTGAAGTTTTAAAAAGTAAACTTTATTTGAATCTGACGAACGACAAATCATTGAAAATGATTGAGTTTTGCTAGTCAAATGATTTTAAAAAAAATTTTTATCGATGTTATTTATTTTGTAGGCAGAATGTTAAAACGTAACTTACTCTGGTACCCATTTTTTTTTTATGCTTGCAATACTTGAGTAATAAAATAAAAATTTAAATAAGCTTTTTACTTTGTAGGATTCATCTGCTAATAGAGTAAATAATGGCAGCATTTGTCAATATTGATTGATTCCCGTCGAGATTCAAGACCGAAAGTAAAAAGGTGTGCTTCTTAACACTACAACACTCTTCTTAGCGAATAGTTTGTTTTTTGTTTGTTTTTTTTTCCTCGCTATTTGACGCATTTATTTCTAGTGTAAAAAAAATCCTTTTCTTTCCTGTTTAAATGATCCTTTTTCACTTTCACCTTGAAAGGAAAAAACATTCACTTCTTAAAAACTAAATAAAACTATTAAATAAAAATTTGACTTAGGTCTTTTACTAAAGACTACCATACACACTACACAGCAGTGCTGCAATCAGCTCTAATTGAAATCATTTTCTTTTCTTTTTTACTTTATTTTTTTATTTTTGTGTGCCAGTTTTCTCTACACATGCACGCATTTTTATTTTTTTTTTAACGAGGCATTGTAATGTATGTGAAAAACTAAATAGTAAACACTGAAACCATAACACACAAACTAGGGCCATACAACTTGGGCTAATTAGCGAAATTTAAGTAGGTGTTTTGATAAAAAAAAATGGTAATATAATAGGCACTGATTTTTCAAAGAAAAAACTTTTGTTTAGGCTTTTTAGCCATTTATTTCTCAGAACAAAATCTGATTTTTTTTTTTTTTTTTTTTTTTTTCACGCCATAAGTGATTTGGACACAGACAAAAGATTGAATTTTCCGAATTTCGCATTCATGTCTGTCAACCAAATTCTTATTGAAACGATTTTTAATTCTGAATAATTAGTGGAATTTTTGAAAACTAGTTTCACACTTTTCTTACCGTTTATTTCAAAACTAAATATTTGGAATAATAACGGAAAAAGATTTACTAAATTTATGTGACTAAAAAAAAAAAGACTGTGTGTGTACTGTAGCGCCAAGTAAGAATAGAACTTGCTATTCAATCGTAAATTGATCTCTAGATGACCGAGACAAGTTATCACATCGAAGTAACAAACAAACAAAAAAAAAAACACCCTCCAGCGTTGAGAAAACTAAAACCAACCTGTCACACCCAGAAAAAACTTGATTACTTTTTTAAAAATGAAGATGTAAAAATGTATAATTATTCAGTTGGTTTTGGAATACTTAGCTTTTTTTTTTTTTTTTTTTTTTTTTTTTTTTAAAACTTTAAAATTTAAAGATGTTTTATAAACTTTATTACCCCAATTTTTTTTTTTTTTTTTTTGCTACGATTTGTAATAAATGATGTCTAAAACTAAGTGTCGATCGTATTAAGTTTTCACCACAGATGGACACAAACAAAATAAATGAAGTCTTCTTATTGCAAAATTAATAATGCCTACATGATTTATTTAGCAGATAAAAGGTCGACTGATTTTTTTTTCCTTCAGGTACCTTCAAAGATTGGTTAAAAAATGAGCATACATGATGAAAAAAAAAATGCCCCAAACTTAGTCTTATCGTCAGTCTTTAAAATTTAAATGAAAGACCAAAGGAGTTTTTATGATTTTTTTTTTTTTTTTTTTTTTTTTATTAGAACCTTCGATATTTATGGTTATTAAAAAAAAAATTGTTTTTCTTGTGACTAGGTTAGCATAAGTTAAATAATTTGAGCGTCTTTTTGCTGTGAAAAACATTGATTTTGAAATTCTTGCAAAAATCAGATAATTATAAAAATAAAATTGTGAGATTTTAAAAACTTTCGGGGCCTTTACACAAATAAATAATTATTTTAGAAAATTTTCTTTTAAATAAATCTTATATTTTTTTCGTGTGTAAACATGCCAATTTTTCAAAATTCAGACCTCCATACACATTCTGAAAATAAGAGCATTGACTATAGTAAATTTAGAATTGGTAATTTTTCTAATATTTCAACAAGTCTTTGTAAGACTATAAAGCCAAAGTACCAAAAAGTAAATAAAATTTTTAAGGGGACCGTGGTGAGGATGTAAAACACATGAGTAGAAATTTCCTGCTAGCCGGTCCAACTACATGAGAAAGTTGGACTCTAAGTCCAAAAAGATAAATATATATATATATATATATATATATACATATATATATATATATATATATATATATATATATATATGGACAGTAATACATACTTTGTGTGGTGAAAATTATGTGTGGGGATTGTGAGTGTTCCCAGAATTTGGGAAACGCTGTATCTCTGGGATAGTTGTCCCAGGTAACGCTAAAAAAATGGTATACCCTGGAGAAAAAGGTCCCCCAAATTGATAAAAAAAAAAATTTTAACGTGTAAATGATTGTTAAAATTAAAGAGGAAGACCAAAGTATTTTTTTAATTTTTTAAAAAAATTATTTTAAAAAAATTTACATTAGTCGGACTATTGTTTTTTCATTTGTCACAACTAAATACTGTACATAATACCTCATATAGACAAATTTTAAATTTAGTTTGAAAAAAAAAAATTTTCAGTTGGAAAATACACATTGATTTGGAAAATCTTGCAAAAATCAAGTACTTGTTGGATTTTATGAAACTTTCAGAAGTTATTCACAAATGAATGAAATTATTTTAGAAATGTTTGTCTTTTTGAAAGTCATGGTATAAATATTTTTTGTTACCCCCCGAACTTTACGAAAACTTCAAAAAATTTATTTTTGTATCTGGATTTTTTTTATTAAATGCACAAGACTGAAGATTCTAAATCATCGATTTTTTTTGGTTTAAAAAAAAAATAGGTAGAATTGTCCAAACTTTTACCTCAATTGTAAACATACAAAAAAAAAAAAAAAACTAAGACAATATTTAATTAAAAAAGCTTTTTTATGACTTTTCTGAATAACATATATACTAAGGTAATTCTTAGCTGAAAAAAAAAAAATTTTGAAGAAAAATGAATTTTTACAATAATTCTTTTTTTTTTTTTTTATTTTTTTAAATACACAAATGACAAAAGTCACAATTTTAAAATATTTTAAAATTAAGTTTCTTTATGCAACCTCATGGAAATGACATATTTTGTTCTATTTTTTGAAGATCATAAATTTGAAAGCTTATTAAAATCTGACAGTGATATTTTTAAAATTTTTCCTCAAATGTAAGTTTAAAGATTTGAAAGTGAATTTTTTTTTTAAATTTACAAACCAGGTTCACTTAAAATTAGAACGAATTACATCACTTCTGCGCTACCGTACGATAAATTCCCTTGACGTAAGTTGTCAATATATTGGCACCCATCAATTAACAGTAACACCCTTCAATCACGCACCCGCGCGCGTACCATGGTTGGGAATATCTCTATTAAAAAAATTTCTGCTAAAAAAGTAAGTAATGTTTCTTTGAAATTACATTAAGTATACTTTAATCATTCTAAATTTCTTAAGATAACAAAAAAGGTGTAATTGAATTTTAATTGATTTTTTTTTTTTTTTTTTTTTTTTTTTTTTTTTTTTTTGTTTACAAATTCGGCCAGAAACGGCCGATAAATCAAATTTACTTTTTTTTTTTTTTTTTTTTTTTTTTTATTCAAGAAAACGATTTTTTAATAAAATTTTTAAAATTTATAGGAAGGACTAAAAATCTGAAAAAATATTCAAAAATACTTTGGTCTTCCTTGTTTAATTTTTAACATAAAATTTACACGTTAAATTTTTTTTTTTTTTTTTATCAATTTAGGGACCTTTTTTCTCCAGGGTATACCACTTTTTTTTTTTTTTTTTTTTTTTTTTTAAGCGTTACCTAGGACGTCCCTACAGCTCACATCTGTGTGAGGTGGTATAAGGCCAAAAGCCTGGGGGGGGGGGGGAAGAGAGCGAGGCGAAGGGTCAGCCAGTATTTATAGCCAGGGGAGAGACCCCTGGTGAAGGGTTAAGGAGCTGAGGAGGAGCTAACTCTGACAGATTACTTAAGATATTTTCCTAAATTTTAAAGATTGCTGGGTAGTTTAAAAAAAAAAAATATATATATATAAGAAAAGTGTTCACATATTTGTCAAGTAATTGTTAGTTATGTGCTCTTTACTTAAATATACCAAACATTGTTATTGATAAATCTGATGTAGGGCCGATAAGGATGTTGACCCTGCAAGCTTTTGGAAGAAAGGTGTGAACAGCCAAGACAATGAGGGGACAAAGGCAGAGGTTTAAAAAAACAAACGTTGACTTTATTTATCCAAAATGTACAAGAGTGTACTGATGGAGAAATATTTGAATCCGTGTTGGGTCCGGTATGACTGGTTTCCTTCAAGGGAAGTTAGATCAGTTGTAGTTATTTTCCAAGCGTAGCTTAGATGTGGCACAAGGCCGAAAGTATGGGGCATCTAGTGAGGATCAAACTCACTTTTCAGTTGTAACTGATCTAGCGAGACAAGCTTGCTAACCATTACACCACGCCGAGGTGCCCAAGTTGGATCGGTTGTATCAGTGAAACTAGTGTATAGTTGATCGGTGGCAGTAGCTGGTCAACTGCCGGATAGAATTGTCGGCGACAGCAGCTGGTTGATTGATGACGAATGAAGATTTGTCTGGTTGGTTAGAACAAATCCCTAAACAGGGCAAAGTCGGAGTAGTGATATGACTTCCAAGGCAGATCAACCACATAGGCGGGATCGCGCCAAAATGTAACATTGATGAAGCTGGAGTCAGAGAGGTGATACGTCTTCCAGGGCGAATCCACTGCGGAAACGGGATCACACTGAATAGTATTCTCTTGACGAAGCACCAGTAGCTAACAAAGTTAGCGTACTACACTTTGATCCAGGCCCCCAGGCTGTGTTATATTTATTGTATATAAAATACAATTAGGGCACAAGGCCAAAATGGGGAGGGGTTGAAGCTGGTTGTCACTATCTTATACCTAGCTAATCTGATTCACGACCCATTCACACATTACAGTTTCCACATTCACCACATGAACTTGTCCGTTGCTAATCAATCCTCCATTCACCATAATACCGCATCATCTCAAGGGGAAACCTACAAAACGTGCCCCCATGCCTTAAAAATTTAATGATAATAATTATATATATATATATATATATATACAATACACAATTCTAATAATGAAGAATGAGAGGGGAGGGAGATGAACCCAATAATTAACTAAAACTCAACACAAAGTAAACTAACCATAACTGGGCCCATCCAACCCTCAAAAAGGAGAGGCCACTGTATTCTGCCCATTGGACAAAATCAAGAAGCTCTCTCACTACAGGAGTGGGAAAAGGATAAAAAGTAATACAGGCATGGGAAAATATAAAGCTGACCCAGTCGAGATGAAAAAAGGTGGGGCCAAAACAAACTGGGGAGGTTGGGAATCTCTACTTGAATCATAACCAAAGAGGCAGCCAGGAACAACACTTACATTAACTAGGTACACTAAAGCTTGTTTAACCTAACCAAGAGGAAACCAACCCGATGTGACGTAGGTTGACCTAAAAGAGAGAATCAAAGGTAGCCCCATTCAAATGAACCAAACTCACTTCTTTCACCCAATCACCAGGTAAGTGAAAACTCAAGGTTACTGAGATAATCTGCCGCTGGCACCCAAGACCAGAAAGAGCGAAACTTCTCCTCTGACAAGCCAAGCTGCTTACATAGAGAATCTTTTGTGACCACCTCCACTAGATGATAGAAGACCTTCCTAGGCTGTGAAAGGTCATTTGACCGAGGAATGGCCAACAAGGCCAAGCGACACTTGCGAAGAAAATCTGATTTATCCTGGGGTTTATGAAGGTGCTCAACCTGCAAGATGGGGGGATGATAGTGAGGTGAGGGAATGTGTCTCTAACAATCCCCGCCATAATCGAATCTCCTCCTGTCAACGTGAGGTGTAGGAAAGCCAACCTCAAGGCAAGTTTGTGGCTTGCCAAGTGTGGCATTTCCAGCCCCCATGACATGGACGTTGTGCACACTCGTCTGTCGACCTGATTCCCACGTCCCCTCCATAAAATGGAGAGCGAGCGCTTGAGCGGCATCCTATGGTTTTGATAAAGGACAAGAGGGAAAATGTAAGTGGCATACGCCTCCGCCCTGCCTTTCATGGACAACCTCCATCAACGCCAAATCTGACCAGCCATGTCGACCTTTGCTTGTACTTCAGACCAATTTTTCTCCAGTTGGAGTGTCGTTTGGACCCGACTTCCAAGAATGCGGACAGGACCATCCGTCCAACTGAAGAGCCCTGGAAGATCGACCCCCTTTCAGACACCTAACCACAAGCCGGATGACTTGTCACAGTTAATCTTGGCCCCTGTCACCTTTTCATACTGATCCAGCGCCTTCAGTACCACCTTAATGTCGCTGCAGGACGACATGAAAGCAGATACGTTATCGGCATATGCAGAAACCCTGGCTCGAGCCCCTCCAGAAACGACAATTCTGCATAGGACCAGACTCCACGCCCTGTCCTTCAGCCAGCAAAGGAGAGGCTTCAACGCCAAAGCATAAAGTAGGGGTGAAAGTGGGCAACCCTGACGAACCGATCTAGACAGCGCAAAAGCGCCCGACAGCTTCCCGTTCACCTGTACCACAGCACTGGGGGAGCGATACAGGAGGCTAATCCAGTGGTAAAAGTCGGGTGTGAATCTGGCGGCCTGCAGGACAGTAGCAAAGTAGCGATGGTCAACTTTATCAAATGCCCTGGACTGATCCAAATTGATCAGTGTGGTCTCATCATTGTCTTTTACATCCTTTATGATCATGCGGATCAGATGCAGGTTGCTCTGAATTGTTTGGCACCTCACAGAACAAGTCTGCTCCGGATCCAATAGAGACTTGGCAACTGACTTCAAACACTCCTGTAGGATCTTGACCAAAATCTTTAACTGTGTGTTTAGCAGAGTTATGGGCCTGTAGTCATCTAATTTCCCCTCAACACCCTTGCCCTTTTTCAACAGTGTGATCACACCCCTGGAGAACTGGCTGGGGAGGGACCCCTGCTGGGACCAGTTGTTGAACATGACAGTCAAAATCGGGACAGCCTCAAATACAATTCATAGGGCAAACCATCCAGACCAGGCAACTTGTCTCTGCTACCTTCTTCAATGCTGTGTAGACCTCGCCGTCCGTGATCTCTCCCTCACAGCATGTTTATTACAATGTTTTGGCTGTTATACGCTCTGGCCTTCTTCAGGTGGTTGGAATGTTGAACTGAACCCTTTATTTTGCTCACTGGGGTAGACTGTTCTAGTTCCACATGCCATGTTTAATGGATGTCAGTTATCTCCTGTTAATTCCCTCTCCAAGTTCTCCACCATCTTAGCCAGGTATTGAATTCACACTCTTTGGGTCCTGTCACTGGATCTAACTAACACCTTTATCCATTGTGCCATGTGTCCTTGAGGAGGTAAATAGTGAATATTGCATTATTTATATTATTTAATTTTTTTATTTTTTATTTATTTATTCTTATTTTTTTTATTTTTTATTTTTTATTTCTTATAATAACTAATGTATTTTTTGATACATGGCCTACTATTTAAGTGGAGGGAGGCAATATTCATGCCTTTCCCAAGGTTATTTGCGCATAAGTGAATGTAATGAACCAGACTTGTAGTCTACTTCTAATTTCCCATTCAAAACTGCTATTATACCGCTCGTGTGTCCTATCTTTCACAAGCAGACCAGTTAATTTTAGTGCCATGTTGTATCTATACTAAAACTAAGGCAGGTGCTCAAGGTTTAACAATATTTCTTGATTTCACTATAGTATTTTTTATCATATTTGCAGAAATATTCTTTTTTTTTTTTTTTTTTTTTTTCTTTTTTTTCAAAAAATGGTTTCATTTTCCCCACTCTTGTATACCATAAAGCATCAACTTTAAGCTTCTCCCTTGATGTTTCTTGCGCATCCCCACCACCACCACACATAAAACTATCCTTTGGAATTTATTTCATGATTGAAATGTTTGCACTAGAAAGATCTTAGTATCACCAAAATAAAGAATTTCAATTGAGAGCTTAAAGAAATGTAAAAGAATCTTGGACATTATTTGCAGAAATGTTATAAATACCTTCAGCTGGTAATGATTTTTGATTAAAAAAAATTACAAAACAGACAGGTAATTTTTTTAATTTTTTTTTTTTTATTATTATTATTATTTGAAGATCTTTATTAGAGATACAAAATTTAATTAAAGCAATAAAAAGTTTTTTTTTTTCTTCAGTTTTTCTTTGGTGGCAGTTTGTATAAAAAAAATTTACTTTCCTTGATCAAGTTTTGATGAGTGGGAAGTGATAACTGCTTAGTTCATTCTTTGATTTTTGCTTCTATGTCTTTTTTTTTTTTTTTTTTTTTTTTTTTTTTTTTTCCTCTCTGTCTCTCTTCTCTTTTTCTCTTTTCTCTCTTCTCTTTTTTCTGTCTCTTTTTTTTTTTCTCTCTTCTTTTTCTCTCTGTCTCTTTTTTTCTCTCTGTCTCTCTTCTCTTTTTTTCTCTCTGTCTCTCTTCTCTTTTTTTCTCTCTGTCTCTCTTCTCTTTTTTTCTCTCTGTCTCTCTTCTCTTTTTTTCTTTTTTCTCTCTTCTCTTTTTTTCTTTTTTTTTCTCTTTTTCTTTTTTCTCTTCTCTCTTCTCTTTTTTTCTCTGTCTCTCTTCTCTTTTTCTCTTCTGTCTCTCTTCTCTTTTTTTCTCTTGTCTTTTCTCTCTTTTTTTTCTTCTCTCTTCTTTTTTTTTCTCTTCTTTTTTTCTTTTCTTTCTTCTCTTTTTTCTCTTTTTTCTCTTTTTTTCTCTCTTCTCTTTTTTCTCTTTTTTTCTCTCTTCTCTTTTTTCTCTTTTTCTCTCTTCTTTTTTCTCTCTTCTCTTTTTCTCTCTTCTCTTTTTTCTCTCTCTTTTTCTCTCTTCTCTTTTTTCTCTCCTCTTTTTTCTCTCTTCTTTTTTCTCTCTTCTTTTTTTCTCTCTTCTTTTTTTTTTTCTCTTCTCTTTTTTTCTCTCTTCTCTTTTTTTCTCTTTCTTTTTTCTCTCTGTCTCTTTTTTTTCTCTCTGTCTCTTTTTTTTCTCTCTGTCTCTCTCTTTTTCTGTCTCTCTTTCCTAATTTCATACTGTACTATTATTTTCCTTTTTAATTACTTTTATTTCATCAAATTTAAAAAAAAATTCATCTTAGGTTTATTTAAATGTTACACATTTCTTAGGGATGAAACTAAAGTTTACAACATACTTTTCTCTGGGATATAAACGGTTTGGTTAGATTTCTTATCAGTTAGAAGCAATTCTTGTTTAGATAATGTATGTTCTTTATGAACCTAGTAATCTTTAAAATGAGTAGTTTTTAGCCCCCTAACATTTTCAAGTTATGGTGGGTAGGGAGTGTTGGTCTAAATAGTTTTCTCAATTTGTCCCTCTTGTTAGAAGTAGATCTGGTAAATAGATAATCCTTTTAGATATCTAATCAGCTTAAACTAAAACTGTTGACAAGTTTTTACTATTTAAATATTATATAAGGGGTGCTGAAAAGCTCATTGTCTGATCAAGAAGTGGTTTCAAAATTGATGTTCAGGCACATTTTGAGATATGGGTCAGTGTTGATTTCACAAGAAATGACGGCAAAGCACTTTTTATAGGCAGAAGCACACAAATGCATGCTGGGATTTTTTCCTATCCAATAAAATAGGTTAGTTCTCAGTTTAACCTGACACATTCCCAGTCTGACTTGTCTTGAAGTCAGAATGCTACATTTGCTTGTCTCAACTTGCTTTTGTGTGTCTACCTCAATTCTTAGTTTGAACTTTTTGCCATGTTACTGTTAATTTGTCTTGCATATGTTGTTTTGCATTATATTATTTTTTGCCTTGTTCATTTCTTTTTCTTGTTATTGCAAACTTTGTCAATTCTGTTGGACAGTTCTGTTATTTTGCATTTGACTAGGGCTACTCAGTTCAATCAGCCAAGCACTTTTCAACAACCATTCGTCTAATTCTCTGTTTTGAGAACAGTAGATTAAAGAATACTTCTTAAATCTTGATTTGAAATTTTTTTTTATTAATGACGCAACGGCGATTAAATTTATACACTTTATATTGAATTATATCAGCTTGTGAAATACAATTTGGATATTATGAATTTATATTATTTTTTATGCAATGGCCCTTTATATATATATATATATATATATATATGCAGCAATCCCCCTATTATACATGTTTTGTTAAATACAACTGACAAGGTACTGTGATTAAACTTTTTATTTAACTTTTCTTGTGTTCAAAAAAAGTTTTCTTTTTTGAACACAGTGTGTAAAAACTGTCCAGAAGCACTTTTGGCTATAATTTTAGCCATTATCAAGGATGATTTTATTTTTACTTTTAACTGGATGTATGGGTTATGTATGTATTGAGTTATAGGGATGTTTCATTTTCCAAACATGGTCAGCACATTGTTCATAGTTGAAGCTATTGAGTATTGGCTTTTTCTTTTTTTATTATTAGAGCTTCCATTATTTTTTTATTTTTTTAAACATGTGGATGAGGTTGTGCTTCCCACTTAGAAAACATGGTATATTTAAACCAATCACTAAACCCAAAATATATGTCTACTACATAGACAATATTTTTATTTTAGGGAAAAAAAAAAAACAAGAAGTAAATAATCTCAAAGCCACATTATTATTCAGACTATTGTCCTCATCTTTGTCACCATATTTATTACAACATTTTGGCCATTGTATGCTCCAGTCTTCTTCAGGTTAACCCTTGAACTTAACCCTTTATTTCGCTCACTGGGGTAGACTGTTCTAGTTCCACATGCCATGTTAATGGATGTCAGTTAATTTCCCTCTGAAAGTTCTCCACTGCCTTAACTGGGTATTGAACTCACACTCTTTGGGTCCTGTCACTGGATCTAACTAATGCCTTTATCCACTGTGCCATGTGTCCTTGAGGACATCTGTGTATGAATTTCTGGGTATTATGCAGAGTGGATAAAGGCGTTGGTTTCTTTAAATTTTAAAAAATTAAAATTCCAGCATCCCTTCAATCCCTAGAAAACTATAATTCATATTAGATTTTTTTAAGTCTAGGATTATTTACATTATTTGAGCTTGAGTAAATGAATGGCGAAACAAGGTTTATGTGAGATAACAAAGAGAATTTATTAAGAGCTACAAAGAACAGGAAATTGTGGAGAGCCATGACTGCCAACATCCTAAAGGGACATGGCATATAGAAGTATAGATGTATATAAATGTAATAGTGTTAAATTCTTCACTCATGGATCAGAAGTATTGGTTTCAAGTATGATAAACTTATAAAGTACAAGTTCTGGAATATCTTGTACATAATTTCCTTTCTCTAAAATGATTAAATTCTTTGTGTTTCCTATTTGGCATCTGATCCTTGTTTGGTCTGACATCTTCATTCCATCATTACAAATGTTTCTCAAAGTTGCCAGCTCACAAGCAAATGTTTCATTATTGAAATTGATTTTTAGGTAATGAAGGGTGGCACCCAAATTTTTTCCTGTAGTGTATCAATAAGAAATGACCTTTGACCACTTTAAAAAGTAGTCACTGGGGTTTTCATTGATATTGTTTTACAGCATTAGAACAAAAAAAAACCACTCAAATTTTATTCCCAACAAAAATGATTAATGACAAGTCTTGATGCTGAATAATCCATGATACTAGCAGATGGGATGCCATCTGGACGAGCATCCAAGTATTAAATTAATGCTTTATACATTCTTTAAACATTTTGAAGATGTAAAGGATTATCATATTAAATTAATTCATTAACCGTTAAAGATCTCATGAGCTTTTTTGTTATAACGTTTTAAATCTTTTTCAGAACAACATTTTGTGTGTGTGTTTTTTTTTTTTTTTTTTTTTTTTTTTTTTTTGTTTTTTTGTTTTTTTTTTTTTTTGTTTGTTTTTTTTTTTTTAAAAAATTTGAGTGATTTTTGTAAAAGTGCCATCTGTATATAAAATCAACAAGATGGAGGAATTAACTAGGTTGAATGTTAATATAAAAATTTACTTAAGATTCTAGGTTGGTTGATCTTAGGAAGATACATTTCTAGAGAAGATGTCTGAATGGAACTTCCTCCTTACCAATGGAATACAAATATATTATTTAATGTTGAAATCTGTCTTTTTGTTATATTTTATTTTATTGTTTTCTTACTAATTGCTTACTCTATATAAGGCTCAAGAGACACTAGAGATAGGTTACTGAAGGAGTTTGTTGTGTGAACTGTATCAGTAAGAGGTCATAGGTGCAGTTTATGAGGATTTGAATCTATAAACATTTACTTGGCTTTGGGAACAAGTAAATAATTATCATTTATATTTGATCCTGTACTGGGTTATTGTCAGTTATCTGAAAGAATTCTAGCTAAATTGAAAGTAAAGCCTTTCAACATATCTATTATAATTGTGTGTGCCCCAACAGCACAGCATCCTGGGTAAGACGTTAAACTACGTCCAGCAGCAAGGCCTCTGATCAGGAGGTTTTGAGGAGCATGGAACCACCTCTTAATTGCTGGTGTTCCCAGGTCCACCCTGACCCGGGGTGGTAGCACCTGTTAGTCCCAGCTATGGGCAAATAGTTAACTGTTACCAGCAATACTTTTTGAAAAAAATTATTACCAGCAATAAAAATTTGTCAGCATAAATAACCCATTGATGTTGATATGCCATAAAACAAAATAAACCAAACCATGAATACATATTCTCTTCATACAAATCTATCCTAAAAATGTTGTCGGCATTAAATAACACATTGAGGTTGATATGCCGTTAAACAAAATAAGCCAAACCAAACAGCACAGAGTACAGAAGAAATTAAATCTTTTTACTCCATGCTAGACAACACCAAGGCTCAGTGTAAGTCACCACAAGTTATAATTATCATGGGAGACCTGAATGCCAAAGTAGGCAAGGAGAGGGATAGTGAAATAACTGGCCAATTTGGACTAAGAACCTGCAATGAACATGGAGGAAAATGTCTGTCTATATTTCTGAGATGAGGTATTATATACACTATTTACATTATTTGAACTATTGTCCTTATCTTTGTCATCCTTGGGACACATGACACAGTAGATAAAGGTGTTAGTTAGATCCAGTGACAGGACCCAAAGTGTGTGAGTTCAGTACATAGTTAAGGCAGTGGAGAACTTTCAGAGGGAAAATTAACAGGAGATAACTGACATCCATTACACATGGCACATGGAACTAGAACAGTCTACCACAGTGAGCAAAATAAAGGGTTTGGTTCAACATTCCAACCACCTGAAGAAGGCCACAGCATACAACGGCCAAAACATAGCAAAAAAGATGAGGAGACTAGTCTGAATAATGTAAATAGTGGAGAAAATATCCACTGGTGTACAGCCAATGGCCACATAATTGCCAACATCTGGTTCCAAGAACATCCAAGATGATTATGTACATGGAGAAGCCCAGGAGAACCTAAACATTAAATTGACTACATGACTATCAACAAGAGATTCAGGAATGCAGCTGTTCACTGCAAAACCATCAAAGTGCCCACTGTGGAAGGGACCACCTCCCTATTATATGCAAACTAAGAATGAAACTATAGAAACTGAAGAAGCCTAATGTAGCACCCAGAATGCAATACAACACACTCCTGAATGTCGAGAACCAGAAGTGTGAAAAGAAAGATGAGGGACAAAATGGAAATGGGAACTCAAAGTGGGGCACACTAAGAGAAGCTTTACGGACATCAGCAAATGAGATCCTCCCAAAGGAAAATGGATAAAGAAGAAAAAACAAATGGATGACAAATGAGATTCTCAAAATGATATCAAAGGAGACGGCAAACAATACCACGACATGGAACAGAATGCAAAAACCTACACAAAGATTTAAGGGACAAATGCAGATAAGCTAAAGAGGAATGGCTCAATGAAAATAGGAAGGGTGAGTATCACAGATAAGAGATATGCATAAAAAAATAAGAACTAACAGGACAAAAGATGTGCTCATCAACAGGCTGCATAAAATTCAAGGATGAAACACTGATATTAGAGAAAAAATATTCTTCAGAGATTGAACGAATAACGATGGAAGAACATTCAGCAATACACAGAAATACTGATGGACTGAGAATATTAAAAACTGAGGTGGAAGCTGCACTAACCAAATCGAACAGAAACAAAGTGGCAGGGCCAGGCAGAATTGTAATAGATACTGGCAGCCTTAGATGGTGTCGGCATAGACAAGATCACAGAAATAAATGAAATCTACAACAGTGGGGATATACCAGAAGACCTAAGATCTATTTTCATAGCACTGCCTAAGAAACCAGTGACTATGAACTCCACCGGACAATCATCCTAATAAGTTACATAACAAAACTCCTCCGAATTCTGATGACTAGAGCACACAGCAGAATCGGGCCAGAGATGGGACAAGAACAATGTGGGTTCATCAAAAAACCCAAGAATAAGGAACATGATATTCATGCTCAGAATGTTATCAGAAAGAGCAATACATATGCAGAAGTACGTCTGTGTTTTATAGACTACGCAGAGATGTTTGACAAAGTATGCCACAAATATCTGTTAGAGCTGCTTAACAACCTTGGCATATTTGGGAAAAACATTAGAATAATCAAGAATCTATACTGGCCACAAAATGCCTGCATACAGACAGAAAATGAGTTCAGCAAATATACAAAGATAGAAAAGGGTGTAAGACAAGGACGTGTCTTCTCACTGGATTTATTCAAATTGTATATTGAGGCAATTCTGAGAGAACTAGAAGTCCTACCAGGATTCATTATTGTTGGTTACAATCTTACCAATACAAGATATAACCATAAACTGTCCGTTATATTTCAGAAATATATATGTCTAACAACCTGTGTGGCTGTTTGTTAGATTTTTTTTTCTTAACCTTAAAATATTCTCCTGTATTCCATACCCACAATGTTCTACCAATGAATACTGAGAATACCATAGATAGACCATGCGACAAACAAGGAAGTTTTAAGAATAGGAACTACAAAGAAATTGTTGATAACAATCAGAAGTGGGCATCTAAAATTTGGAGGACATCTAGTGAGGAAATAAGATTTGTGTGAATTTAACACAAGGTATATTGAAGGCAAGAGTAGAAAGGTGAAACAGTTACCTATTTGACTAGTTTGGGTAAATGGATGGCAGAATAGAACACAAAGAATAAGTAGGGTGGTAAATGGGTAAGCATCACTTAGAGTACTAAAAGAGGATGTGGATAACAGAATTACTCATGTTCTGAAAGGACATGGCACTTTAAAGAATTTAAATCAAAATCTGTACATGGTCAACTTATCTTCATTCCCTTTGTATACCATTGGTAAGGAAGAAGTTCCATTCAGACATCTTCTCCAGAAATGTATCTGTCATACATATCCTCATAATATGCACTTCTTACGTCCTTTGTGCTTTTCCACCAACCTCGTTCAGTAGCTCTCTACCTAAATTGTTGTTTGGGCTTTGTAATGGGTGAACAATAGCATTAAAAGATTTGTCATTGTCAAGATAATTTATCTTTTTCAATATAGATACTCATGTAGATATTGCTCTGCCATTAGAAACAGCTTTAACATAAACCATATTTCAGGAAAAATATTAAATTGTTTAAGTCATTAAAATGAAACTCTATGATGACTGAACTTTATTTACATTATTCGGACTATTGTCCTCATCTTTGTCGCCATATTTATTACAACGTTTCGGCCGTTGTACACTCTGGCCTTCTTCAGGTGGTTGGAATGTCGAACTGAACCCTTTATTTCACTCACTGGGGTAGACTGTTCTAGTTCCACGTGCCATGTTTGATGGATGTCCGTTATCAGTTATCTCCTGTTAATTTCCCTCTGAAAGTTCTCCACTACCTTAACCGGGTATTGAACTCACACCCTTTGGGTA
The DNA here is from genome assembly GCA_903632075.3 of Acanthosepion pharaonis. Classification (NCBI taxonomy): domain Eukaryota; kingdom Metazoa; phylum Mollusca; class Cephalopoda; order Sepiida; family Sepiidae; genus Acanthosepion; species Acanthosepion pharaonis. The sequence goes on from CAHIKZ030002644.1 coordinate 1,198,279, forward strand.
CTGTGGCTGGATCTAACTTACGCCTTTATCCACTGTGCCATGTGCCCTCAACTTTCAGAGGGAAATTAACAGGAGATAACTGATAACTGACATCCATCAAACATGGCACGTGGAACTAGAACAGTCTACCCCAGTGAGCGAATAGTTGTTGAATTTTTTCTCTTTTTAATCAGTTATTAGAGATGCTGCTTTCTAATACAAATTATTTTGTTTTCAGTTTCTGATATAAGTTGGTAATTAGAGTTTGCATTGTTATTTTTAATGGGGATATTTTTTTCAATTTTCAAAATATATTAACGGTTTTATGCAGTTTTGTTGGGAGTTTTGATAGTTTTATATTTTGGTATAAATTTGGATTTCCTTTAAGTTAAGGATATTGTTTGGTTTAGTATTTTGAAAGGATTCTTTTTTTTTTTTTTAATTGTTTGATAATATTTTGTTTGGGTTTGACTGAAATGATGACAACTTATGAATATATGTTCGACTGTGAGAGATTCTTGACATTTGTTTCCTGGTGGGAGAGTGCAGAATAAGTAGCCATGGTTAAATGTAAATTGTAGAACTGCTCAACAAATAGAATTGATAAAGTTTACAATAAGGAAAAAAGAATGGTGAGGGGGGGGAATTAAGCAAGCAAATAATATATATACAAGGCAAAACAACAGTAATAAGGCAAACACATGGCCCAGTGGATAAAAGCGTTAGTTGAGTAATCCAAAGAGTTGTAAGTTCATTACCTGGCCACAGCAGAGGGAACAAAAACTTGGAGAGTCAAGTTACAAACTGGAATTAACTGATACTGAGATATCCAAAAAAAGGCATGGCATGTGGAACTAGAACAATTTACTTCTGTAGACTAAATAAAGGGTTCTGTTTAAAATTCCAATGTACATTACCTGAAGAATAATGACTGAAATGTTATGAATATGGCAATAAAGATGAGGACAATAGACCGAACGATGTCAAAAAAGGAAAGAAAAAAGCATTTTTAAAACAAAGCTGAAAGTGTATGTTGTTGAAGAAATGTGATTGAAAGAGGGAAACACAAAAAGTATAAATTGAACAAGAAACAGGAAATTAAAGAAGCCGTACAAAAGATTCTTCATATGACATTCATTGTTTGTTTATCTTTGTACCTATTGGCATTGTAGTTGGATAGATACATAATTGTATCCACAATTTTGAAATCACTTCTTAATCATGCAATATTCACATTAATTTTCTGACTGTAAGGCATCTATATTGTGTTCATATTGACAAGTTTCTGAATACACTTGCTCTATACTGTAAAATTGTAATAGAGCAAATGTAATCTATCCAATTGTTGAACAGAACATGTCAAATATTTTTTTCTTTTATGAAAGTGAACAAAAAAAGATGAGAAATTATTATTTTTTTTTTTTTTTTGTGCGTATGTTATATTTTCTGCTTTGTATCTGTAAAATTAGGTTCAAACTATGGTCCTTAAGTCCTGTAGGAGAATTGTCATTTAATTGATAGCACTTGACTTAGTATATGGGATGTTCCTAGTAGGGCGATTTTCTGGGATACTGTTAGTAAAATTGTGCATTACTTTTCTCACGAGGCCCAGAGCTCTGATTACTATTGGTACAGTCTGTCTTCATTCCCCACATCCTGTTAATCTCTATCTCCATGTCCTTGTATTTGGATAATTTCTCAATTTTCATGGACGTGTTTCTCTCAGATGGTACTGCTATGTCAATACACTTCCTGAATTTCTTGTCTTTTATGATAATATCAGGTCTGTTGGCTTTTATTTTCCTGACATTTTGAATTGGCTTGTCCCAGAGGATAGTTACATCATTATTTTGGGTAACTGTATCTGGTTAGTGCTCATACCATCTCTCAGTGGTTTTGATTTTGTGCTTCTTGCATATCTTCCAGTGCACATATGTCACTACCTTGTTATGTCTGTAGATATATTCATTTTTTGCTAGTTTCTTCTTACTGTTACTATTATTAAGAAGAAAGAATGTCATCAAGTGACTCTTGGATACAAATATACAAAATCCAGTGTTAAAAGGATTTTAGAGGGTGAGAAGACTATAGAATGTCAAATCTCTTTTCTGGAGTATTATGAATGGTGCAAGTGAAGAACACAAGACTCTTACTCCAGTGTGAAATTTGAAAGAAATTTACATTTAGTAAACGACATAAAAATAATAGCACTTGAATACAAAATTTGAAAAATAAGCTTGCACAAAATTTTCCTTTGTGCAACAAATTCTAATTACAATTCTGTTAGACTGATAAAATAATTACAATTATTATCAACAAAATGTTTACTTAAATTCATTTGACTGTTGAAAGGAGTTGAGACGGTTGACTATTCATAGGCACAACTGGGTTTGTTTAGACAAAAGTTCACTTTTACAAACCAGAATGTGATAAGTATTGTATTTTCATAAAAAGTTCAAAGTCAGGGTTAATACCTGTAATTTTCAGACAACTATATGATGATAATCGTACGTCTCTAAGTTTGTACAAATTTCTGCTTTTATTCCTTTTTCTTCTGTTACTAGTTTTTCTTTTAGCTTCTTTCTATTTGTTATTTTAGCCATCAGTGGTTTTTACTTATTTTGATCAGATCCCAGAACCAGCTGGAACCCTTCTGCTTTCTTTCTTTCTTCTCAGTTCGCCTCCCAAAATCAGCTGGCTGGCTGGCTTATAAATGCCAAAACCCTTCTGCTCTCAGACAAACCAGGCTTTATAAATAGTCACAAATCAACCTAGAATTGAATCGGAATTTTGATACTAATGGAGGTAACTTATTTTCCCCATTAGTTTAAAAAAAAAAAAAAAATCACAAAATGTATCTCTTTAAACCATGCATGTTTGTAAAATTTATTTAGGCAGGTTTTGAGACTATCAGACTTAAGCCTCTTTACAAATTTTTGAAAACCAAATTTTATACATGCATTTTTTTTTTTATTTTTTTTTATTTTTATAAAATGTCAGTCTTCATTTTGGTGGTTCTTTTACAATTCTGACTCAGCTGTACAGTTTTACTCATCAAATTTTATTCAAGCCATTTCTTTACTAGCCATCTGGCTTTATTTCAGCAGTTTTTTGGGGTTTTTTAAGTATACATATTAGTAACTTTTACATTTAATAATTTTTTAAAACACTTCTCTCAAAAGAAAATGTAATAAACAGTCTATTGTATTATTTATTTTATTTACCCTTTATATACCATTTTACATGTTTATATAATTTTACATTACATTTATGTACATTTTTATAATGTACCTATCATGATTTTGTCTACGGTTATAGCAAACACATGCACCACAGCCAAATGTGCATGATGTGGTGAAATATTTCATAAAAGTAGTGCATAACCTTGCAGATGGAGCCCAATTAGAAATCCATTCAGGTTGGGTAACCCAGATCATTCAGATGGTCTCTGAAAGAGAGTGTTTCCAAGTATCTAGATGTGATTTGAAAGACACTTTGATTGTTTCATACTTCAAACTTAAAAGTGTTGAAAAACAAGACAGATCACCTAGCTATGATGCTTCTTCATAATTGTACCAATGAAACATATATTTTAAATCTGGTTAAGGTTAGACAACTGACAAGCAAATCTGTGTTACTGAACAAGATATTGCCCATTTCAATTCACAAAGACAAGACATGTTAGCACCTCCAATCAAGATCAGAAGTCATGAGAGCCATGCTTAGGACATTCATTTTTATTCAGTCAGTTATGTGCCATGCATGAAACATGCTGAGGTGAATATGTATCTTTAGATACATGACTGACAAGGCAGATTTTTTCCTGCAGTAGGTTGCCATTTCTTTCTGCAGTAGGCCAATAGCCATCCAAAGCTATAGAACCCAATCTGTCCTGCTATTTACCCATATCTCGGGGGGGGGGAGAAGAGGATTAATGTTTCCCAAGGGTATTAGCATGTAAGTGAATGTAATGGATTTGACTGGAATTCGAACTCAGCTTTTCAGATTCCTCAATCCAAGCCACTATCCATTAATCAATAGTGCCTCTGCAACAAAAGGAAGCTGTGGAGAGCCATGATCACTTTTATCCTGAAAAGATATGGCTCATAAAGAGAGAGGAGCAAGAGAAGCAGATGAAAGCACAAGGCAACTTACTTGATAAATCTTAGCATATAAATGTAGGAACTCCACAAAGACAAAGAAGGGTCTGAAAGGGATAAGTACCAATGAAAGCTATAATATAAAGGAAGTTGTGGAGAGCCATGATCACTGTCTTGCAAAGATATAGTACATTGAGAGAGAGAAGCAGAGGAAAGCAGCAGGAAAAACTATTTGATAAATCTTAGCATAGAGATGTAAGAACAAACACTACAAAAGACAAAGAACCTGAAAAGGGCAAGTATTAGTGAAAGCAACAAATGAAAAGAAAGCTATGGAGAGCCATGACCCCCCACATCTTGAAAAGATGTGGTATATAGAGAGAGACTTATCTTAGTTTTTACAGTCTAAAGGCTTAAAGTAGAATTTAAAAAAAAAAAAAAAAAAAAAGAAACTTTGATCAGCTTAGTTATCAAAGGACTAAATGGAATGCTTTGTTTTTTTTTGTTTTTTATGAATTGAGTAATGTCTCTGAAAATGTCTTACAGCTGAAACTCATAAAATCAAGAATGGAATCAAAGAACCACTTCAATAACAATATCTGTTTATGGTAGGAAGTTATGATAAAATAGAAAAACAGAAAAAATATTAGAACCAAAATGGGATAGAAAAAAAAAAATCAAAATACAGAAATGGAGAAAAGCCAAATCTTATTTCCCAATATTGATTGATTTACCGCAGACAGAAAAAGTGTGACAGTCATTAGAATTGGAGGTTGGGAAGCAAGATGAAAGAATGATATTGCACTACAAAAGATTAGACTAAACCTGCTTCACCTTCTGTATATCTCATATGATGGAATAAAATTAAAACATCACAAGTGTTGGTTTTTTTCTTTATTCAGTTTGAATCTATAGGATGTAGAGTTATTATTTACATTCAGACTATTGTCCTCATTTTTGTTGTTCTTATCACAACACTTAAGCCATTGTATCCTTCTGGCTTTCATTTGGTGTATATCGATTTTGATACTGAACCCTTTTATTAAAATTAACCTGTTGGCTATAGTGGCATATGGGGGGGGGGCTTCCTTACTTTGCTTGATTCAGCATTAGCAACAACGGAAATAATCAGCAGAGTACAACTGGAAGTCCCAGAAATCATAAAAATACTGACAGAACTATTTGGTCTCTTTTCCACACTTCCTTTTCAATGGCCACTACCTTCAAGGGCCAGCTTGAAAGACTACTTACAACCCTTGCTGCAGAAGACATATAGCCTGTCTTGGGAGCTTGACCTGAGATTTCTTGTTCCTCATGTAAATTGAATGTATGGATTTTTTATGTATGTATCTAGATTTATAAAATAAAATATTCCTATTACTAGAAACATACATAAAAAAAAAAAATTCATATATTCAGTTAAAATATATTCAGTAAAAATATCATCCTTGATAATGGCTAAAAGTATAGCTGAAAGCACTTGAACATACAGAATATTCAGACAATTCCTACATAAATTATGTCCACAAAAAGAAAAATGAAGTAAAAAAAATCTTAACTGCAGTACCTTGTCAGTCATTTTTATGGAATTTGTATAAAATAGTGATTGCTGCTCAAACATACACACACACATATATATATATATATATATATATATATATATATATATATATGAAAATATATAGAAAATAGGAAGGGACTGGTGAGGTAAATAATCCAAAGTCCTTAGTATTTTAGTTATTATTTTTAAAAAAATAGTGCTCGATACAAAAGTAGAGCATAAATATAATTATTTATTTAAAAATATGATTCCAAATCGCTACATAAGAGGTCTCATGTTTCAAAACAAGAGCTGAAAACTTCAATATAATCCTTTAAATTAAATTGAGTTGAAAGTAAAATGGCTCCATTCCATCTTCTGCTTAAATTTTTGTTGAAATAACGTATATCTGAAATTTACTTGTTTTAAAATTGAAATCAAAATCCCCATGGTAACAGCTAGGTGAATTGTCTAAATTGGTTAGGCGAGTGTAGGGTGTTTATAATAAGTAGTGGTATAGAGATACTTTCATGGTGTCAAGTCGGGGAAAGGTGGGGTGTCAAAATGAAACGGAAGATGTATTAGCCATCGTCTAGTTTGCTTGTCTATGGAGATTTATTTATTTATTTTATTTTATTATGAAAGGGAATTGTGTATATAAAAAAAGAAAAAACTTTCATAACGTTTGTTTTTTGACGACTTCATAAAGGGTTATCTTATATGTAAGGTATTTAAACTACTAATTTAGGCTATGGATTATGAAGTGTGTTATGTTGTATGCATGTTTGTAGTTAATTATTCCTACTATGAATCTGATGATTGGGCTATTTGTTAAACAAGTTATATAAATATTTTTTATCTAATAATTCAAACCAAAATCTGATGATGCCTATAAAAAACCATTAACTCGTGTCTATTATTTAATAGATTATTATTATTTAGAAGTTTAATAATGTGCAATTTTTCATGGAGGCTCAAAGGGCATGGGTCATCCCAAGCTTTACATATTCTAGCCTTGTCAATAATTTTCCATTTAACTTTTGGTGTCTTATTTGTTTCCTTCAGGTGCCAAAAATATTTTGATAGTGAAGTCTGATTTCGTTTGTTTATATTATTAAAGGAGCACTTATGCTGCCTCCATCTATCTTTTAAAATTATTCTTCGTGGACCCAATGTATATCATATTAGTGCTAGGGCTCTCTGTGGATGAAATAGTACATTGGTATACCACAGAATTAATACAACATTTATTTTCTAATGGGCAGTCTTCTGGGTTTCTACAGTTACATAATTTTTCCCTTTTATCGTCTGATATAAGTGTGGAGTTTTTATTAATAAAAACTCCGCACTTAAATCAGACGATATATTAAAGGATTATATTGAAGTTTTCGGCTCTTGTTTTGAAACGTGAGACCTCTTATGTAGCTTTATTTGGAATCATATTTTAAATAAATAATTTTAAATATAATATATATATATATATATATATATATATATATATATATACACACACACACTTTCCTATGTAATTTTAATTTAGTCTATAACTGTGTATACATTTGTCTAGACATCCACTACCCATGCCCAACTAATCCTCATTTTTCCCATTTCTTCCCTGACTCGGATCTCACTTCCTCTTTTTAACAAAACATTTTTATCTGTTTTACTTTTGACCACTATCTTCTTATCCATTCACACTGTTAGGATATTTATTTTCCTCAAAGAATCTCTCACCAGATCTCCATATTAAGACCTCTTCCAGTTAATCCTGTAACTATGATAAAAAAAAAAAAAAACTCCCAAGAGTTTATATTTCTTGCTTAAAACTTTAACTCACACAAGCCAGTCTTAGCTCTATTGTAGATTGATTTTTTTACAGAATGCATGGTAATGGTAATAGTATCCATTTTCTTATAAAGAAACATTCGATGTTCATTGCCCAAGCAACCAATGCTATAGTCAGTTGAAATTTATAAACTCTTTTATCTTAAAACATTTCAGAGAAATTAGATTTCTCAAGTCCAGTTAGTACTGATGGGGGCTTCCTTCCTAATTTTTTGCTTGTTAAGAACATCTACATCATTTTCTCTTCATCAAAGTTGGCCCCAAATGGCAAAATACTGGCAAGAACTCTAATGACCCAAACTGGCAGGGAGTGATTTGAATCATATGGGTATGGAATTCTAACAGTGATGGATCGTCTTTGTTTAAGTTTTGATATAAGACCAAAAACATGCAAAAACAATATGGCGGCAAGATGAGATAGGACATCTTACCACATATTGATGGAGAGTTGGGCAACCAGTTGAAACTTGTTCTTTTTATCTCCCTTTCACTTCCTCTAAGAAACGATGCTTCTACAACTACTATCCATCATGAAATAGTGAATGAAAAGAAAACTGTCCATTGTTGATTTAGTCTGATGTAATGTTGAATAATTGAAGCCAAAGACAACACAAAGCACAACATAATTGATCTTCCTAAAATTCTCATGAATAAGTTATCATGCTGCAAACAGTAATGGTTTGCTTGCTCTCACAGCCTGAAATATTTTGTCAAAGTAAGCATGAACAGGATTCCAAGCCTAATCATTGAATAAAAATTCCCTGACAAATTCCACTGAAATTTCCCGATTCCAGCACATTGCATAACAGGCATACTGCTGGATCACAATAAAAATGAGAAATGGAAAAATAAATATGCATTGTAGAATACAAACTGTCATCATTTACAATATAACAAAATGAGGAAAGAGGGATTAGAAAATTTGACACTCCCAAGACATTAAAAGCCAGAGGGACAGGAAAAAAGCACATAACATACCTAATAAGCTTGGCAGAAAGGGTGTAGGAGAAATAGCAAAAAGACAAAATGTACTAAGAAAAAGGAGATGAAATTGTGGCGAACCATGATTGCCAACATCCTGAAGGGACATGGTACATAGGAAAGTTTAAAAATAACATGTGATCAAGTTTATTTATACTTCAGTCCATCCATTCAAGATTAAAAGAAATGGACAGTTTTATAAATTAGAAAATAAATAAATATATATAATAATTGTGTGTGTGTGTGTATGTATATATATATATATATATATATATATATATAAATACTCAAAACTAATATTCCATGATTATAATTTATTACATTGGAATCATATTTTCCGATTTCTTTTTGTATTTGTAGGTCTGATGAATTGGATTGTGATTATGATTCCAATGTAATAGTAGTGTTTTAGCCTTTTATATTATATTCTTACTCTGTCCTGGACATTGAGTTCTACAGATTCTATCCTCTTGGAAATATATATATATATATATATATATATATGCGCGCGCATGTAAGTGCATGAGAGAGATACAAAAAAATTAGTAAAAGCAAAAACGTTTTCATGAGAGAAATCAATATTTCAATAAAAATGTTCCAATTGGTGAAGATGTATAGAGATTAGCTTGCAGACAACTAAGATTAAGTTGTTCATTATTTCACAACTCGGTAGTTTCGGTTTGTTAGCTTTGGTGAGCAATCACTCTAGGAGAAGGAAAACCAGTCACAAACGAAAGTACACAAGACTCTTCCTGCTTGAATGACAACCAATCATTTAGAGAAACAAATCTCTGCAACAAAACATCCGATTCCTGGTTGGGGCATAGTTGCTGAAGTCTTTGAAAGACTGACACCAGTATATCCTCCACTTTATTAACTGTCATCAAAACATACAAGTGTAACCAGTCTCAAGGAGAAAGCAAGATTTACAAGCAGAGTACACAATCCATGAATTCATGGAAGAGCAAAATAATTCAATTTGGCTGGGCCTCATAATAACAACAATAACAACCATTATATATAATAAATAACAGTAATAATAATGAGGCACAGTAGAGTGATGGATAGCAGCTCGGATTGCAGAATCGGAGAGCCAAGTTCAAATTCCAGTCAAATCCATTACATTCACTTACATGCTAATACCCTTGGGAAACATTAATCCTCTTCCCCCCCCCGAGATATGGGTAAATAGCAGGACAGATTGGGTTTCTATAGCTTTGGATGGCTATTACCTACTGCAGGAAAAAAATCTGCCTTGTCAGTCATGTATCTAAAGATACATATTCACCTCAGCATGTTTCATGCATGGCACATAACTGACTGAATAAAAATGAATGTCCTAAGCATGGCTCTCATGACTTCTGATCTTGATTGGAGGTGCTAACATGTCTTTGTGAATTGAAATGGGCAATATCTTGTTCAGTAACACAGATTTGCTTGTCAGTTGTCTAACCTTAACCAGATTTAAAATATATGTTTCATTGGTACAATTATGAAGAAGCATCATAGCTAGGTGATCTGTCTTGTTTTCGGTTTTCTTTAAGTTTGAAGTATGAAACAATCAAAGTGTCTTTCAAATCACATCTAGATACTTGGAAACACTCTCTTTCAGAGACCATCTGAATGATCTGGGTTACCCAACCTGAATGGATTTCTAATTGGGCTCCATCTGCAAGGTTATGCACTACTTTTATGAAATATTTCACCACATCATGCACATTTGGCTGTGGTGCATGTGTTTGCTATAACCGTAGACAAAATCATGATAGGTACATTATAAAAATGTACATACATGTAAAATGGTATATAAAGGGTAAATAAAATAAATAATACAATAGACTGTTTATTACATTTTCTTTTGAGAGAAGTGTTTTAAAAAATTATTAAATGTAAAAGTTACTAATATGTATACTTAAAAAACCCCAAAAAACTGCTGAAATAAAGCCAGATGGCTAGTAAAGAAATGGCTTGAATAAAATTTGATGAGTAAAACTGTACAGCTGAGTCAGAATTGTAAAAGAACCACCAAAATGAAGACTGACATTTTATAAAAAAAAAAAAAAAAAAATGCATGTATAAAATTTGGTTTTCAAAAATTTGTAAAGAGGCTTAAGTCTGATAGTCTCAAAACCTGCCTAAATAAATTTTACAAACATGCATGGTTTAAAGAGATACATTTTGTGATTGATTTTTTTTTTTTTTTTTTTTTTAAACCAATGGGGAAAATCAAATATCAAATAGTTTTTAATCAAATAGTTTTTCCTGCTGCTTTCCTCTGCTTCTCTCTCTCAATGTACTATATCTTTGCAAGACATGAGTGATCATGGCTCTCCACAACTTCCTTTATATTATAGCTTTCATTGGTACTTATCCCTTTCAGACCCTTCTTTGTCTTTGTGGAGTTCCTACATTTATATGCTAAGATTTATCAAGTAAGTTGCCTTGTGCTTTCATCTGCTTCTCTTGCTCCTCTCTCTTTGAGCCATATCTTTTCAGGATATAAGTGATCATGGCTCTCCACAGCTTCCTTTTGTTGCAGAATCCTCTTTGTCTTTCTGGTATTTGTTCTTCCATCTATTTGCTAAGATTTATCAAGTTGGTTTGCCTCCTGCTTTCTTTCTAGTTAAGCTTGTCAAATTGGTTATTTGTTTTCCCATACTTCTGTGGCTTATAAGACTGCTCAATACCTAGATTAGTAACTGCTTGGGAATACCAGGTGCTGTAAGCATGTATATGCAGGTGGTTAATGGTTTGGAATTATTAATCACAGAGCTGAATTTCAATTCCGGATGGGTTTGTTATATTCACTAGAGGCACTATTGATTAATGGGTAGTGGCTTGGATTGAGGAATCTGAGAGCTGAGTTCAAATTCCAGTCAAATCCATTACATTCACTTATGTGCTAATGCCCTTGGTAAAGGTATGAATCCTCTCCCCCCCCCAGCTATGGGTAAATAGCAGGACAGACTGGGTTCTATAGGCTTGGATGGCAACTGGACTACCACAGAAAGAAATGGCAACCTACTGCATGAAAAAAAAAAAAAAATTTGCCTTGTCAGTCAAAAGATACATGGTTGCCTAAGTGTGTACCATGCATGGCACATAACTGATATTCACTTACATGCAAATACCCTTGGCAAAGGTATGAATCAACCTCCTTTTTTGTCAGCTATGAGTTAATTAGTAAGACTTGTATAACTGGTTTATTATTATCTCCTTTCAAAAAAAAATTTTTACAATCTAAAAATATTTTATGGCTTTAAATAACATGTAAAGGGTTGATAAGCTGTAGAAAATGATTCACACCATCTTGGTGTTCTATGTATCTTTAGTGTTAAGTGCTCCAGTGCTTCTTTCTTCATTATATATGCTCCAAAATTTTAATTGTCTCTTGTTGATTGTTGGTAGCAATTTTCCCTCACTCTCACTTGTCTTGGTTTTCTTAAGTTTTTTTGCGACAATTCTCCAGCTTCCACAGTGACAGTAGACATTGCATATCATTTTTTTTTTTTTTTTTTTTGTTTTTTTATCCCTTCTATTTCAGATTAGGTTTCTGGTTCCTTCTAAAGTATTTTCATTCTCTTCACTCTCAATAGCCCCTTGTGTCTTAGTGGCATTATTGTCTTGCCCGGGTTGAATTAATTAAAAAAAATAAAAATAATAAATAAATACCATAAAACATTTTCTAAGAGTATCTTTTGTTATTATTACATGACTTTGATTTTTCTCTATCCCTCTTTCCTTTGTCTGTTATTCCACTCTGCAGAGAGTGGAATATTGACACTTGATTTGACATCCCCTATGTGTAATTCACATTTTGGGCTACTCCTTTTTGCTAACCACCATGCATTTTATCTTAAAATTAATGGTTAGTCAAGGGCTCTAGACTAACTTTTTTCACCACCATTGTTCTGAAACAGTCTTAGGCTACTTTAATCATCCAAAAAATATTTTTAAATTGTCTCAATCAATCTTTTTTTTTTTTTTTTTTTTTTTAACCCTGTTTTTTTTATAAGTATTATAATAATAATAATAATAATAATAATAATAAAAAACATTTAAAATATTTAAGAAATATTTATTTTGATCCATTCAAACTGTGGTTCATGTGCTCTGCAGCCACTACTTCACCATTTGGCCATTGCTTTCCTTTGGTTGTATTGCTGAAGAAGAGCCATGAATGAATATTTGGTGGTGGCAGTTGGGCATTTCAATTTAGTTTTTGATAAGGAGAAAACATACCACATGAATGTTTGTTAATGATTCACTTATCTTTTCTTTTTTTTTTTCTGCTAAAAATTGGCAAAAATATATAATTTTCTTTTTGTTTCTTAAAGGAAAATTAGTTCTTACAATTAGATACTCTGTTTTTACATTTAGAGATAAACTAGCAGTAAAACCCATCATCGCCCAGGTGTTTCATTACTGGGAATTTTTGCTGTTCAATTGGAGCAGTTTAAGTTTAAAGTCAGCCCACCCGAAAATCAATATTAGTAACAACATTTGGGTGAAACTGAGGCACATCCTTAAATGGTGGTGGTGGTGGTGGGGGGGGGGTCCTGAAAAGGGAACTATATATTAATAAATTTTATTGTAATAATTTAAACTATTTTTCATAAAGATTTTATTAAAGATATATATCCAAGAACAGATAGTAAATAGTAAAACGTTGCTGAGAGTTATTATAGACAGGAAGTAGTGGAGAGCCATTGTCACCAACAATTTGGACTCAAAACCGGCACTGAAGAATTATCTATCAAATAAAAAATTTTCATCAAAATCCGATGAAAACTGGAAATGCATAAACAGCATCTGATCACACACACACACACACACACACACACACACACACACATTTTGAGAATTATAGATAATAATATCTAAATTTAAGTCCTTCAATTTTTATTTTGGCTTCATTTATCAATTTTAAAACGCTCTTAAGTTTTTTGTTTGTGCATATATATTCTACTTATTAAATGCTTGTCATTCTTGGTAAAATGTAAGAACTTTTTAATTCTAAAAAAAATTAGTTGCTTTTGGATTATATTAGAATTTTTGTATCCTAAAACCAGTTATCCTGGGTTAGTACTTCCTTCTTGCTTTCCTAATAGTTCTTTTAATTTCTTTCCAAACACTGTTGTCAAAACAGTGTCATTTGTGTAGTGTTTATCATTAAATTTATGTCCATTAATAAATCTTAGGAGAGAACCTCAAGTATAACTGGAACATTAGATCAGATATCGCAGTTATATTCATTGCATAGACAAATGGTAGATTGGATTCTGACAGGAAAAATTACCTAGCATGATACAGTGAAGCAACCTTCTTAGCAGTAGATGTAGCAATTGATTCAATGTAATTGCTGCACTTTCATCTCAGTTGTAAATGTGAGATGATGGTACAAAATTATATAAATTTAGTAAAAAAACACATCCTTGTAGCCTTTGTTTTGGTGTACTCACTTAATTGTCTATTAATATGCAAGCCATTTATTTCCAATACTGATTGCAGATTTGTATATCCTTTCCATGTAGATGTAGCATTTCTAATACTGTCTCTTTGTGTTTCCCGTTATTGAATGCCTTTGTGTAATCTATGGAAGGTAGAGGCTTTCCTGCTTTTCTGTTGAATGAGCAAATAAAAATCAATTGAGGGATAGATGAAAAACACCCCCCACACACAATAATGGTTGTAAAATAACAGACTAGAATATGCAGAATAGACAAGAAACAAAAGTGAGGTAATAATATATAAGTAATGATCATTATCAAGTTCAGAAAGTAACCTGAATAATTCAATACTTTGTTCTAATTATACAAGTAGAGTACAGTTTTGTAAATCTAAGTCATTCACAGTTATTTTATGTATCTTTTAAAACAGCTACAAAATATTTTCACACAATTTGATTTTCAGTATGTACAGGATGCAAAAATGAAAATAATACTGATATCTCATTTTAGCAGATATATTTACCAAAACTACACAAAAATATCTTGAAATACAAAAGAGTAAATTTATTCAATAAAATTGCCATTGGCTTCAACCATGGCCTCCAGACAACTTCAGAATCTCCTGCAACTCTTCTGGACTTTCTCCTTCTTTAAGTTGGTGATTGCTGCCATAATCCTTATCTTTAGTTCATCTTTGGTGTTATAAAGAGTTTTGTTGCCAGACATAGTGTCTTCCAGCAGCCACCCTCTTGACCCAGGGCAGCACTAACACAAGGCACTTGATGTAGGCCTCCATGTTGAGTCTGAGTACCTATGGGAAGATGAATGGCAACATAACATTGTCATCACCAGTGATCACTCCAAACACCATTGATGTCGTCTGGATATGTCATCCAACTCTTTCTGAATCATGTCCTCAGATTGACACCCAAACACTCTGAAATGTTTGTATCAGAGCTTCTGGCATGAATGCCAAGCAATACAACATGCCATTTCCAAATTTCTGGCAGAGTGAATTATCATGGTGCTCTTTTTCTCACAGACAGTGCCCAACTGACCCTACTATAGTGTGCAGTTTTCAAAATCAAAAAAAATGTGCATGCATGATTTAAAAAAATATAAAATGGCAACAATTTATCCATCGCATCCTCCATCCTGGGTATGATGATAAACTACATCTGCGTCCTGAGTAAGATGATAAACTATGTCCAACAGCAAGGCCTCTGATCAAAAGGTTTTGAAGAGCGTGGAACCACCTCTTAATTGCTGGTGTTCCCAGGTCCACCCTGACCCGGGGTGGTAACACCTGTTAGGGTCCCAGCTATAGGTAAATAGTTAACCCCAAAACTGAGGTAAAAAGCATTATTAAAGTGTAAAAATAGGTCTTAATACCAGAAATACTTTGTAAAAAAAATTACCAGAAATAAAATTTTTGAAGAAAAAAAAAAAAAACTATTATGAGCAATACATTTTTTTAAAAATATTACTAGCTATACATTTTTGAGGAAAAAATATTACCAGAAATAGATTTTTGACAAAACAAAATATTACCAGGAAAAAAAGTTGTCGGCATTAAATAACCCATTGGTGTTGATATGCCGTAAACCAAACCATTGCATCCTGTATATAATTATCATAAATTTTATAATGACTCTAAAATGTCTCCAGGGCTTGTAGTATTGAAACACCAGTTTTTCTGCAATCACTGAACTTAAGCTTGTTCCGTACTTAGATGAGTGACTACTTGGAAATACCAGGTGCTGTAAGCTTGGATGTATGGGTAGTATAATGGCTTGGAATTGGAAGTCTGAGAATCAAGTTTCAATTCCATTTGTGTTAAGTTATATTTCACTTACATGCAAAATACTCTTGGGAAATGTATGAATACACCTCTTCTCCCCACTCAATTATGCATTAATTAGTAGAACTTGTATCAATAAATCATTATCTCCAAAAAAAAAAATTCTTAGAAATCTACAAATTATTTTCTGGTTTTAAATAACTGGCAAAAGGGTGATAAGCTGTAAAGAAAAAAACAAAGAAAATCAAAGATGTTCCATTTACTGTATTTGACAGCATATATGGCACACTTTTTTTTTTTTTTTTTTTTTTTTTTACTAATAATATCTTTTAAAACCCCTTTGTATCTTGTATACCATATGTAGTTTTAAAATTCACGATAGTGGGCTGAAATTAGCTACCTGGCAACTCCTATTAGCTTAGACTTTAGAGTAACTTTTATATACCTATTGTCATTATTTAGAAGGCTATTATGCAGATTAAAAGTGTTATCATTGATTAATATTCATTTTATTAATTTCATCATGTTTAATATTAGTACTTTGTTTCAATAAAATTATATGCAATAAATTTAAATTATATATTTGTAAAATATATTTGTTTCATTAATATTTTTCTTGTCATAACTTCTGGTTGCATTGGTATAATTACAATCAGAATTTTTATATCCTAATTATTCCAATAAGACATTTACAAGATGCAGATTGTACAGATCATATAAAGTTTTTATAGGCTTGTGTTCATTTTCCTGTTATTTTTCGTTTAATTGTAATCATGGCTTGTTTAACCAAAATAATTCCTCATAAATATAGCCTAGGTTGTACCATTTACTAATAATTTTACTAATTACTAATTTTTTCTTGATTTGCCCTGCTGAAATTGGGGTGTGTCTTATATGCTGTCAAATACAGTAAGTAGTTATTTTTAAGAACAAAATTATTGAAGATAGCACTTGGTGACTTTTATATTTACATAATCTAAAGTTTAAAAAAAAAAGTCAATTGGAATTGTTATACTGTTTACATACTTGCTATTAAAGAACTAAATTGAACATCTCTGACTTTGTCATAGCATCATAGTCAAATGTATTTTTCTGTCATATTCATTTGTTGACATTTTTATGGATATTTTTGCTGTAGTAATCCAGTGGTTTAGTGATTTGAATAAGGTGTAATGTAGTAAAGTAATAATTAATAGATTTTAGTAGATCAACCCCCCAGCACAACATGCTCTTGCCAAGACTTGCTCGTAATTTGTTTCTCTGCTCAGGTTGAAAAAAAACAAAAAAACAATATCAGTATTTACATTAAATACTTTCCCCCCCCCCCTCTGTCTTTTTTTTTTTTTTTTTTTTTAGCATTATCATAGCATCTATAGTCAAACAGAAGCCTTTACTATTAGATTAGTATAGATATGGTAGCCTTTTGCTGTGTAAATGCAAAACAATTTTAGTTTAGAAAAATAAAGAATGGTATTTAAAAAATAGTGCTAAATTTTTCTATCTGTTATATTAAATTTTTAACACTCAGTTATTTGTAATTTGTAAGTATATTCCAAAATGTAGTGCATCTTTTATATTTACATAAAAAATCAGTTTGAATCATTATAGTCTTTACATGCTTGTTATTAAAAAACTAAATTGTATCATAGCATCATTGTCAAATGTATTTTCTGTCATATTCATTTGCTGTAATGGTATTTTTATTGATATTTCTGTTGTAGTA
This sequence comes from Acanthosepion pharaonis, assembly GCA_903632075.3. NCBI lineage: Eukaryota > Metazoa > Mollusca > Cephalopoda > Sepiida > Sepiidae > Acanthosepion > Acanthosepion pharaonis. The sequence continues at coordinate 1,215,698 of CAHIKZ030002644.1, forward strand.
CTCCAGGGGATTTAGTGATTTGAATAAGGTCTAATGTAGAATAGTAATAATTAATAGATTTTTAGTAGATTGACTCCAGCACAACTTCCTCTTGCCAAGACTTGATCTTTAATAATATTTATTTCTCAGTTGAAGTTAGAAACATTATTAATATTTGATTTTTTAGCATAAGTATGCCACTCATACACAACCAGAAGTCTCTAATATTAGTATAGTATATGGTAAATTTTTACATGGCAAGTGCAAAACAATTTTAGTTTAGGAAAATCTATCCTATGTATATAAGTTAATAGTAGTATATAGGTTTGCCTATTTTCCTGTTCACACTCCTCCTCCCCCATTTTTTGAACAAGTGTAGTGGTTTATTCCTTGTTTCCTGTTTAGGATTGGGTTTTTGGTTCATTCAACTCTGTACTTCTAACATTTTTAGCTAAAATCTAAACCGTCTTGGATATGACGATAAACTACATGTGCATCCTGGATAAGACGATAAACTACATCTGACAGCAAGGCCTTTGATCAGGTTTTGAGGAGCGTGAAACCACCTCTTAATTGCTGGTGTTCCCAGGTCCACGCTGACCTGGGGTGGTAGCCCCTGTTAGGGTCTCAGCTATGGGCAAATAGTTGACCCCCACAAAATGGGTCAAAACATTATGAAAGTATAAAAATTGGTTTTAATACAAGCAGTACTTTTTGGAAAATTTTTTACCAGCAATACATTTGGGGGGTGGGAATTACCAGCAATACATTTTTTTTTATAACTCATTGAGGTTGATATGCTGTAAAACAAAATAAACAAAACTCTGAAATTTTATTTACTATATATTTATGTACTTTTTCTCAATAGGAGTAAATAGGTTTGCCTATTGTCTGGTTCACTCTTCCCCAGTCTTTTGAACAGGTGTAGAGGTTTATCCCTTGTTTCCTTCTGAATTCTCCTTCAAGTCTCTACCACTGTTTCTGTCTAAACTTTGAAATTTTATTAACTAAATTCACCCATCATACAATTTACACTCCTCTTTGGGCTTTTAAACAGGAGTAGATGTTTTTTGTTTTTTTTTCCTGTTTAGGATTTGGTTTCTGGTTCCTTCTAAAGTCTTTTCATCCAATAGCCACTTGTATCTTAGTGGCATTGTCACCTTCATTTGGGGTGAATTGATTAAAAAAAAAAAAAAAAATTTTTTTAATGTACTAACTTTAAAGTTGGTTATATTCCTATTGGTGAGATGTCTCATTTCCATCATTGAAATGGAACATCTATGTGGCATGAACCTTCAGAACGTGGATGATCATGGTTCTCCACAACTTCCTGGCCTTTGTAAATCATAGTAAAATTTGTCATTTTGCTATCTCACCTAAATCCTGTTTTGCCAACCAAGCACAGTTTTCCTCTGTCCCTTTTACCTTTAATATGTCCTGTGAGTATCAAATTTTCTAAGCCTTCTTTCCTCATGTACCCTAGAAATGTTAACCATCTCTTTCTGATGGTAAGTGTCCTTTTTGTTTCCATTTTCTCTCGAACTTTATCGTTGCTCACATATTCAATCCATGGTGTTCTCAGCATCCTTTTGTTGCCTTAAGTCTTTTCTTCATCTGTGATGAAATTGCCCAACATTCACTGCCATGTAGGAGGACTAATGTATAGCAGTTCAGTAGTCTTTTATTTGTTTTTAATGAAATTTTCTTGTTTCTTAATAATTTTAACCTTTTAGGTGTCTTTCAGTGTCTCAATGTAGCTTCAGATTTCGATGTTACATTTTCTGTCTTCTGTTAACACTTCCTAGGAATTTAAATTTTTATACTTGCTGGATTTTGGTATCTCCAATTTGTCATTCACATGTTGGGCTGTTCTTTCTGATGACATCCACCATTTTCTTCTGTTGTCTGGTCCTTTTGTCTTGCCTTTCGGTCCTTTTGTCTTGCCTTCCTTTACTGCCTTCTGTACCAGTTCCTGTGGGTTTCCTTTCTGTGTCTGTCAACATTGTGTCATTTGCATATCTAATGTTAAGATATGGATAAAAAGTTCTCAATTTTGTCAGTGCAAAAAACGTGTAATTTTCATCAACAGGGTAAATACAACATAGTTATGAAAGAATGGTTATGGGTTGCTAAAAGAGAGCATTATTTAATTTAAGTGAATTTATTTCTTCTCAGAATTAAGTTTATTTTTTAGCATATTCATCAAATAGTGCTATCCACCATCACACAGCAACTTCAGTATTGGAGGATAAATGTTGACCAATCAAAGCCACTTAGAAATTCAGGAACAAAGACATCTGATTGGGCCAAACTAGTGTTGGAAAGACAGGCAACAACTGAATTTCATGCTTGGTACCATTTGTGCCAGAAACTTGTTTTAATTGGTTAATTTTTTTCTCAAACAACCTTTATAATTTTAAAGAGAAATAAATTTACTTCATGTTGAGACAGTTTCTCTGTAGCCATAAACTTGAAAGGCTGATATTTTTTTGTCTGATGCTGAAGTTGCTATGGGCAATTGGATCAAAAGTAAACCAGAAACTTTCTTCATGGACAAAATGAAAAAGTAAGTTTGTAAAAAAAAAAAAAAAAAAAAAAAAAATCTGTGACATTAAATGGTGACTATGATAAGAAAAGGAAAAAGTAATCTTAATAAGAGAAATAAATTTTCTTTGATTTGCTAGGAATTTCATTATTTTATCTGGTCTAAAACTTTGTTCATGAATTTAGAGACTTTACTTATAAATCAGCCCTCACAACTATGGTGGGAAGTAGATTTTCTTTTTATACCAATCTCCTTATTCTATCTGATCTAAAACTTGTATGATTCACATTCCTCTCCTGTCCTTTTGAACAGGAGCTTAAGTTTATCCCTTGTTTCCCATTTAGGAATGTGTTTTTGGTTCCTTCTAAGGCCTTGTCATTCTCTTTCACTCCCAGTAGCCCCTTGCATTTTAGTGACATTAATTCCTTGCTTGAGGTGAATTGATTAAAAAATATATTTGTAGCCCACATTTACCAATTAACCATTATAATTTAAAAGAAATAACATTTACTTACTTTTGATAGTGTCTGATTATTCTATCTGGCCCAAAACTTATAGGATTAAAGACCTTATTTATCAATCAGCTCATTTAATATAATATAGCTTTTGCTATTAAAGGAATCGGATAACATGACTCTCAAAATTGATAGTTGCAAAGGAAAAATAGAAAAGTAAATGCAAGCAAGCATTGGAGATGGTTAGCATCTCTCTTCATTTGTGTGGTGTTTCTTTCCATGTCGTTGTACATTTTTTGAGTTCTTGTTCAAGGAATTTAGTTAAGCTTTGCATTTCTTCTCAAATTTCTGTTGATTTCATCCCAAAGAAATACAGATGAGAATATTATCCATAAATTTGAACAAATTTTTTCTTCAGTGCAGACTGACAACAAAATATGTAACACTTTCCTCTTACAATCTCGCCCTTTAAAAATTTTTTCATGATTCACAAATTATGTGGGTAATTTATCTAATTTGGAAGTTTCATTGCCTGCTCACAGACAAACCCTTTTGTATACATCCTTCAAATTTGTAATGCATATTTATTGGACCCAAATGACAATCTTTAATGTAATAAAATTGTTCATCATGGGGGATAAAGGAGAGCTCTACTGCTTTTCTATTATATGGATTTATCTTTTATAGTAACACTTACCATTTGTAACTATTTGATGTAAGACTATAATTTCTCTTTCATTATAAATGTCCATACAAGAAAAATATTTGTTCTTTTCATAAAACAGTTTGTCTTCAAATTAGATTTTTCTACTTTTCATAACGTTTCTTCATTGGAACCTTACAAGGAACAAATGTAATCATTACTTTTTTTTTTTATGTGAATAATTATTGTTGTAATGTTACAGTACATGATCAGTATAATTGGAAATGAACTTTATGGGATGTGAATAATTATACAGTTTTAACTGGTAACAATAATTGTAAAATAGATATTTATTAGTTATGCATTTTATTTCTTTCACTTTGATTCAAAAAGTTATGTGGGACTACTTTCCGAGACTGTGTGTCTGATTGAATAAATTTCATTACAAATATTGCTTATTTTTATCATAATCCTAATATTCACAAATATTTTTCTTTATATTACAATTAAACAAGGCAAGAAATGCACTGTAACAAGGAGAATCTTCCATCTCTTTTGTAAAAATATTTGAATATGAAAGGATTATGATAAAAATAAGCAGAAATAATGTTTGTAATTTATTCAATCAGACATGCCTAACAGAATTTGCTGCCTAAATACACACACACACACACACACACATGTATGTGTATGTATATGCAATTTCTAAGAATTAGATTAGATGTTTTGAATTTTTTTATAATGTATGACTAACAAATATTAAATTCATACACTCTTGTAAGTTATTTGTCAAAATTTAGTGCAATTTCTGCGCATATAGATGAATATATGACAAATAAGCAAGATATTAACGCAAGACAAATTTTAGTAGAACTCTGCATTAAAAATAGAACCCTTTTCTTGGATTTTCTAGTAGATACTAATGATTTTATCACTTCAAAAAAAATGAACTAGTAAAAATTCATGTGTCCTTAATTGTAAAAATGCATGTCCACACTGATATAAAATAGGTGTTATAAAAAAAAAAACATGATTTATTGTGCTAAGATTATTTCATCTTTAGATAAATAGTTTATAGAAAATTAAGCAACATGAAACAAAAAACCTATCAACAATAATATCCCTAACAATGAAAGAAATTTAGAACAAATATAAGCAACCAACAAAAATAAAGACTCCATTAAATTGTTTTATTGTAACCAGATGCATACTAATTATAAACAAGACAAAAGGGTGATTAAAATTATAATCTGCCAGTATATAAAAGTTATAGATCATAACAAACATCTTATATTTATCTATTATAAAAAAGAAAAATTTAAAACAGCTAATTCTTAGAAATAATTCATCACCTTAAACATCTATTGCGCGCACACACGCACACACACACACAGCGATGGATAAATTGTTGTCTAAGTTAAATGAAAATAATACTGACATCTCATTTTAACGGATATATTTAACAAATATTACATAATAAATCTTGAAATACGAAAGAGTAAATTTATTCAATAACATTGCCACTGGCTTCAACCACACCCTCCAGATGACTTCGGAATCTCTTGCAACTCTACTGGACAGTCTCCTTGTTTACATTAGTGAATGCTGCCATATTCTTTGCTTTAAGTTCGTCATTGGTATTACAAGGAGTTTTGTTGATCTCTTGTTCAACTGCACCCCAATATAATCAAGGGGATTGCAGTCTGGGGAGTTAGCTGGCCAGATATAATGGGTGATGTGGTTGCAGTAACTTTCTGACAGCCATGACTGGTTTCTCTTGCTTGTGTGACATGATGCAGAGTCCTGTTGCCAGCCATAGGGTTTTCTAGCAGCCACCCTCTTGACTCAGGGCAGCACTACCTCCTCAAGACTATGAATTTAAGCATAACACTAGACTGGTGATGAGATCATATCAATTTACAGTTGAGCTGATTAGATGTAGCTATAACTCCTATGGTGACAGTTTTTTTTTTTCTGCACTTCTTACCTGTGGAACTCTCTTCTGGCTTCATGCTTTCTGGCCAACAAGAATTTAAATGCAATGCCAATCGCTATCTAATATCCTCCTGAATGTTCTTTTCTCTTTTTACTAATGTTTCTGCTTTTAATTCCTCCAAACCCTGTAACCCCTTGCATGTTAATAGCTGTACTGTCTTGCTTGGGATGATACCTATTTTTTTAAAAAAGAAAGCCCCACAAACTGGCTTTATTATTCCAATGACTCTTCCTGGTGCAATGAGGTAGATACTGCCACAGGATTAGAATCCCTGGAAACAAGCATCCCTTATTTGTGTTCCGTGACAGAAACACGATTGAGAGATCAATTATATTTTGTCCATCCGAAGGCAGATAATACACCTTGATTCTACCCAAATGATCATGAAGAGAAGTAAAACTTTAATAACACTTCCTGCTTGATCATTGAATCCTGAATATTTTGCTATAAGGAAATGGCTAATATTACTATTTTCATTAGAAGCGAGAGGAACAGATACTTTACTTTGAACCCAGCCCAGTGACCAGGGATTGTATCCTGAATATTTCCCTATAAGGAAATGGCTAATATTACTTTAAATCACAAAGTAATTCATTTAAATCAAATTTAAAAAAAATTAAAACTGAAATATGTTGCATCTTTTATTCCCCTTTCTCTCTACACTTAGTTCTTTCGCACTTTTTTTTTCTTATACATAGAAAATTCTTGGCTATGTGCTGTATCTCTTCAGGACATGGGCAAAGTGTAACACAAATCTGAAGGTGCATTGAGATAGTGAACGATGCTTTCCAAAAGCTAAGCAACATATTAAGAAACAGAAAAAATTCATTAGAAACAAAGAAGAGTACTGAACTGTTATGTAATATCAATCCTACTATATGGCAGTGAATGCTGGATCTCCTGAAAGATAGTGACTTAAACCAACAGAAATGTGGTTCTACAGAAGGATGCTGAGAATACCATTGACATGTGAACAATGAAATTTTAGAGAAAATAGAAGCAAAAAAGACACTGATACTTATGATGAGGGAGCCAAAATTTCTAAGGCACATAGTGAAGAAGGAAGACTGAGAAAATTTGATACTCACAGGACATATTTAAAGTAAGAGAGACAGAAGAAAGCTATGTATGACCTACCTAGCAAGCTTGAGTAAATTGATGACAGAACAAGATTTAACAAAGACAAAATTTATTAAGCATCATGAAAGATAGGAAATTGTGGAGATCCATGATCGCCAACATCCTGATGGGACACAGCATGTAGAAGAATCTTAACTCTTTCCTTTTGTATCTGGTAAACTCGAAGGCTTTAACATTTATAATTCTTTCCATGTTTGTTTGTTTTTTTTTTTTTTTTTTTTATCACTTTAAATGTTATTTTTAGTGGATACTCATATTTGAGTAGATGTTCTATTTATTTATTAAACATTTATTTCCACCTACCAGGCTGAAAGTTGGAGAAATCTTTTTTAAAGAAAAATTTGTATTCTCCAGCATGAATCGAACCTGCATCTAGCAGGACCAAAAAAATCACTGTTTAGCCCGATGCACCTTACTGACTTGGCCATGAAGAGCAATCGGTCAAGTGAAGCCAATTTCATGCTTTTAACCAAAACTTCTGTCAGTTTTTTTTTTTTTTTTTTTTGTATCGGCACACAATTTCTCAACCAAATGTAAAAAAGAATTTTTAGAATGGATTTTTTTTTTTTAAATCCAAAAAACTGATAACTTTAGCATTTCACATGTTTTCATGCTTTCTATATCCCCAATTGTACTAATTTAGTATGAACAGGAGATAAAGTGAAGTAGCTTAATTGTATAATAATCATTGGATTGGTTTTGTTTGTTTAAATGCATATCAACCTCAATGGTTTATTTAATGCCAACAAGATTATTATTGCTGGTAATTTCTTTCTTTTTTTTTTTTTTTTTCAATAATGTATTGCCGATAATAATTTTTCTTGATAAATTTATTACTGGTAATAAATTTTTACAAACTATTTCTGGTATTGATTACATTTTCATAGTGTTTTGACTTCAGTTTGGGGGTTAGGTATTTACCAATATCTGGGACCCTAACAGGTGCTACCACTCCAGGTCAGAGTGGACCTGGGAACACCAGCAAATAAGAGGTGGTTCCATGCTCCTCAAAACCTCCTGATCAGAGGTCTTGCTGTTGGACATAGTTTGTCTTTCCCAGGACATGGATGTAGTTTATCGTCATACCCAGGACAGATAATCATTGGAGTATCATATCATAGATCATGGCACATACAATATATTTTGATCTGAATCAATTATATTCGCTTTTTATTAAAATGGTTTCCTAGCTCAAAATTGCTATTAAAACAATTTTTACAACAATAAAGTTACAGTAAACCAAAAATATCAAGCAGACTTCTTATGCCATAACCCCACAGAATGTGGATGATGATAGCTCTCCACAACTTCCTATCCTCTACAGCTCTGTCATGTTTCCTTACAATCCTTCCCCTACTTTGCTTATCCATTTGTGCAAGCTCATTAGGTAGGTTATTGTTTCCCTCTTCTCTTCAGTATGTCATGTGAGTGTGAAATTCTCTAAGCCCTCTTTCCTCATTATGCAATTTTAACTGTCTCTTTCTGATCATAAGCATAAGTGTCTTTTTTTGTTTCCATTTTCCTATAAAATCCTTTGTTGCTGATATGTTCTGTCCTTGGTATTTTCAGCATCCTTCTTTAGAACCACATCTCTTTTGCCTCGAGTCATTCTGTCATCTGTGAGGAAATTGTCCAGCATTCAATATTATACAGGAGGATTAATATTATATAGTATTTCATCCAAACTGTTTGTAATATCAATCAATATGCTTCTTGCTAGACCTAAACGCACATATAACTAAATATGATTACAACAATCATAGGTTAGGATGTGAAACCTCCATCAATACTGGAAACAGCGATAACAGCTGCTGAACTTGAGAAAACTGTTTTCCTGAAAAATTGTTTTAAGAGAAAGATTTTGTAAATTTCAACCGAAAGTAGTACTAGCTGGTCGGTCAATGAATGCTGAATGTTTCCTTGTAGGGAAACAATTAATATTACTATTACCATTCCATTCAGCTGGAAAGGCAAATTTTTAACTTAAGATTCACTAGTAAGTTAATGAATGTTTTCTTGAGTAATTTTGGCATTTTAGAAATAAAGCTATAATTGAATAGCACAAAAGTGAATAGAATATTTCCATTTGCAATAAAAAAATTATTTCCTCTAAGAAAAGTTATCTTTTTGTTTAATAATTCAAAAACTTTTCAATCAAAAGAAAATTTGTTTCTATAGTATATGAATGTTATATAATTCAAGATGTGAACTTTCTATTGGCTGAATTATGGGACCTGCCCACCTCTATATAAGTGACCTTCTCTAATTTAGCTATGTTCTATAAATGAATGTGGTTTTGCTGTTGGGACCTTGGAATTGTCAAAGGAATAAATATATATATATATATATATATATATATATATATATATATGACCATGGAATATTAGTGTTTAAGCCTTTTTTATATATATATATATATATATATATATATATATATATATATATGACCATGGAATATTAGTGTTTAAGCCTTTTTTTATATATATATATATATATATATATATATATATATATATATATGACCATGGAATATTAGTGTTTAAGCCTTTTTATTATATATATATATATATATATATATATATATATATATATATATGACCATGGAATATTAGTGTTTAAGCCTTTTTTATATATATATATATATATATATATATATATATATATATATATAGGTTGTCACTTTAATATTTGTAGCTTTTCAAATGAAAGTTATCCAAGTGTTTGAGTGTTAAAATCTGCAAGCTAGCAGAAAATTTGTTTTCATTTGAAAGTGCTTTCATACAATCAAAAATATATTGTTCACTTGAAAAATACAACATTGTGCACTATTTACCAATTATGAAACCAAAAATATTTCTTAGCAAAGAAAAACATTGGTCAAGCATAAAAATCTTAATTTTTTAAGCCTATGTCAGAAGTCATCAAGCCACATTTAGCTCTTTGACATTTGAAATACGGGTCATGAGAAAACAATATTAATTTTTTATATATCAGAATAATATATATGGTCTGGTGCCCCTGCTGTTTGCCTTAAGGTCTTTGACAAGATCCAGAGACTGATAAGCAATGTGGTTGGTCCTGATTTGACATCTCATCTTCAGTCGCTCTCTCACAGATGTCGTCACCTCCCTCTGTCTTTTCTACAAATACTTTCATGGTAACTGCTCCGATGAGCTACTATCACTGCTTCCAAGACTGCATGAATTTAATTGTACTACTAGGCTGGCATCATGGTCTCACCCTTTCACTGTTGAAACGGTTAAATGTGGCTGTCTCTTCTACTCCAATAGCTTCATGCCTCACACCTCTCGTCTGTGGAATTCCCGTTCTATTACTTGTTTCCCTGATAGCTATAATCTTCAACTTTTCAAATGTAATGTCAATTGACATCTCCAGATGTCCTGAACTATCCCCTTTCCCTTCTCTTCATCCTTTCCTCCATCACACCTCTTCACTCTTACTCCCACTCTGTAACCCCCTACATACTAGTGGCATCCTGCCTTGCTTGGGGTGAATACTTAAAAAAAATTCAAGAAAATCTATGAAAAATTGAAAAAATGTGTAATCACATCAATGTCAGCATCATTTAGTCCAATAAAGTTCAAAAGTATGAATTGCAAAACACAAAAATAATTTTCCACTTTGTCATAATACAGGTCATCAAAAATAAGTTGGCAGAACTTTTATCATACTTTTAAATTCACCCCAAGCAAAGCAATAAAGCCACTAAGATGCAAGGGGTTACTGAGCGTGAGAGAATATGAGGAAAAAAACTATTAAGAGAACAATAAATGTTGTGGTGTCCTCCCTCTCAAGAGTCTGTTGGACTCTTCCGCCTACTATAAGATTAGTAGGAGAGAAGGCCTTGAGGGAACAATCGAACAGATTGTCCATTACTGTCGGACTCTCTGCCTCAAAGAGAGGAACCTGGATGAGGCTTTGCTGAAGGGCAAAGTTTCGTCCAGGGAGGTAGACAGGCCCTGAACCTGTTTATGCGGATTCTAAAGGAATATTTTTGGCCAAGCCTACAGGCTCGGAGAACCCATGGTAAACTCAGCCTTGTGCCACATACATCCCTCGTGGGGGGGGGGGGCTGTTAAATATAACCATCGAATAGATTGAACGCTGAATCAACTGACACACACTCACTAGTCGTGTAATACTCTTCTGTTGTATTTACTGTGTAATATGATATATCTGTTTTATTTCTTTAACCATTTACTTGGTCACAACAATAAAAAAACAAGAATTAAAACAAGATAACAATTGACATTGCATTTAAATTTTTGAAGGTCAAAGTTAACAGGAAAGTAAGAAGCTGGAAGGGTTCCCCAAGTGATAAGTGCAATAGAAGAAGCTGTTAGCATAGAACTTATGGTTACATCTAGCTATTTCAACTGTAAAATGACAAGATCTTGCCACCAATTTAGTCAGTCAGTTATGTGCCATGTGTGATACACGCTTAGGCGACCATGTATCTTTCAATACATGACTGACGAGACAGATTTTTTCCTGCAGTAGGCTGCCATTTCTTTCTGCAGCAGACCAGTTACCATCCAAGACTATAGAACCCGGTCTGTCCTGCTATTTACCCATAGCTGGGGGGAGAAGAGGATTCATGCCTTTCTTAAGGGTATTAAATAAGTGAACGTAATGGATTCAACCAATCTAGTACTGCACTTAAATTCCATAAAATATAGGTACCATAGAGTAAAATTCATCAAAATACTTACTATGAAATATTTATGCAAAGTTTGCATGGAAACTACATTATAGCAGTGGGAAAATGACTGAAGGGGAGATGCCAGGTCAAGACCAGTATCATTGTAAATTCTTCTTGGGATTTTATCAAGAATCTCTAAATGCATAGCAGAAGCACCAGACCAGATGTGGCAACAATATTTAAAGCTTAATATAAAAGGTAAATAAGAAAAAAAAAATTACAAGATTTATATATTTATAATACAATTTTTATTAGTTCATTACTATATTAAATATGCATGGTATTAAAACAATATATTTTTGTGTGCGTTGTGATTACTGAAGCTAACAGAAATTAATCTTAAATATAGATATATGAATAAATATTATTGTATACATATATTTGATAATATAGGAATCCCTCAATTAGTGTGGCTAATGTGTACTTTGGCAACTACGAAAAATCAATTTTCAATTGCTATGATTAAACTGAAGAATGTTTTACTACGCTAATCAAATATTATGTATACACTAATCAAATTTTGATTTATAAAAATTTTAGTGCACTAATTGAAAGCACCTTAATCGAGGGGGTGTATATAAAACTAGTTTAGTCTCCATTGCTTCACTGATGGAAAGATGATCAAATTTCAAACTGAAATTGTTTGTCCATTTAAAATCTTATTCTTCTTTGTGACGTCTTCCTTCAACATATTGGCAATCATGGTGTGCCACAATTTCCCGCTCTTTGTAGCATTATCCATTTGCTCAAGCTTTCTAGGTAGCTTATGCATTGTTTCTTTGTCCCACTCACCCCCTCAGTTTGTTATCTAAGTTTTAAATTTTCCAAGCCCTCTTTCCTCATTATGTTCCCTAGAAATTTCAATTATTTTTTTTTTTTTCTGATGTTAAGTATAAGTGTCCTTTGTTTCCATTTTTCTGTAAAACTTCCTCATTGCTCACATGTTCAGTCCATGGTATTCTCAATTCCATGTCTGAAGTCTTTTCATCTGTGAGGTGATAGCTCGGTGTTAACTGCCATATAGGAGGACTGACTTTAACATAGTGTCTATTAGCATAATACCTGTCAAAACTAATAGGATTATTTATGTGTGAAGCTTTGGTTGATTTTTAAAATATCCAGTTTAAATACATAAAAATGGTCAGCTTATAGCCCTCTTCTTGTTATCCAAGGGTTGTTGTCAGACACAAAAGAAAGTTTGTCTTTGTGACACAGATAACAAATATCATTTTCATTCAGATTGTGTGTATGTATATTTGCATGTGTGTATGTAAATTTCATATTAATGATGGACCTAAAAATATTTCTATTCAATTTAAAAAAAAAAAACAAAAAAAAACTGTTCAATAAAATCTGGATTCTGATTCCCACCCCCCAACAAATTTGTACCATTTTCTGCTTTATTCCATTTCTACCATTTTTACTAAAGCTCTATGACTTTAGGTCAGTGTTTCTCACTCTTTTTAAGCAACAGCACACCTAGGAGCAAATATAAATATCATGGCACACTTACCAAAATTTTTAAAGGGTATACATTTAAATGTTATGAAATAAAACCACAGATTTTAAAAACACACACACACACACACACACACACACACACAAATATGAGCTTACTTTATTTGAAATGTTTCTATTCCACTATTTGTGCAGCTTATTTAGTGTGAAACCTGTGCCTGGTGTTTTTTCAATTTCTTCAATGTTAGATCGAATGGGTGATAAACAGACCCTCGTTTCTTCAGTTGGGCATAGTCTTTCTCACATCTTAGTTTTGATGTTATTTAGGGTTGAGAAGCCTAATTCACATAAATAAGTAGAAAATTGCAATAAAACTGATAAAGCCTTTTAGCTAATATCGGATATTCCTTTTTGTATTGAAATAAAAAATGTATCAATGGGTATCGTCAAATGTTTTATTTTGAGCCCTTGATCACTAGAAATGGTGGCCACTTCTTCATATAACTGAAATCCAATATTAGAAGGAACATTTGAAGGGAATTTGAATCCAATCATCATTTTGTGGCATACTTAAGAGGATCATGTGGCACAGCAGTCGAGAATCACTGCTCTAAGGTAAACAGCCAGTTAGTTTTATTTATGTACTCCATTTTATTTCACTACTGTACACACGTGTGAACAAAGAGACAGTTTGATGGAAATTAATCTGATGAAGTTTTAATTTTTTTATTTTTTCTCTAACTTTGATTTTTATTGCTCATCCCAGGGTAAGGATTATCTAGACTGAGTGGGAGGGGAATGTATTATTCTAATATCTTATTCGAAACTTGGTCAAATTGCATGTGTGTGTGTATACATGTGCTTGTATGTATGTTAAGTAGGACAAGTCACTCACGTGCAACACTGACATGTATATATACATTACTTACCCACATGGAAAGTTATATGCAGGCTGTATGTGATGGACAGAGAATCAGATCTTTTATAATAGATTTTTCTAAGAATGTATATTTCTTATTACTGTTATTTTTATTGTGTGTGTGTGTGTGTTTGAGTTGCTTTCCCTGTTGTAGTAGTAGAACAGTTAATAATTAGAAGATAAATAACAGGGATGACAAATCAAGCATGTGCAACCACTAAAAATAATATTTATAGTAATAAATGTCGGATTAAAAAAATCCATTTAGCAAAATATGCAAATGTTTCTTTGCATTTCTGAAATCCTCTGATATTCAGAGGACTTAATATAATTAATTGGTTACTTATTTTACTGTATTTTACTTGGAATCATTGCCAGGTGATGCAAACAATAGTGCATTATTTAAGCAAATCAGCCATAAATAATCAAGTGCCTTTTTATAACCATCTGTCACTTATTGCCAACTAAGGCTGCTTTTACATTTATACAAGTATCAAAGTAATCATTCTAAGTAACAAGGTTAAGTGCCGTGTAATTTGTTGCATTTCTGAAATATTGTATGTGGCTCTTAAGTTAAGCAAATTTGTATTTGTATGTGTATGTGTATCTACAGCTAAATAAACCAAGAGTATGTTTAATAAATATTTTGATCTGCTATTTGTTAGTGATTTTTATTTAATTTTTGTGACATCTTTTTTGTAAAGTATATTTTATGCTGTTTTCACTTGAAAATATTAAGTAGGTGGCAGAAAATGATACGTGCAAAAAATCAGGAGTCATAAAGCTGAAATATTTGTTAGAATTTAAGAAACGCAGCTTTCTTTTATTTATTAATATTTATTAAGCATCTACTCTTGGTTTATTTAGCTGTAGTTACATACACACACAGTCAAATTTGCTTAATTTAAGAGCCATATACAATATTTCAGAAATGCAACAAATTAAACATCACTTATTTCAATTATTCTTGTTACTTAGAATGATTACTTTGCTACTTATATAAATGTGAAAGCACTATTAGGAATAAGTGACAGATGGTTATAAAAAACCTTTAGGTAACATTTGCAGTGAAATGACTTGGGGGGGGAGGGGAGTAGAAAGAAAGAATTCCAATATATTATAACTCTTTTGGAAGTGATTTTTAATCAGGATCTTTTTGGTGGGGGTTGGGGAGAAAAAATGTGTTCAGTCACTGAGGGGAAAAATATCCCCATTTCTGGGAACAACATTTCAGTGGTGTTGTCACTAAAGCATGCTGGGAGGAAAAGAGACTAGAATGAAGACAGGAAGTGTTCCATTTTTATAGGTACTTAACAGTGCCCTCTAACGACTTTTGTCGAAACTAGTGAAGCTATGTGGGGATAACCCATACATGTATGAAAATGTCTTGCATTTCTGAAACTTATGAAATTTGTTGTCTAATGCTCTTTCATTAAACAAATATGTGTTTGTGTGTCTTTTTATCTACAGCTAAATAATCCAAGTGTATATGCTCAAGAAATATTCTCATTTTATATTACCGTTTTTTTATTTTTGATAACATTTTTGTAAAGTACTTTATACGGTTTTCACTTAATGAGAAAATGAAATGTGTTATAAATTGGTAATATCATAAAGCTTAAATATTTATCAGAATATATGAAACACATTTAGATAAAAACATACAAACATTACATTAGTGAGATTATTAGTAATACGCTAGAATTATGGCTTGAAAGCAGTCTACAGATTCTCAAAATGGAAAACTATACAACTTGAATGACTTCAAGTGTTATAAACTCTCAAATACTCTTCCTTGTATACTATTTATCTTCTATACTATACTATACTAAAACTTAGCTCAGTGTTTCTCAACTTTTTTTATTTTAGGGCGCTCTTGTAGTATAACTAAAAGTTTGGAGCACACTTCAAATTTTAATAAAGAAAATTTAGTTATGAAATTTGAAAATATGAAATTTTGGTTTCTAATTCCCAAAGGGGATTAGTGGTACAGTTTTCATTTAAAGGGATTTAAGAATCTTTTTAGAGAGGCTGATTATGACCAATTTAAATCCCTTGAGGAAGGCAAAGGATTATCAACTCCTTTTAAAGATTAAGTAATTTAGCATTCAGTTTAAAATATCAAAATGCTAGATTTGACTTAGACATGGAAGCCACGTGCTTGATGTCTCTAGCTTGTTGAAAATAAAGATATATTTTTTTTTTTTTTTTAAATATAAAAATAATTCATAAATTACTCACCTGTTAACTTGGAGTGCACCTGGCTGAACTGGTTGAGAAACACAGATTTAGCCTATAATATTTTATTGTTAGTTAATAATGTAAATGAAATGGTAAACTTATGTTTCTGCTCACATCTTAGGAGTTCATTGCTTGTTTTAATTTTGACAAGAAATTTCAGTCTATATTCCTACTTGTACTGTGTCCTTTTCATCTGCTCCCAGTTCTGCCATCCATCCATTCATACAAGCCTGTCAGAGGTGACATGCTACCTCCCCATGTCTCTTTTGCCTTTGATATGTCCCGTGTGTGTCAAATTATGCAAGCCCTCCTTTCTCATATGGTCAAGAAATATCAGCTTCAGTTTAAAGTTAAATTTTTTGTTTTAAAAAAATCTAACAATTTTTTTTTTTTTTTTTAACTTTAAAAAGAGTTAAGACCTAACATTTTAACTGCTTTTAAATATTTAAATCTTGTCACATTCTTAATGGACTTCAGCATGTTGCATATTTCAGATTTAAAATTTGAAGTCTATGATTAGCATTTGTTTTGTGGAATATAAACATATCTGTTAATAATTCAGTAGATTTATCAAACTATCTAACCTTGATGAACAGAATTATATGTAACTCTAGGGAGTCGGTCAATGAGAAATCCATTGAACATTCATTGATTTGTTAAATACTTTTTGGCAAAAAACCTGAACTTTTAAGTCTAGTAATTTATACATATTTTGATAGATGTTATTGATTTCATATTATTACTAATATGATGTATGGCATAATAATATTAATGTTTTTGATTTAAAACTTTTAGATGTACACATGAATTTGACTTTGGAGCAAAGGTCTGTAGGAGTGTGGTGAAAGCTATCATACTTGTCTCCCCTCAAACTCACTCGGTTAAGTGCCATACATGATATACACTTGGGCAATGATGTCTCTTTTGATTCATGACTGACTAAGCAGAAAATTTACCTGCAGTAGGTTACCATTTCTTTTTGTGATAGACTGGTTTCCAATAAAGGCTATAGGATCCAGTCTGTCTTACTATTTAACCCATAGCTGAGGAGAGAAGATATGGATTTATACCTCTCCCAAGGGTATTTGTGCGTAAGTGAATGTAGCAAACTCAACTGGAATTTGAACTTAGATTTCTAATTCTGAGCCGATATCTATTACATCACAATTCACCCTTCCTTCAAACTACTATAAAAAGTGATGGTTGGACCTCACATATATGCAGCGATTGAATTTGCTTTGAATAAAGCGTCATTACAAGCTTAAAGATTGGTCCTTTTTCCTCTTCAAGGAGAAAATACTATTTTTACATAGAGCTTGATATATCTGCTCTTTTTTTCCCTAAAGGCTTGAATCTGTTGAAATTTGATTCATAAGTACCGATTTCTTTTTTTTTTTTTTTTTTTTTTTTTTTTATGTGAGAAACTGTACTTTATTATTTACTAACAGCATGGCCCGGCGTTACCCATGCTTGATTCAAAAATCGTATGACTCCTTGCCCTTCCTTGACTTTAAAGGAGTGCTGATGTTGCTACATGCCTTACTTCTTGCCTATCTCACACTGCGAATTTTTTTTAAGCTCTATACTAAACATTAAATCTGTTATGAAAAAAAGAACTAAACAAAATGAACACAAAATGATCAGCTTTAAAAAAGGACTCATAACTGGAAAAACCGAATGAAAAAAGAATGTTTACAACAAATACTTTTTCACACCCAACCCATTTCTGCGGAATCAGAATCACCGTTGAGTTTAAGCAAGCGAATGAGCCAATTGGAATAAAGTGCCATGCAAATTTAAATTTTTCCCCACTTGTGACGAATGCAGCTGTTGATATTTTTTTTTTTTTTTTTTTTTTTTTTTTTTTTTTTTTTTTATTTTTTTTTTTTTGCATGCTAGTTAACATTTGTGTCAGTCAGCTGTTGGCTCTCAAGCTGGCCGATATAATCTTCCTGCCTATTCGTGGCAGCCAGCTATTGGCTCTCAATCTGGCCAGTAGAAAACGGCCGCAAACGACATGAAAACTACCGTAGAAGCATGAAAAAATTGATTATTTCCACTATTGATGTGAGTTGGGAAATGCAAAGTCGGTCTTGGCCTTCCCACTAACTTTGTGCATGTAAATTTTGGTGCAAATCCGTCAAATTGCGGCCGTGCATTCATCACACACACACACACACACACACCCTGCCTTTTATAGATAGATTTCTTTTTTTTTCTTACCCACTAAAAAAGATGCTGATTAGAGACCACTTCCAAAAGAGTTATAACTTTATTGGAATTCTTTCTTTCTACTGCCCCAACCCCCACACACAAAAAACAACCCCAAAACATTTCACTGCAAATGTTACCTAAAGGTTGGTGCAATTTTATGCTGATATTTAAACTTAGAAAACTAATAAATCTGTATTCTTTTCACTGTTGCAATGTTATCTGCCAAGAAAGATGGTATTTGATGCTTTCAAAAGAATTCATTATCTTCCGCTGATTCACATAGAAAATTGTCATTTAAACTTAATATCATAAATTAACATTTTTATCCTCAAGAACAATGATTGCCAAAAATGCTATGCATCAAACAATCACCAGTTCTTTTCTCACTACAAAGTTCATGTCTGTATTTTTTTATTTATTATTTTTTTATAACTGCAAAAAAACTTGTCAGGACAAAGAAAAATAATTGCAATTTAAAGAATTATAGTTTCCATTACGTACTAATGTCACATATTTTTATTATTGCATTGGCAAAAGGTGTGTTCCAAAAGCTAAGCAAAGTATTAAGAAACAGGAAAATTTCCTTGAAAACAAAGAAAAGTGCTGAACTGCTATGTAATATAAATCCTTTTATATGGCAGTGAATGTTGGACAATCTCTTCACAGATTCTGTTGAGAAAAATTGTCTAGCACAACAGAGAACCAACTTTCCTACCAGCAGAATAAGGAATTTGTTAGATATAATAATTCCACTTCATATTAGTGGAAAACAAACCGAGAAAGTCTAATGAGTCACTCTTATGGAGGTTAGCATCAGCCATGATGATGGAAGGTAAAAAAAAAAAAAAAAAAAGCCAGCAGCTTAGTTTTTTCTTGCCACAGTTAACAAAAAATGGCTCATTAATTATAACACTCTCAAAACGGAACTGTTCTCTTTGCACTAATTCCCTTGGAAAAGTCATGAATCTATCTCTTCTCCTCACCAACTCTGAATTAAACAGCAGAATAGATTGGTCTCTCTAGCCTTGGTTGGCAGCTAGTCTAGGAGAACTACTCTGAATTCAAAACTGAAGAGTGCAATGAGAAACCACCACACTATTTTTCTGAAGTTATAGAGATTCAGATATTAAAGAAAAGGAAACTCTGGAAAGCCATTGTTGACATCCTGAAGGGACCTAGCCTTAAAAAAAAAAAAAAAAAAAAAAATCTCTCCAGGTATTATTCTGCTGATGTGCTCCCTGGGTTTCATAATACTTCACAGAATTAATCGTTAACTTTATCAGAAATTTTGTGAATGACTTACTTATCACTATGGTGGAGTAATGGAGAGCTGAGTTGGAATTCCAGTCAAATCCATTACGTTTACTTACTAATACCCTTGGACCATCCTGGGTAAGATGATAAACTACATCCAGCAGCAAGGCCTCCCATCAGGAGGTTTTGAGGAGCATGGAACCACCTCTTAATTGCTGGTGTTCCCAGGTCCACCCTGACCTGGGGTGGTAGCACCTGTTAAGGTCCCAGCTTTGGCTAATAGTTAACTATTACCAGCAATACAATTTTGAAAAATATTATTACCAGCAATACAATTTTGAAGGAAATATATTACCAGAAACAGATTTTTGACAAAACAAAATATTATCAGCAATAAAAAAATTTTGTTGTCATTAAATAACCTATTAATGTTAATATGCCGTAAAACAAAATAAACCAAACCAATCTAAACTAAAGAATACATATTCTATTAATACAAATTTATCCTAAAAATCTTGTTGGCATTAAATAACCCATTGAGTAAAACAAAATAAACCAAATAACCTTGGGAAAAGTATAAATCCTCTTCTCTCACCAGCTATGGGTAAATAGCAGGGCAGACCTGGTTCTATAGCTTTGGATGGTAACTGGTCTACCACGGAAAGAAATGGCAACCTACTGCAGGAAAAAAATCTGCCTCGTCAGTCATGTATTGAAAGATATGATTGCCTAATCATGTATCCTGCATGGCACATAACTGACTATATGTTGGATGACTCTCATCTCTCTTACCCAACTACAGGTAGGTCTTGTCAGTCCAGAAGTGCATGAACCTGTTCAAAGTCTAGGGTTAACTGTTATTTTGCTTACATGTCCTCATAAACTGGGCCCCTTACTCTTACCATTTACATAACTCCATCAGTAACTCTTTACCTAATATGCCTCATGGCTGTAAGCTTCATCATGCCATCCGCCCATCTAAGCTAACAGCTGGTATTCATAAGTGATCACCCATCAAGGTACTGACCAGACTCAACATTGCTAACTTTGGTGATTGGATGAGAACCAATGATTCAATGTGATATGTCCATAAGTTTTCATCACTCCACCTTCTCGTTCAAGCTTACAGCAACTGGTATTCACAAGTGTCATCCATCTAGGTACTGACTAGGCTCAACACTGCTCAATTTTGCTGATCGGGCAAGAACTGGTATTTCGATTTCCATGTGATATGGGCCAGAAGCTACTAATGATTACTAAATTATATTAATCAGTATTACTAAACTTTGACTCTATCTCTATTATCAACACCACATGGAAGGAGTCCCTAGCAATCACCGTCCTGGGTAAGATAATAAACCGCGTCCGCCTCCTGGGTAAGGCGATAAACCACATTTGAAAGCAAGGCCTCTGATCAACAGGTTTTGAGGAGTGTGGAACCACCTCTTAATTGCTGGTGTTCCCAGGTCCACCATGACCTGGGGTGGTAACACCTGTTAGGGTCCCAGCTATGGGCAAATAGTTAACCGTCAAACTGGGGTCAAAACATATAAAAATAGGTTTTCATACCAGCAATATATTTTGGAAGAAATATTAACAGCAATATATTTTTGAAAAAAAATATTACCGTTTTGGAGAAAATATTACCAGCAATAAAAATCTTATTGGCATTAAAGGTTGATATGCCATAAACCAAACCAAAATCTTGTCAACCCTCAATGAAGTTCTTTCTATCAACAGGAATGTTTTAATTACTTATTTTAATGTTCTTTATAGATGAAATCAGAGACCATTTTTAACTTAGAACAAGGGTAATTGTTTAAGAGAGGACAGATTAATATGACTCCAAAATTCTGTGGCATAAGACAAGGCTACATTTTCTCACTGGACTTATTCAATCTTTACAGTGAAACAATGAGAGAATTAAGTCCTACCAGTATTCATTATTGGCTGCCATGATCTTAACAACATCAGATATGAAGATGACACAATTTTGCTGGTAGACATGGAAAGGAAACTACAGAATGTTGTGAAGAAAGAGTAAATATCAATTGTAAGAAGTCAGAATGTATAATTGTCAGCAAAATGAACAGCCCAAGATGCAAACTGCTATTTGGAGATACCAAAGTTAAACAAGTACGAAAATTTAAATATCAAGCGTTTTAACAAAGAATGGAAAATGTAATACGTCAAGTCTGACGGGAAGGGCTAGGGTTAGTGAAAGATGCTTTTCCAAAGCGAAGTAAACTACGAAGAAAAGAAAAATCTCATTAGCAACAAAGAAATGTGTACTGAACAGTTATGTAATATTGGTCCTCCTATATAGCAATGAATGCTGGACAATCTCTTTGAGAATGAAGAGAAAGTAACAGAAATGTGGTTCTACAGAAGAATGCTGATAATCTCATGAACTGAACATGTGAGCAACAACAGTTTTAGAGAAAATGGAAGCAAACAGGACATTTATACTTAGTGTTAAGAGTTGAAATTTCTAGGGCTTATAATGAAGAAAAAAGGGGCTTAGAAAATTTGATACTCACAAGAATTATTGAAAACAAGAGACAGAGGAATGTAGGGGATAACCTACCTAATGAGCTTGTGTAAAGGGTTGACAGAAAAGAGATTAGAATAGATGTGGCAGACGTGATGAGACAGAACCTGGGACGAGCACAACTGGTTGCGACTTGCCTTGTCCCCGCCAAAAAAGAGCCCGTAATTGCTTAGCATGTAAAGCTACTGCAGTTGAACTGAGGGAGAAAAAAGCACTTACCACTCTGCCGTAATCCGTCCTCGGCCAGATAACGTAAAAGAATGAGGGGGGGACTTTCATTGCATTTTTATGCAATAAATATGCAATGCATTATGGGACAGGGACGCAATGAATTATGGGATCGCATGAAGACGCAAGGGATTATGGGTATATGGACAAATATGAAAGCAACTAATTTTTCCCAGTAGGGGGTTCTTGGAGTGACGTTCATGGTTGGTGGCTAGAAAAGTCTGTTAGTGCAACTTTGAGACAGAACTCAAGAAGGAACAACTTGAGGTTGAAATACCAGCTGGGAGAGCGTGAATTTACACGCTGGTTGCTGTTTTCTTTTTATTTTGCCACAATAGATAACAAAAAGACGACAAATTTTACTAAAAACTACTAAGGACAGGAAATTGTGGAAAGCCATGATTGACTACATCCTGAAAGGCACATACAAGAAACATTTTTTTTTCCAGACTTGTCTGTTTTCTTTTAACAAGTTCTGTTCATACTAGGCTAGGTGTTTGAATTTACAAAATAGAAATTGAAACCTGACATTTGCTGGTAGTTTTTCTCCCAAGTTAATGTATTGGAATGTATTTTTTTATTTATATATAAAAACACAATTCTTATCTTCTGCATTACCACATAACTTTACAAAGAATTTCTCCAAAACAAACTTTACATTTATCAAAACATAAGGTAATTTTACATTAAAAAAAAAAAATAAAAAAATAAAACCCCAATCAGGTTTATTAAATATAATTCTAAAAGCTTTCATTGGAAGAAATAATACATTTAAATTCTTTAAATTCATTTATTTTTTTTACCTACACCATAACAAGCTTCTACTAAACTCTCTCTCTCTCACACA
The DNA here is from genome assembly GCA_903632075.3 of Acanthosepion pharaonis. Lineage (NCBI taxonomy): Eukaryota > Metazoa > Mollusca > Cephalopoda > Sepiida > Sepiidae > Acanthosepion > Acanthosepion pharaonis. The sequence goes on from CAHIKZ030002644.1 coordinate 1,238,891, forward strand.
CTCCTCTCTCTCTCTCTCTCTCACACACTTCCTCTCTCTCTCTCTCACACTCCTCTCTCTCTCTCACACACTTCCTCTCTCTCTCTCTCACACACCTCCTCTCTCTCTCTCCCTTCCTCACTCTTCCTCCTCTCTCTCTCTCTCCCTCCTTCCTCTCTCTCTCCCTTCCTCTCTCTCTCTCTCTCTCTCTCTCTCTCACTTCCTCTCTCTCTCTCTCCCCTTCTCTCTCTCTCTCCCTCTCTCTCTCTCTCTCCACACTCTTCCTCTCTCTCTCACACACTTCCTCTCTCTCTCCACCTTCCTCTCTCTCTCTCACACACTTCCTCTCTCTCACACACTTCCTCTCTCTCACACACTTCCTCTCTCTCTCACACACTTCCTCTCTCTCTCACACCTCCTCTCTCTCCCTTCCTCTCTCTCCTCCTCACACTTCCTCTCTCTCTCACTCACACTTCCTCTCTCTCACTCACTCACACTTCCTCTCTCTCACTCACTCACACTTCCTCTCTCCCTCTCGCCTCATCTCCCTTTCTCTCGCCTCGTCTCCCTCTCTCTCTCTCTCACTCGCCCCGTCTCCCTCTCTCACGAATTTTTAAAGTTAGTAGTTAGTAAAATTTGATTAGTATGAGTGCTTGCTGAAAAGTCCTCAGCCTAACCAAGACATGTTTGCTTTTTTTTTTTTTTTTTTTTTTTTTTTTTTTCTCAGTTAAATTTTATAAAGTGCTACATTCTCAATTTTTCAACACCCACCTCATATATGATACAACAGTAAAAGAAATTAATAATGGATTCTGTTCAATAAACATTAGTTGAGACAATCAAAAGGAATTTATACTTTAGCTTTTTTTTTTTTTTTTTTTTTTTTTAAGATTTGTCATACTCGCAGAACATATTGAAGTCAAGAGACAGCAGGAAGTAATGGGCCACTTACTTGATAAGCTTATGTAAATGGATGGTAAAACCAGGAGTGTGAGGAATGATAAAAAGACATTACTAAGAGATGAAAAAATAGGAGGTTGTGGAGAGCCATGATCACACAGATCCTGAAGGGATAAGTCACATATAAATGAAGAAAAAATGGTTTGTGTAATAATGAAAGAACTTTGCAAAGAAATTGAATGTAATGGCGCTAAATTTTTAATATAACCATTCTAAGATTTTATAACTTATTTGAATGTGTATGGTTAGTTCTTATATATATGGAACCATCTTGCCCTAATACTATATACTTGCATGAACATCTTCATTAAAATCAAATTCTAATCCAACATCTGTTATTAACCATTAAATTTTGGCAAATTACTTACTGTTTATGTAATGAAAGATTTATTTGTAACAAAATTTGGCTTTGGTTATTTAGTGTCAATGATTCATTTTAATAAATTCAGCAAAAAAAAATCTCAAAACTTCAAACTGGTACCAAAGCAATTACAGATTGTCATGGTTTTAAAATTATAGATGCTTTGCTTTGATAAGCTCTATTGTAATATCTTGTCATAAGTTCCATAAGCCATTAGGTTTATAAGTGCACCATATGTAATGTACTGAAAACATTAGCAGCAGTGGTCATTTAGTAAAAAGAAAAGTTCTTTTAATTTAAAATCAGTAATCAATATTAGTAAGAGAAACAAAACAAAATCTCTGAAAATAACAAACAAGCTCATGACAGACTAGATAAGAAAATGGATATTCACATGTAATCTTCAGTCACTGCATAGTTGCCTGCTCAACAAGAAGCCTCCATTTGATCATTGGTCAATTCCTGGGTTTAGACAAAACTTTTGATGGGTTATTTGACAATGGTGTCTAACCATCTCTTTCTTTGGTGTCCACTTCTTCTTTTATCATTCCTTGTAGGATAATCTCGGAGAGGACTCACAATCTGGTTTCATGACCATTCCACTTCAGCTTTCTCTTCTTTTATGGTGGACAACGTCTTTTATAGTCATTTATTTCTTCTATGTACCTCATCATTCGTGATGGTATAGGAAATGCCAAACAGACGCCTGAAGTATTTCATGCTTACATCTTAAATTTACCTTTGGAGGCCTGCTGTTAGAGACCATGATTCATAGGCATCAAATGAAATGATTCCCATTTAATGAGTTTTCTATTTGTTCCACTATAAAGACTTAAACTTATTTTCTTTAAGTTTTTTTTTTTTCACTATAGAATTACTTGTCAAACAAATTGGTCATGTGGTAGGCTTGTATTCTCTTGCTGGATTTCTCTTACAGTATGATCAGTGTAAACATTTTGTATGTGATAAGAACAATAGATCTGTCTATATTTCTGAGATGAGGTATTATGTACACTATTTACATTATTCGAACTATTGTCCTCACCTTTGTTGCAATATTTATTATAACGCTTCGGCTGTTGTCTGCTCCAGCCTTCTTCAGGTGGTTCAGTTCGACATTCCAAAGTAAATAGTGTAAGAACAATAGAATTTCTGCAAAATGATTTGCACTTTTGCTTGATTTAACTTCATTAACCTTTTCTTTTCTTTTTTTTTTTTTTTTTTTTTTTTAAAACTTCATAAATTCTGATCTGTTTTTATCAGATAATTTCGTCTTTTTTTTCTACATAAAGATAGCAAAAAGATATAACAGTTGCATTAACAAATCTGTTACAAAACATACAGGATAGCTTTAGGTTGAAGAGATAAAACGAAAAGATAGTGCAATCTCTCGTGCCTCTTGGTATCAATAAGAATCCTGGTTGTATCACCCTGGCAATTATATTGTTCAGGTTTAAAGCAGTCTTATCTAAGTATTATTCTTGAATTTAGTCTTTACTTATATCCAATTTTTAGATGTTTTTCTTTTTAGTATAAAAAAAAAACAAAAACATTTTTTTTTTTTATTTTGAATTTTTTGAGACATTTATTTCCAGTGTAATAAGAGAATTAAAAAAAAAATCTCATAGTTTGGTGGTGCACGTGGAGGTTGACAAATTTCCCATATGGTTGGCTACTTGTTTAGCTAGCCAATCTCTGTTATAGCTCAGGCATATTTGTGTTTGTTGAACACCCACAGAGCTCATCCATGGTTTATATTGCAACTATGCTAAACAGACCTTAGTTTCAATTTCTGGAAAAGCGTGCATAATGCCAGTATGCTCAAACCCTCAGTCATAAAGACTTGTGACTTTGTGCTAGCACACTCATTGATGGGGTCTGAAGAGTTTCCTATACCCAATTTCACTTGCAAGGCTTGGGATAACCCATGGTATAGTCTTAGGTACTTTCCAAAAGGTGTTACATATTGGAATTACCTCACTAGATTGATACCATCAAGAAGCTACGTTCCCGGCAATCAACCCTGGTGAGATTTGAACTTTATTCCCATGGTTGGAAAATGAATGTTCTAACAACTTGGCCATATATACAGGGTGCGATGGATAAATTGGCATCTAAACTATGCAGAAATGAAAATAACACTGACATCTCATTTTAACAGATATATTTATCGAAATTATACAAAAATAGCTTAAATATACTAAAGAGTAAATTTATTCAATAAAATCACCGTTGGTTTCAACCACGGCCTCCAGACGACTTTGGAATCTTCTGCAACTCTTCTGGATGGTTTCCTTGTTTAAGTTAGTGAATGCTGCCATAATCCTTACCTTCAGTTCATCTTTCATGTTAAAAGGTGTTGATCTCTCTCACAAATGCGCTCTATACTTAATAATCAAGGTGGTTGCAGTCTGGGGACAGGTGACCAGATATGATGGGTGATGTAGTTGCAGAAATTATCTGACAGTCATGACAGAGTTCTGCTTATGTGGCATGATACTGAGTCTTCCAGCAGCCACCCTCTTGACTCAGGGCAGCACTATCTCCTCAAGACACTTGATGTAAATCTCTGTGTTTAGTCTGAGGCCCAAATTCTTTTCTTATCAGAATGATCAGAGTGAGTTTTCCAAGCTGCTATACCTTCATAATCACTATTAGACTCGTACAACTCTTTCTGAATCCTCTGCACTGTCCTCAGATTGATACCCTGGCACATTTATCTAATTCAAAATTTGAACATTTAACACTATTTTTTTTTACACATTACTTCAGTGTCACACTTTGCTGACATCACATCCCTCTTTGCCTATGTCACAACACTCACTAGTTCCATGAAACTCACCAATTGTCTCTACCTACCCTGTCGATGTCTTAAAGTCAAAAGCTTGGACCATATTTCTTGTAATTTTCTTTTGAAATGAACTTCAAACAATTTCTGAGAGAATCACTTTGTCTGAGAAGAATATTCATAATTTGAAAAAGTCTATCATTAAAAAAAAATTCAATTACATGAAATTTCTACACTTAGCATGTTAAAGTTTTTCAAGTAACAAAAAGCATTGGCATAAAAGGTTTTCTTTTGTCATTTGATTCTTTATATATATATATATATATATATATATATAATGATCAATTAGGGGCCACCTTGTTGACTTGCTTAATTACCTTCTTCCTTTCTTTCCCTCTCTCACTCTCTTTCCCTTTCTCTTCTCCATGTCTCTTAACTTTTCTTTGTGTCTGAATAAATTGAACTCCATTTACATTATTCGGACTATTTTCTGCATTTTTGTCACCATATTAATGACGTTTCGGCCTTTCACTATCTGTCGATATTTGTGAGATGAGGTATTATGTACATTATTTACATTATTCGGACTATTGTCCTCATCTTCGTCGCCATATTTATTACGTTTCAGCTGTTATACGCTCCTGCCTTCTTCAGGTGGTTGGAATGTCGAACTGAACCCTTTATTTCGCTCACTGGGGTAAACTGTTCTCGTTCCACGTGCCATGTTTAATGGATGTCAGTTATCAGTTATCTCCTGTTAATTTCCCTCTGAAAGTTCTCTGCTGCCTTAACTGGGTATTGAACTCGCACTCTTTGGGTCCTGTTACTGGATCTAACTAATGTCTTTATCCACTGTGCAATATGTCCTTGAGGTCGTTGTAATAAATATGGTGACAAAGATGAGAACAATAGTCTGAATAATGTACATAATACCTCATCTCTGAAATATAGACAGATAGTGAACTACATTTATTTATGTAAAACTGATCTGAAGAGACGGGCATTTGAGGTCAACAAAATAAATTATAACATGACTGAATGGATTTTTAAGAATTCTTTATTCATTATTATATTGCTCTGTTCTTACATTGAGCTCTCTTTGGATTTATATCCTCCTTGGAATTATCCATACTTATCATAAATTGAGATATAAGATTTAGTCATATTTTTTTAAGTCATTTGTGATATTCTGTTCTTGAAGGTAGTTATTTAATGTGGATATGTTATGCACATGAACTTGCTATGATAATTATTTTCAAACACTGATGTGGAACATGAAATCAACTGGCAGAAAAAATTTGGTGCTCAATACTGACTTTAATGCCTTTTTGCTTGGGACCAGTTTTGTTTTTTGTACTATCTGCAATGTTTTATTGGTGTGACTAATCACAAACATTTACCGCTACAGAGATACTTTGAGAAATGGAGCATAAAATATTTACTGGAATCTACTGCTATTCTCGTGGTTAATTGGCTTAAAGATGGCATCATAAAAAATGCAGTCTTTTTAGAAGAAGGGAAATGAGCTTGAATCTTGTTCAGAGCTACTTAGGTTTGAATTTCAATATTTACACATATGCATGCACTAGTGTGTGTACGTACATATTTTTTTTCTTATATAAGAAATACATGTATGTTCATCCAAGGAGTAGATAGGGCTGCTGGGACACTGGGTAACAGCCCAGTTAGTTTGTCAGGCAGTTGGCTAATTACTTAATTAACCTCTATAGTTTAAGTACTATTTTTCTTGGGAGTTGGGACATATAGAATCATTCTGGATGTTTCTTAAACTATCTTGAGGTTGCAACTTCGCCGTTTTTATATATATTTTATATATATATATATATATATATATATATATATATATATATATATATATATATATTGTCATCCACAGACCGTTTCATTGTATCACAGCTCCTCAGTGTGGCTAGACGTCTGTTTTGCCTTTAGCTAGGATCGAAACCCAGCTGAATTGGAATCAGTCGGAGATTCTACCACTAAGCCGTCAACACACAGCAGGGATGATATATATATATATATATATATATATATATATATATATATATACACACACACACACACTAATAAGTATGTATTTATTCGTCACTGGTAGCACAACTATGAATTTCATGCAAGATGCAATCATCAGGTGTAGATTGAAAACTAACCATTGTAAAATTTAAGTATTTAATATTTATACTGTGCTGTTATAATAGCACAGTACATTTACATTTATTATATATATATATATATATATATATATATATATATATATATATATATATATATTTTATTTATTAATTAGATAATTCCAAAAGAGGATATAAATTCAAAGAGAGCTCATTGTAAGAACACAGCAAATGATAATGATGAAAATGTAGTCTTTAGAAATCCATCAGTAATTTTTTTTTTTTTCACAGAACCAGTTTGATTCCGAATCATCAGACCAAGAGATTTTACAACAATAAATGGATTTAAATTTATCCAGAGACAAAAAAAAAAAAAAGTAGAAGATAGAGAAAAAGAAAGGAAAGAGTTATAAAACAAGATATATTTGATAAATTTAAATCCATTTATTGTTGTAAAATCTCTTGGTTAGATGATTCAGAATCAATCTGGTTCTGTGAAATAAACTATTACCGATGGATTTCTAAGGACTCCGTTTTCATCACATAAATGTGTATGTGTGTGTGCATGCGTGTAATGGATAATCATTTGGAATTGTTAATCAAAGACCCAAGTTCCAATTCCCATTGGGTTCATTATATTCACTTACATACAAATACCCTTTGAAAAGGTATGAATCTGTTTCTCCACCTAGCTATGAGTTAATTAGCAAGACTTGTATCTCTAAACCATTTATTATTTAAAAAAAAAAAAAAAATTCTTACAATCTAAAAATATTTGATGGCTTTAAATAACCTGCAATGGGTTGATAAGCCATAGAAAATGAGTGAATCAATCAATCATATTTGTAGACAAAAACTGTATAATATTTTATTTAATGTTGGTATGTTTCAGAACTTCTTTTCCCTTCATAATCACAAAAGCTAAATACAGACTCGTAACAGACAGTAATTCAAAAGAAAAAAAAAGTTTGTGCAATACATGGTTGCAGTAATTCTACAAAATTTTATTTCTGTACATCTTCAAGACAGTCATGATCTCAGTGGTTTATTTAAATAAAGCTCTCTTTTACATGTGTAGTGGCCTGAGAACAGTGTATCCCTGAAGATTAAATAAAAGGATTCAATTCAGAATTGCTTGTGGATTACTTGGATAGATATACATCTTATGAAGATCAGACTGCACACTGGTCAAAACTTTGTGATAATAACAACAAAGATGGGGATAATAGCCCAAAAGTAAATAGTGGAAATAAAAACTAGCAGTAACAGAAAATGTTTGAGTAACTAAATTTATTCTTGTGGCTATGAAAGTGAAGCATTTGATTTTTATGAATACATTTACCAACATTATTATGTGGCCACTATAATATCTTGCATATGAAAATATTTATCTGCCTTTGTATTGATATCAACCAAAATTTGTAACCTTTAGAAAAACCCAAAGTAGAAAATTATGCAGTAATTAGCTTAAAAATTTAAAGAATGATGTATTTTAATGATAGGTATATAACGTAGTTATTACTGTACTTCATAATAACATACTTATTATGACGTACTTATTACCGTAGTTCACTATAATGACGTACTTATTACCGTACTTCACTATAATGACGTACTTATTACCGTACTTCACTATAATGACGTACTTATTACCGTACTTCACTATAATGACGTACTTATTACTGTACTTCAACTCTCATAATTAAACTATTTCAAAGATATTTGAATTTCTCAGATTATTTTAAACATGAAACACAATAGGTGTTTCCAAAGAATTCAAATTTCTAAATTTTCTAATTTTTTTTTTTTTTTTTTTTTTATTAAAAAAAAATCAGTTTGTGACTGGCTTTAAAATGCAAAAAAGCAATCAAAGAATGTTAAGTCTAGTTTCACTTTGAAATTTATTTGGTCGTTTTAATGTATTTAATACACTTGTGAGTGATTGGTTATTAGAGGTACCTGATAGCTTGGTTGTATTCATAGCATATGTTAGTCATCACAGTAATTTGGGAAGGTCAAGGTGCTTCATATGTATGCTGGTTTCTCTCATCCTTGCATGCAGCTGCTGCTAGTACCTGAACAAGGAGGTTAGTAAAACATGTATGAAAGAAAATGAAGACATATTTATTTTAGGTCTCTGGACATAGAATAATGAATAAATTAGTTGTACTCCCTTCCCTAAAAATTGGATATGAAATTTGCACTAATGTCTGCCACTCATCTCATTGTAAAACTTGGATCTGCTTTGGGGAAATCTCATAGTACTTGTTAATTGACTAATCAGCTAAAATAAACTTGGGATCTAGTGTGACCTCCTTTTATAGAGGGCACTTAGTAACTTCTAATGCTGTTTCTTGATTGGTTGCCTTTGTCATTATCTACTTTGGTGACCCCTACCATTTCTGAGTTGTCTTCTAACAGTTTTTGATTGGCTACTTTCTTTGCTTCATCACAATAGATTGTGAGATGAGAAGGAAAGAAGAGGTGGGGATTATGTTGTGTAGCCATTTTTAAATTTGTAGTTTTTTTGTATTTATACAAGTGTTACTTGAAAAGAAATAAATACAAGTATTTCATGTAAATAGACATAATTTTAAAATGCTAACCTAGGTAGTATTCTGAAATTAGTTTTACTTGAATACATCAGCAGCAATGAGCAGCCATATTGGTATGGTACTTATACTATACAATAGGTCTGACAAAGTAAAACTGGCAGCTGCTCTCAAAAATTACTTTCAATCAGTGGTTAACTGGAGCAAGAAATGGATTGTAAATTTTAATGCCTCCAAAACAAAACTGATATCCTTTAATCATCATAGAGAACCTTTTTCTGCCTTTCATCAGCATGACTGATGCTAACCTTCATCAGGGCAACATTTTGCACCTTCTTGGGCTCCTGTTTTCAACTGACAGGAAGTGGAGAGATTTATATTGATTCAATTGCCAGGTCTACTGCTAGGAAAATTGGTTCACTGTGTTGTGCTAGACAAATCTTGCATATTTCTAAATCTACCATTTGTCCTTGCATTGAATATTGCTGCCATATCTGATTTGGTGCATTTGCTATATATCTCAAGGTTTACAATGGAATCCAAAGGACACATGGCACAGTAGATAAAGGTGTTATTTAGATCCAGTGACAGGACCCAAAGAGTGTGAGTTCAATACCTGGTTAAGGCAGTGCAGTGGAGAACTTGAAGAGGGGAATTAACAGGAGATAACTGATAGCTGACATCCATTAGACGTGGCTCGTGGAACTAGAACAGTCTATCCCAGCGAGCAAAATAAAGGGTTCAGTTTGACATTCCAACCACCTGAAGAAGACTAGAGTGTACAACAGCCGAAACATTGTAATAAATATGGTGACAAAGATGAGGAAAATAGTCCGAATAATGTAAATAGTGTATATAATACCCCATCTCGGAAATATAGACACTTTTTGTTCATTTTGTCTCTTCTACAGATACATTATCTGAGAATGTGTATGTGTGCGTGTATGATAAAATATAGTTTTAAAATATGCTATATTTATAGGGTAAAAGTGCACAATATCTGGGATTGTGTGTGTGTGTAAATATAAGTCTGGACACTGAGTTCAACACTGAGTGGTAAGAGTCTGTTTCATGCTTGAATGCACCGAGGACACATGACACAGTGGATAAAGTGTTAGTTAGATCCAATGACAGGATCCAAAGAGTGTTTGTTCAATATCAGGTTAAGGCAGTGCAGTGGAGAACGTGGAGATGGGAATTAACAGATAACAGATAACTGATAACTGACATCCATTAGACATAGCTCATGGAACTAGAACACTCTATCCCAGCAAGCAAAATAAAGGGTTCAGTTCAACATTCCAACCACCTGAAGAAGGCCATAGCATATAACCGCCGAAACGTTATGAGAAATATGGCCACAAAGATGAGGACAATAGTCTGAACACTAAATAGTGTACATAATACTTTATCTTAGAAATATAGACAGATACTGAAATCCAAAGAATGGTCTGTAATGTAATCAGTCCTGACCTTGCACTTTCCCATTGCTGTGAAATGGCTTCTCTCTGTCTTTTCTATAAATATTTTCATGGCAATTCTTCTGATGTGCTTTCCTCTTCAGTACTTCAACCTCATCAATTTAAGAGTACTACAAGATTGTCAACTAAGTTTTACCGTTTTATTATTGAACTATCTACATGTCGCAAGATAATGGTATGTTTGGATAAAAATAAGTTACCATTATGTTGCGGGTTATCACCTATTTTGTTGTGATATATATATATTTTATATTAAATATTTATGGGCTCCTGGAGCATTTATCCCACAAACAATATTAGCAAACTCATGTGAGTCCTGGTAAAAATAAGTACACAAAACAATGAATTTAAAACAAATGACAAAGCATGTTATTAACAAAAGGAATTACATGTATAGACAATTGTAATGAAAAAAAAAAAAAATACATTAATTAATCAGTTATAAGAATGTGCATGTAACAAGCCTGTGTGATATATATATATATATATAGAGAGAGAGAGAGATGTTGGAATTTATAGAATCTTTCTATTCAAAATATATTTTTCTGAAAAATTGTTTTATTAGGAAAATTTTCTCAGTTTCTCTGTTCAGTCTTTTATTGCTCTTTCCTGTATTGATGGGTTTTATCTTTTGTTTGAAGTAGTATGCAACACTATCGTCTGGTTCACGCTCCTCCCTAATCTTTTGAACAGGAATAGAGGTTCATCTCTTGTTTCCTGTTTAGGATTAGATTTATGATTCCTCTATACTCCCAACATCTCTGGTTGAACTCAAAATTTTTATTCGCTAGTTAAATTTTGACCTCAAGTCTGGAAATAGCTGTCTAACTTTCCTATTATCTTGCCTTTTCTTATGCTAATATAACTCCACACAGTAACCTTCTACCTTGAATGGCTCTTGGGCCTTGTATCGTGTGAACCCCACGTTACATTCTGATCCTTTGATCTCATCAGTGTGCACTGAAAAGTATGCCATATGCTCACTAGATAACACAATGAAAGAAAAACCACATTGAGAAATATGAACATGAACCCTGTTTACCATGTTATAAGTAGATGTTTATTCAGGGCTTAATCTCCTCCTGTGGTTAGGTGATATTTGGGACTGCTTCTGCTATGCCAGGTCTTCTCGTCCTGATATGGTAGCTGACAAAATAAAATAGAGCCTTCGTAACTGCAACATGTCCATCTCTCACTAAGGGTATGCCTGAACTCTCACCAGTCCCAATTATGACTGTTAATATAAACTAGCACCCGGATATACCTTATTTCTCTCTTGTTACTTGATCTCAGAAAATCCCTTTTCTCTTTGGTTAAAGTGGATATCGCTTAGGAGATTGAACTTGAAAATGAACCATTTTCTTGTCTATTAAACAGAAACACTTTAGAGCAAAATAAAACCAACCCTTCCACCTCTATATGGGTATCCATAGTATCACAGTAACATCTAACAGGAATATGGCACTAAATTTTTGACACATAAAAAAAGAATTATTTATTTAGTTCTAGACTGCTTCAAAATAATGTTAGTCCCTGAAAACCGCATACTCTTGATAACTTTCTTTGAATGTTTGACATTCTTTTCACAGGGATGTGAGGGATTCTGCCTTTCTTTTGTGGGTTAAGCATTTATATAACTTCCTGTCATCAATTTGTCTAGTGTGTATATCCTAAGTTCAACTAGATTGATTTCATGTTTGTGTCACCAATTTCCTTTCAGACCTGATTATGCTTTTGGTTGTTATGAGGGCACCTTCTAGGTTAACTCTCTGAGACACCCAGCTCTTTTGTCTTTCTCATAAAATACATATAGTAAAAATTACTTAAGGTAAACCCAGTACATATTGGGGATACCACAGATCAACTCCTCTTAGGTCAAAGGTTCCTGATGGACTTTTGATTTAGATTGCTATTTCCTGGTATAAATCATATACTATAAAGGTATAGATAGATAATTTCTCCAACAACCAGAATTTTTGTGGCACAGTAGGAGTGAATGAGAGCTTTGATGTATTTGTTTAATAAATCCTACTTATGATAGCACAAGCTCAATAGATTAAAAGATGAATGATTTGTCATTGGAGTCAGTAATCTTTGTCACTAGCATGAAAAAGCAGGTTTTTAAAAAAAAAATACAAAGAACATCTGTAGAAAAACAGAAAATGAAGTGTAAAAATACAAAAGAATCTATATTACTGTGTATACATAAAACTATGAATTACTGAACTGATCAATTTTGACATCTGGCATAAACTGAAAGCTTGTGCGATTTGAAGCAAAATGTGAATGATCAAAATTTATTATTATTTATTATTTGCATAAGTTGGAAAAAAAAAAACATAACTAAAAGCATATTGGGTGTATAAAAAATATAAACCTTGCTTCTATCAAGTCAAATCAAGATCCAGGTCTTTGATTATACTGCTGTGGGTTTCCCAGTGACTGGGATAGGCAGCAGTTGGCTAGCTCTCACTTCCTCTTTCTATGCATCCCTGGCAAATGGGCTAATGTGGGTAAGGCTTCACCCTCACACAATCCTTCCACATGTGGCAGTAGGCTTTGTTAGCAGTCTTCAACAAATGGATGTCATTGTACAGTTGCCACAGTAGTTCAGCATATGATCCACCCAGTGTGGACAATGATGAGGCACACAGCCCAGGTGTGGGAACAGCAGATTTCTCAAATGCCATAAAGATTTGAGTTGGGATGATAGCTAGGACAGGTAGTCCATGAAAACTTTGAAATCAATATTTTGGCTTCTGTCATTTGGTAAAATCACTTTGTAGTTTGTTTTGAATTTGTTAAATAGTCTTGATCAGTGATGCAGTCTGTAACTAAAAGCATGTTGGATCTAACAACTGTTTCTCCTACCAAGTGGGGACACAGATTTGAATTCTGCTGGAGAGTGCATACTTTAATAAGACTGTTTGAAAATTCAGGCTGGTAGATGAAAATAAATAAATATACTGTTTAATAAATAAGATTGTCTACTCAAATATGGGCATCCGCTAAAAATAATGTTTAAGTAATAAAGATATTCGAGTAAAAAATATCTCAAACAGTGATTCATGGATCAAGAAATGGCTACAGGATGGACTTGACCAAACACTGCATTCCTGGAGTGCTTGGAGCTCAAAGACAAAGCCTATTTTCAACTGCTTTTATAGCAAAGATATTAAATGATCTTGCAGATATTTTCAGCCAATAAATTTGTACATAAGTGGATTTTTAAATCTGTCCAGATTAATGACTCCTCATGGACCAAATTAGATTTTACTCATGTATGTGAAAAAAGGAAACGTGAGATGTTATGGAAAAATTTTTTGGTCTAATCCACTACCCAAAATCTGACAAGATTTTTTTTTTTTCTATTTTAGGGATGGGAAAGCCAAAAAGTTTTCAACATCCTCTCATATGTACAGATTATTTGTGGATTGAAATTTCAACTTTATATTAAGTGTCCTTATCTATGTGTCATGCCCTTTCAGGATGCGGGCAATCATGGCTCTCTACATTTTCCTGCTTTTTGTTGCTCTCAGTAATTTTCTAACCTTTATGATCCTTTTATTTTTTTTCCCTTGTTTTGCCATCTATTCACTCCAGCTGACAAACAAGTAGGTTACTCACTGTTCTTCTCAACCAATAATAATAGTCAACCAATACTGAATTCTTTTTGGTTTTCAATTCTCTGAGGATTGTTTTGGTTAAATAAATCCAGTGGGGTTAGGAAAACCCATCCTTGTTGTATCCCTTGTATTCTTGTGTATTCAATGAACCTTTTTTCTATCCCCAGTCGGCTGTGTGCTCCTAGTAGAAGTTTCAGATTACTTGAATATCTTTCCCTTGTAAATCACTTTTTCAGTATTTCAAGTAGATCTTCATGACATACTCTACTAAATGCCTTTGTGTAATCTTATAAGGTTTTTCTGTATCTGTGATACTCACTCTGATAATTATTTTGACTAGACAAATCCTTGTCCTACAGATATTTCTTTGAATAATTTAAAAGTAATTCAGATGGGGTCATTTTATTTATGGTAACTAGATTTTTGGTGATTATCTTACTGTTTCCATTGTTTGATACTGTGTGTCTAAAAAATAGTGTTTTTATCATGGTCATAATCTTTTGGCTAAGATGAAAGTGTAGTATCTGTTCTTATCAGCTTAATCTAATTCTCTCTTTTCACTTCTTTCTTTCTTTTATTTTCTTGCTGAAACTAAGTAGTCTTTTCTCCTCTTTCCACATAATCAAAATGGAATAGTCCATTATTTATTGTTTAGGGCATAACATTCATGCGAATTAAAGAATGGAGAGACAAGTATAATTATAATAGGTTTATAAAAGTGGCATTACTTGTTTCAGTAGCTTCAACAAAACTACCCTGTTCTTGTCCTATTTTTGTATTGCTACAAGCTCTATTCATTACACTCTTAATAAGATTCATTATGTGGCCCATCAAGCCTATTGTCTGAAGTTCATTCATTTGCACTTGGCTTCTTTAGCATCACTATGAAGATAAATCTACAGAGGTTTTCTAGTATTTCACCATTGTCTTATATATCATTTATTATTTCAGTGACATTATTGATCCCATTTGTTATATTACTTCAAACATTATTTTTAGTGGATACCCATATTTAAGTAGACACTCCATTTATTTTTTAGCCAGTATATTTATTTTCATTTACTGGTCTGAATATTCAAAAAATCTTAAAGAGAAAAGTGCATCTCTCAGATAAAAAAACTATTGAGAATCTAAAAATTAAGGATATGCTTAAGACAGTATTCAGCCTTGCTTAAATGATGCCACACTTCATGGCATGAGTTGGGTAAAAGCAAGTTGGATTTAACTATAGTTTCTCCTAGTAAGATGAATGCAGGTCCAAGTCCTGCTGAAGGATAGATTTTTCTTTAATAGGATTTCTTGAATATTCAGGCCAGTAGATGAAAATAAATCTATTTTAAAAATAAATGGAGTGTACTAAAATATAGGTATTCATTAGAAATATTTAAAATGACAAAAATATCTGATTAATAAAAATTTGTTGCTGCTTTATATAAGCCTTCACCACTCTAAACCAATCTTTTGTGTGGATAGTCTTCAGTTCAGTTCTGTGTTCCTTCTTTGCTATTCCCCTTAAGCAACAAGTCCACTGGCGAGAGAGTTAAGGTGACAGGCACAGGATTAAAAACTGAACTGAAAGACACTCATACGTGGAAAATGACAGGAGAGTCCATATATATATATATATATATATATATATATATATATATATATATATATATCACTCACACACACACACACACACACACACACACACACACACGAACTGTGGATTTTTACTCCATCTGTTCTTTTTCTTATTTGGAGATATATATTGTGTGTGAGAGAGAGAGACTTATAGGAAATCCTGTGTATGTCAGTGGTATAAGCTGGGCTTTTTTGTTCTAATATAAGGTAGGGGAAACACAAAGTTTAGACATGTGAATTTATGCGTGGGGCAGTTGGTAGATATCCTAGAGTCAGAGATGCATTGTGGAATTCACTTGACTCACTTCTAGCAGTTGACTACTACTTCTATGTGCCACTGGCGATTCTTATATGTGTTGTTCTTGTCCTAATTATTATCATTCATTACCAACCTTTGTTTGATTATTCTATTCAATAATCTTTCTTAGGTTATAACAATTATCAAACCTGTTCAACTGAAACTAGCTAAATGTTGAGGATCACTAATGCATATCTAAGATATAGATATACAAAATTTCTATCAGTTTCATAATGAAAAAGAAGGCAATAGCTTTTAAATATTAAAATATGAAGTACATCTATAGGATTGTCCTTTTATTTTATGAAGCTGTTCATTTTGTTTGTACAATAACTTGGAAAAATATTTTATCTTTTCAGAAAATTTTGAATCCAGATCGAAGTCACCAGGGTAAGAAAAAGGAACGTTTAAATACCCAAATTAATGTAATTGGCTTGCCAGCAAATGGTTTTGCTGGAGATGAACGACGACGGATAACTAATATTAATATTAACTGCCATGAACCGGGTACAGGGTACACACCCCTGATTTTAGCTGTACTGAATCGTAAGTATTTTTTTTTTTAATTCAGGTTGCTATTTTTAAAAAAATAATTATATTTTCCAGTAGTTTAATTTGCATGATTTTGTACCCTTTGTGAAAATTCATATCCTAAAGTTATTAATATACAGATTTTGTTGTTTGGGCCCTGATAAAGCTTGTGGATGAATTACCGAAATTCCTCATGTATAATATGCCTTCATCGATGATACATACCCCTAAAATTGTGCTGAAATTGTGGAAAAATACTTCTATTCATGCATAATATGCAACCCTTGTTTGATAATCAAACCCTATTAATTTCTTCCTTCCCAATTTCATTACAGCCAGCATTTCCTACTCTTATTCAAACTGTAATTGAAGCTATTTACCAAAATTTCCGATCATCACAATTCTAAAAAGAAACAGAAATACCTATATTATGCCTACTGTGCAGACTCATTAACCTGTTTTTGTTCGATAAAATGTGCAATCTAACGGATCTTTATGTAGTTTTTCACAAAAAATGGTTTAAACATAAAATAATCTTATTCTAATTTAGTTTTATGATAATTCTTATTTTATTTTACATTAACTGATAACTGACATTCATTTTTTTTTTTTTTTTTTTTTTTTTTTAGTGGGGGGGGGTTACAATAAGGTTCATTCTGTACAAGGCCTGGAGGCCCATTCAAGGTAGAGGGTTACATTAAAAAAAACAATTTGCAGATAAGAGAGGGAAGATAATGGTTAACTCTAGACTTGAAAATGTTCAAGATTGTAGTGATCAAGAAAACATCTTTCTGGGAGTCAATTCTACAGAGGCAGTGGTTTGCAGGAAAAAGTTTGAGTGGAACTTACTTCTTGCCGATGGAATACAGAGGGAATGTGGGTGGGGTTGCTACTATGTAAGTGGCATGGGGCGTCCTTGATGTGAAGGTTTGAAATTGCGGGACTAGTGAATGTAATTCATCTGAGCATTTTCCATGGAAATGGCAAGAGGCCTGACACATCCCGCCTGTGAAAAAGAAGATGGAGAATAACTTGTTATCCACAAGGGCTCGAAGATGCTTTTGAACGCTATGAAGACTGGAGAGTGAGGTCTGGGCAGTTCCTACTCAAATATAACAGTACTTCATTTTTGGCCTGTTCTGGTTATTTTAGAGGATAGCATGAGGAGCCAGGTAATTACAGGAGTGGTACAGGGAGCTGGTCATGTTACCTGCATCTTTAGCGATTGATCATATGTAAAAAGTTCCACTTGAGGTCAGCTGAGAGTTTGAGGCCGAATAGTCTTTATGAAGGTTATAGTCTCTATCACTCTTATATATATATATATATATATATATATATATATATATATATATATATATTTATTTTTATTTAAAGTGGTATCACCCCATGCAAGGCACTAAAGACACAAGGGGTTACAGGATGTGGAAAATTGGAAATGTGCATTAATAATGAGCAGGGAGAAAAGAGTAACCAAGAGGACAGTAGATAGTGATTGACATTGCATTTAAATTTTTCCAGATTAAAGTTGGGTGGAAAGCATGGAGCTGGTAGGGAGTTCCACAAGCAAGAAGTGTGAGAGAAGAAACCGTTTGCATAGAACTTAGAGCTACATCTAGCCAGTTCAACTGTGAATTGATGAAATCTTCACGCCAGTCTAGTACTATGCTTAAATTAAAAAAAATAAAAATAAAGGCCTAGGTACCATAGCGAAGAGCTCATCCAAACACTTACTATGTAAGTATTTATAGAAAATGCACAATCTTATGGTAGTGCCAGATCGCGACCAATAATATTGCTGATTCTTCTTTGGATTTTGTCAAGGTAAATAGCAAAGGCACTGGACCTTGTGTGGCAGCAATATTCTAAGTATTGAAGAATGGGAGAGTCTTACATATATAAGATAGATTCTGGAGATAAAAATTGTCTTGGATGACACAGTGAACCAACCTTCTTGGCAGCTGACCTAGCAATGGATTCAATATAGTCTTTCCACTCCATATCATCTGAGAACGTTAGCCTAAGACGGTGCAATGAGTCATTTTCCTGGTGATTAGTATTAGCCATACTAATATATATTTACTTGATAACCTTCATCAGTCTTAGATTTGTTTCTAACATTACTTGCAAAGGTTTTTTATTGCTTCCCAGAAATCATGGCTTGAATATTTTTGTTCCATTCTCACATGATTTTATTAATGGAGTAATATCTGGAGAGTCTGGAGTTTATTTAGTTTTAAAACTCATGTCTTTGCCAACCTTGGCAAAAAAAAAAGTTTCCAATCTTCACCATTATAGAATATGAAGGCACACTAGCTTGGATGATTTGGTGTGAATAGCATAATAGCATTATTAACAGTAATAAGGCAAAGCAACAGTAACATGGCAAGAAGTTCAAGAATTGGGGTTGACACACAAAAGCAATTTCAGACAAGGAAATGTAGCATTTTGACTTTCAGACAAGACAGACTGGGACTGAGTCAGATGAAACTGAGAACCAGCCTATTTTATTTGCTATGATAGAATATCAGCATGCATTTGTGTGCTTTCATCTCTAAAAGGGGGAAGGGGCACATGTTTTTTCAGTCATTCCTACCAGATTAGATACAACACATGAATATCCTTGTTAACTTAGTTTCTTAATTCTAACCTGTATGTATCAAAGAAAGAAATAAATAAAAAAAAATCTTGTTTATGAATTTACAATAATTCTTTGTATCTATCTTGATGCTTTCAATTTGTCCTGTGGGTGTCAAATTCTTCAAGCCCTCTTTCCTTATTATGCATCCCAGTAATTTCAATTAACTTTTTCTGATCCTAATCAGAAGTGTCCTTTTTGTTCTTATTTCCCTTAAAACTTCCATGTTGCTTATATGCTCCATCCATGGTATTCTCAGCATCCTTCTGTAGAACCCCATCTCAGTTTGAGTTAATACTAATTTTATTGTGCATGTCAGAGATCAAATATTATACAGTGAAAAATTCAGATCAATATTCGGCTACTGTTGTTTAAAGTACAGACTTATTGATCCACCATTTTCTTTCCACAGATAATTAGAATCCTATTCTGATCTTTGAGAGAAAATTAAAAAATTTACATTTTTCCTTTTTCTTTTAAACAAATTTTGAGGAAAAAATGAAAATGTGTAAACATAAATTCATCATTTGTATTTTTTGTTTTTTCTTGTTACTGAGTTTTAATTTTTGACAAGACTCAAACATTGAGATTATCATAACAAATTTGTTATCACGAGCCATAACAATCTTTGTGGATTTGATAACACAATTGTCTATTGGCTCTGTTTTTAATCTGGCATTTTAAAACTTGACAGATTTGAATTGTCAGAAGCACATTCATGATTGTTGCAGGGCTCTGTTTTCTCTCTTTCTCTCTCTTTCTCTCTTTCTCTCTCTCTCTGTTTCTCTCTCTCTCTGTTTCTCTCTCTCTCTGTTTTTCTCTCTCTCTCTGTTTCTCTCTCTCTCTGTTTCTCTCTCTCTGTTTCTCTCTCTCTCTGTTTTTCTCTCTCTCTCTCTGTTTTTCTCTCTCTCTCTCTGTGTTTTTCTCTCTCTCTCTCTCTTTCTCTCTCTCTCTCTCTGTGTTTCTCTCTCTCTCTCTCTGCATTTTCTCTTTCTCTCTCTCTCTCTCTCTGTGTTTTCTCTCTCTCTCTCTCTCTGTTTTCTCTCTCTCTCTCTGTGTTTTCTCTCTCTCTCTCTGTGTTTTCTCTCTCTCTCTCTCTGTGTTTTCTCTCTCTCTCTGTGTTTTTTCTCTCTCTCTGTGTTTTCTCTCTCTCTCTCTGTCTCTCTCTCTCTCTTCTTTCTCTCTCTCTGTGTTTTTTTTCTCTCTCTCTCTCTCTGTTTTTCTTGGTTTCTCTCTCTCTCTCTGTTTTTCTCTCTCTCTCTCTCTGTTTTTTCTCTCTCTCTCTCTTTTTTCTCTTTTCTCTCTCTCTTTCTCTCTCTCTGTTTCTCTCTCTCTCTCTCTGTTTCTCTCTCTCTCTCTGTGTTTTTCTCTCTCTCTCTGTGTTTTTCTCTCTCTCTCTGTGTTTTTCTCTCTCTCCCCCTCTGTGCGTGTGTTTTTTTCTCTCTCTCTCTCTTTTTTCTCTCTCTCTCTGTTTGTTTTCTCTCTCTCTCTCTCTCTTTGTCTGTTCTCTCTCTCTCTGTGTTTTTCTCTCTCTCTCTCTGTTTTTTCTCTCTCTCTCTCTCTCTCTCTTTTTCTCTCTCTCTCTGTTTTTTTCTCTCTCTCTCTCTCTGTTTTCTCTCTCTCTCTCTCTGTGTTTTTTTCTCTCTCTCTCTGTCTGTTTTTCTCTCTCTCTCTCTCTCTTTCTCTCTCTTCTCTCTGTTTCTCTCTCTTTCTCTGTTTCTCTCTCTCTCTCTGTTTCTCTCTCTGTTTCTCTGTTTCTCTCTCTGTTTCTCTCTTTCTCTCTCTGTTTCTCTCTTTCTCTCTCTGTTTCTCTCTTTCTCTCTCTGTTTTTCTCTTTCTCTCTCTGTTTTTTCTCTCTTCTCTCTCTCTTTTTTTTTCTCTCTCTTTTTTTTTTCTCTCTCTGTTTTTTTTTTTTTCTCTTTCTCTCTCTTTTTTTTCTTTCTCTCTCTGTTTTTTTCTCTCTCTGTTTTTTTTCTGTTTTTTTCTCTCTGTTTTTTTTTTCTCTCTCTTTTTTTTTTTTCTGTTTTTCTCTCTCTCTTTTTTTTCTCTCTCTCTGTTTTTTCTCTCTCTCTGTTTTTTTTCTCTCTCTCTGTTTTTTTCTCTCTCTCTGTTTTTTTCTCTCTCTCTGTTTTTTTCTCTCTCTCTGTTTTTTTCTGTCTCTCTGTTTTTTTCGCTCTCTGTCTCTCTCGCTCTCTGTCTCTCTCGCTCTCTGTCTATAATCTGATACTCATAGGTCAAATAGGGAAGGCAATGTGTCACATACCTGGTGGAGGAAGCAGAGGCAATGAACTTGCTGAGAGCTGCATATGATAGAGGATGCTGAAGAACCATGATCACCTATGTCCTGAAAGGACATGGCACATAAAAGAAAGAATTGAGTACATTTGCAATCGATGTTTTTAGGCTGTATAAAAATTCCTGAAAACGTGGGCTTGTGTATAATATTGACCCCCCCCCCACCAAATCTTGTTTGGCTTTTAATTTTTGTTCAAAATTTCTCATGTTATGCACAACAAAATATGGTAATCAGGTGTTAAGATGAAAGTGAGGAAGGTGTTTTATCAATTTAGTTGAGAAGCTCTTCACTAAATCCTGTAGATTTAATAAGATATTAAAGCATTTCCTTAAAGTTAGTTATTATTTCATGGAGAATATTCTTCATTTGAATGCAAAGCACAATAAGATATTGAAAATTAGCAGTTCTAATTTATAATTGGAATTCTAGCTACAGTAACTTGTTCTTGCTTAGATGTTTTATTGAACAGGAGTAGAGGTTTATCCCTTGTTTCCTGTTTAGGATTGGGTTTCTGGTTCCTTCTAAAGTTTCCTTCAACTTTATACTTCTAATGTTTCCGTCTAAACTCTGAAATTTTATTTACCATGTCTTTTTCTTTAATAGGATTAGATAGGTTTACCCATCCAGTTCACACTTCTCCCTGGCTTTTTGAACAGGAGTAGAGGTTTATCCCTTGTTTTCTGTTTAGGATATGGTTTATCGGTTCCTTTCTTCAATTGTTTTAATGATTTAATTGTCTTAGCCTTTTGGTGATCTGACTGATCAGTGGTTATGATTTTTCATTGTGAGAGTGCCAGTTTCTGATTGCTGCATCCTGACTGGTAGTAAGGTGCTCAAATTTATTGGTAGTTCTTAGAGAGGCTTCTCTTGTCAACAGTTGCACCATGTCAGTGTTTGTAATGCCATGTCCCTGCATGTATTTCTGGTGAGCAACATTATGGCTTAGTCTTAGCCACCTTCTGGCCAATTTGTATTACTGTAGACAAGTGTTTCCCAACCATTTTTTTTTTTTTTTTTTTTTACCCATGGAACATTTTTTTTTCTTTTTGTGGTGGACCCCCATAATCATTTGATGGGGTGGGGAGCTTATTTTATTTTATTTTTTGCTAATAGATAGGTTTAGGAATTGTATTATACAAATAGTAAATGTATATGCTTTATTTTGAAGCATTTATGTACACTAGTTGCCTCATCCTTACTTCTTTGGCATCCTTCTAGAAGTGTCTTCAAACAAAAATTGACTTTCCCAGACACCATAGCTTGGTACTCAGGGTTGGACATTGGGGATCTGGGGACAGCAATGCTGGTTCAAACAATGTGGAAAGGGATTGTCACTGGAATAAATTCAGAAAATGTGCAGATTCATTCAATGGGATCCCTGTGGTTAACGCTGTTCTGCAAGTTTTTTTTTATATTTGGCTCCATCGATGTCAATGATAGTGGAAGATCACTTCTTTTCACAATATTGAGTCTTACAAGCTTTTGATAGTGAGACACATGACTAAAACCTGATTCAATGATTTGCTATTTTTTTGTGTGGAACCCAGTAATATTTCATTGGACCCAGTTGGGAACCACTGCTATAGATGATAGACAGTGATAATTATTTGGACATTCTCTCCTGAAAACATAATCTTGTACTTTTATTGTTCGCTCTCCTTAACATTTTCTTTTACTCATATTCTCTCATGCTCAGTCATTCCTTGTGTCTTAGAGGCTTTATTGCCTTGTTTGGGGGTGAAATGGTTAAAAACAAAATTATGACACTAAATTTTTTTTTTTTTTTTTTTTTCATGTAAAATCAGTTTACAGGGTAGAACAGGGATTATAGAAAAAAAATCAAGTTTGACACAAGATTCAAATATTGTGTTTTTTAATGCTAATTTCTTGATATCTTTGTGAGGTAAAAATATCCTGAAGAGATGATTAGTTTTAAGTTTAAATATCCAGTCTGTAAGTATTATTGTCTAAAAATAAAAGCTTACAAAGAAAGCATAACTTTGATTCTCATAGGATTCAATAGTCCAAGTTTCTTTTGTTTTTCTTTTTTTTAACTCTTTCAAATGAATGAAAGGACAGCATTTCTTTTATGAATAACAAATGTTTGGGATTTGAAATGAATTTAGTATGCACTATTTATTTATTTATTTCAGTTGTATTTTATAATTTTTTTAATTTCCTTTTTATTTTTTTTTTCTTTCACTTCTATTGGGTGAAATTTACCACAAAAGAAAGTAATTTTCTTCTTATATAGATTCCAGCTGCTTCTTAATATGCCACATGAAATGGTGATTGGTTAATTTTTAGTTCTTGTACAAAATAAGATGGGGAAAGAGTAACAGTTGGCTAAATTAAAGAATATTTGCATTTAATATTATTATTAGATATTTATTTTATGTTTTTTTTTTTTTTTTTTTTTTGTCGTAATGAGTTTGTGCAAGCAAATATAGGGGTGCTGAAAACTTTCTGGCTCACTTCTGAAAATTTGACCAAATGTCAGATATATTTTTTTTCTTTTCAATCTCTTCTAATGCCTCAATAAATTTGCACATGTCTCTCTTGTGTGTGTGTATATATATATATATATATATATATATGTGTGAATGTCACTGTATCACACTTTTTTCAATTAAAGGGACACAGCTCTCCAACTTTCAATAGCTCATGTTACAGAAATTTTAGATTCCTTAGTTTTCATTACTGCTATTGTTTTTGGTAAAAAAATTTTTGACAAATTTTTCATACGATAAAAATTTTTATAACTTGTAAATAAATTTGGGAATAATTGAAATTAATTGCAAAATCCAGCAAAAGTCACCCATGAAATAATAGTTTGTACGGAAAGTAAGGACTTATGTACATCAAATTGTCTTTAAATTAAATGGCAGCAGAAAAATTATCATTAAACTTTTAAAAGGTAAGCTTAAATATTAATGCAATACTTAAATGCAGCGATTTAATTTTGAGTTCTTTAGATTACTGTTGCCTATCGCATACAGCAGCAGTATGCCTCGCAAAAAAATCTCTGCCAACAGAGGACCAGATCACAATCAAAAGAGCCAAGGCTGCAATGAGGAAAAGAAAGTCCCGTGCAAATGAAAACCCAGATCAAACAGCCAGGGGAACTTTTAATGCTGAGAATATGCAAAGACTTAGAGATTCTCAAACTCCTGAACAATCTGATGGCTTAATCAGGAGTCCTCTGCAGAAGCGATCTTAAATACCACCCAATATGGTGGCTTTTTTAAACTGTGTATATATATATATAAGTCAACACTTAGGCGAGAGTCTGTTTCATGCTATATGCAATTGTCAGGCCACGACAATTGCATATAGCATGAAACAGACTCTCGCCTCTAAGTGTTGACTTCTATGTTCACTTTTATATTTACACACGCTCTATCTCTGATATTGAGCACTTTATCTCATAAATATACGCATGCTTAAAAGTAAGAGATGACTGTTACTGCTGTTTAATACTATTTTTATGTATATATAATTTATTTATTTTTTGCAAGTTAATATTTTATGATTGTTTGAAAAGAAGGAATTAGGTATTTTATTAAAACCTCAAATTTTGTCTAATTGTTATGGTGAAACACACCTATTCTATAGTTAAGACTCTCCCGCCTATAATAAGTAGGAGTAGTAAGAGTAACGAGGTAGTCGGTCAGTGAGTGAGTTGATGTCAGACAGTCGAATACGAAAGTATCAGCAACCACAACCAGATTACTCTGCGTAATACCTATTATATCAAGTTCCTAACGTTTTGTACGTCGAACCTATTTAGGACCGATTTAGTACAAATACAAGCTTCCACTGTGAAATCACTCCACAACACTAATGAAAAATGCCTTGTTGATATATGTGGTATGTGTTCGTATCGGGAGGTTACCTGTGTGGATAACTGGTAAGATAATTATTTTATTGGAACTTCAGGAATAAAACAAACTGACTCAAGGGTAAAAAATGTTTTTTTTCTTTAGCGTGATGAGTGAGTCCTTTTGTATTTGTTGTAGCGAAAAGTTTAATAAGGCAGATATTGGTAGCAGTCTGGAAAAATGTCTGTTAGTGGTCATGTTGACGACAACCCAAGATAGGGGTAGTAGTAATATTAGAAATAGGTCAGTGTCTTTATTGACCTTGAATAGGGCAGAAATATCATTAGCAGATGACATTAACTGCTTCTTCATGTATCATGTATGGCTAGTTTCTCTGCAGTAGCATTTTTTTGTTCTGTACCCTCCTTGTCCTTTCTCTTTTATTTCAGAGGTGTCAAGTTTATTTCCTTTTGACCAGGCTCATAGATTCTGGTGTAAACTTTGGTTTTGGCTAACATCAAGTCTCTATGCCAATTTTTTTTGATTGGCCAAAATTATTTTATTTTCTGGCATCCTTTTTTTTTTTTTTTTTTTTTTTCCAATTTTGATCTGTTATTTTTTTTTTTTTTTTCCCCCCCCCAAGTAAAATTGAATTAATTTACTTTAAGTTCTAAACCTAATGTTATTACCAATTAATAACCCCATTTTGTTACATGTTAAACAAAGTAACAATTTCTATTGTCATATTTTTGAATATTCACACCTAGTAGAATAAATAAATATCCTATTATAATTTTGTCCTGGGTAAGACGATAAACTACATCCAACAGCAAGGCCTCTGATCAGGAGGTTTTGAGGAAGCGTGGAACCACCTCCTAATTGCTGGTGTTCACAATTCCATCCTGACCTGGGGTGGTAGCATCTGTTAGGGTCCCAGCTATGGGCAAATAGTGAACTCCCAGTTTTTCTCATCATATATCCGCGTCCAGTGTATGACAATAAACTACGTCCAAAAATAATGTTGCCAGCTATACATTTACTAGTACTATATATATATATATATATATATATATATATATATATATATAAACTAAATTGACCTACAGTGGTTGATATGCCATAAAACCCAACCAACCTATTATGAAAGTGCTTGTCTCCTCCCTTCATTAATTTGCATGACCATTACACCTTGCCAATAACTGATAAATAATCAACTATTTTGCTTTTGATGCATGGAAAGCTAGGGAAAAGACACTACTTGGTTTTAGTGAGAAAATGAATGAATGAAAGATAGAAGGGACAATACATGTGTTTTACAGCCATTTCAGTGAAATGGAAAAACTTGTGAATTTCAAATCTTTTCATTTGTACCCACTTACACCTTTAAATAATGACCAGCATTCATATTTATGACTGTTATTACAATATTTTGTTAAAGTTGCTAAGCTCAAATATTTAATGATGCAATAGGGGAATTTCTATGGATATTTTATTGTAGAATTTATCATTAGCTTAATCAATCATTAACTTAAGAATTAAAATCCATCAGAATATTAAAACTGGAAAGTCGGTGACTTTTTCATTAGTTAAAAAGTCATATTTTGTTTGTTAATGGCTTGCCAATACCTTATAAATAATGGACTATTCCAATTTGAATCTGGGAAAATGGAAAGGACATGTGCAAGACACTGTATGGTTTCATTGAGAAAAAGAAAGACAGAGGAAGCGATAATGGTTTCATGTGTTTAACATCTGCCTCAGTGAAATGGGGAAAAAACTTGTCACTTTGAAATCTTTTCATTTGTACCCTCTTGCTTTTTCAAATAATGACCTGCATTCATGTTTAATATTGTTATTTTAATATTTTGTTAAAATTGTTAAGCTCAAATATTTAATGAGGCATTAGGTGAATTTCCACAGGTATTTTATAGTCATGGAACTCACAAGGAGCTTATTCAATCATTAACTTAAGAATTTTTATTAATCAGGAAATTCAAATAGGAAAAATCATGAAATTTTCATGGGTATTACTACAGGCATTTTTTAAATGATGTTTATTATGAAAGAAGAAACCTAGCAATTCAACAATAACATTTTTAAATGATTATTCCAGGGCATATGATTATCAATACACATTTTTATAACCTGAAAATAAAATATTTTTATTAAAAAAAGTAAACAAAACAGCTATTTTTCTTAACAAATAACTCTCCTATAAAAACGCCTGATAATTACGCACCAACCCAATAGTTATAGATAGAATTTATTTGTATCGTAATAAAATTGGTAAATATACTTGGATTCCTTTTTGACATATATGGTGGTGATTTTGTCACAGTCCTCAAAGAACATAATAAAAATATAATGTAGAGCTACAAATGCACTTCTAATCGGGAAGAAACAGAATTGACTCAACAGTGGATTAAATGTGGGTCATGTCAGGTCAAGTTTAGCTGCTAAATAAGGACTTTGATGGACAGACAATCTATATGAAAAAAAAAAAAAAAAAAAACCCTGAAATGTTTGGTTTTTATAATTTCAGATAAGAGATTGTGAACCTGTATTTCAAAAAGTCGCTTTTAATAATTTATTGCAGTCTAAGTCTTCAATGATTTGCATTAAAGACGACAGCAATAAAATTGGCTGCTTTAACATAAGGAATGTAACAAGGATGATTGGTTTTCCTTTAAACAAAGACATTGTATTCGTTCATATGAAAACGAGAATATTGATTTTACTTTTTTTTTTTCATTATTTTTATTATGACCATAATCGAAATTATGCAAATATTGGTTGCTTGTTCTCTTTGGTCATTGATATCAAACAAATTAATATTTTGCACAAAGATAAAGTCAAAACTATTTGCTATTTATTAATATTTTTTTATAGTCTATCATATTTATCACTCCATAATTTTTTCCTGTGGAGAGGAATTTAACTCTTAAGTTATTGCTAAACTATGTAAGGAAACATTTAATACTAAAATTACAATTCTATAATAAATATTCATTTAGGGTTAAGAGGATGTTCATGTAGCACTGATAAATTAATTTTTAATTTGCATTCAAATTCCTACCTTGTCTGTTGTAGTCAGTTTTGCACAGTTACCCTCTTCTTCTTCCCCACACCGATGTCTTAAATAGCAGAGTAGACGGAACTCTTTAGCTTTTGTTGGCAGTCAGTCTGTGAAGAACTACTTCGAATTCAAAACTATAGTGAAAGTAACAAGAAAACACTTGACCATTTTTTTTCTAAATTATGGCAATTTATAAATAATAAATTGAATCTGTGGAGAACCATGATCTTTTATAACCTTAAGTGACATTGCATTAATAAAATAAGTTAAGCAATAGTTGACCTGATCTTTAATGGCTAACTTGTAATATTGGGTTACCTATTAATCTGGTCTGTTTTAGAACATTACTTGTAATTATACTGTTAATTATTAAAATTAGATTAGGAATCCTTTTTTGTTTACAGCATACATAATAAGCATTGCAGTCATCTGCTATTTCACATTACTACAAATTATTTGAATGGAGCTGAAAAATAATGTATGCAATTATCTAAATAAATCAAAATAATCTGTTTAATTAGATTTCTTTAAAACCTACTGAATTGTTTCAACAGGTGAAAATAGTAAGTTTGTTGAATTTTTTTTTATTACTAGAATGTTTAGGAAACACTGACCCATGTTGAAATTCTTGCAGTATTTAGTATTGTTGAAGTTATCACTAACATTTTTTGTCAAGATTTACAAACTCTACTCTTCCTACTACTGTGCATTATATTTCACCAGAATAGAATATATATAAAAACTTAAAGAAAGAAAATTTATTATACTAAGCTACAAACCCTAATAAAACCAAATGTACGTTCTACCCCCTTACCTGTTTGCACTTTTCTGCAAAATTTGATTTTAATCAGTCAATGTATTTTAGAGGGTGTGATGGACGGATAAACTAGTGGAAGTCATAGAATTTTATATATAGATTAATAATAAACATTAGAAAATTATTCAAATATTTCTCTTATGGTTAGTTGTATGTAACTATGTCCAGAATAGGAAATTCAAGTGAACTTAGCATAATAACAAAAAGAAATTTAGAAAATAGACATCTTGCTGAAAATGCTTATATCAAAATTTTAGAGAGGTAAGAGAAATTCTATTATAATTTAACTTTTCTTTCTTCGTAGGATGACTATTTGGATAGTAGTACCCAAATTTGTACTCAAAACAATTTTTTTTTTTTTTTATATAAGGTTTGGCAAAACTTATCACGAACTGAATCTATTGTGTATATACCCTAATTTAATTAGTTGATTTAGTTCTCGCATATTAATTTATTTCTCGCTTACAGTAAAATAAAGGAAGATTTCAAGACACTGAATGAGTTCCAATTAACTAAAAATTAAATGTACATTAGATTACAATAACTATTAATATATATGCATAGATTCCAAAATAAGAGGGTCTGTCAACAGTATTCAAGCCTCATATTAATACACTGTATATCCTCTTTGGGGATTAATACAAATCTGTATACTTGTATGCATATGATTGTACAGATGGCAAATACCATCCTGTATTCCATGTATCTTCCACCTGTTGGTGCAATACAAGAGTTATAGGTAGGAAAATTGAATGAGACAGATATGTTTAATGAAGGACAGATCAGAAAATCTTGTATAGCATGTTACATCGGTATCATTAACGTAGGAATTATCCTGCTTAAACAGAACATTGCCTTTCGGTTGCATGAATAGCAGTGGAACAGGTTAAACAGTTGTCTGAACATAAAACTGTTCACCTTGTCTCCACATGCACCAAAGGGGAGTGAGAGTTTTAACTTACGGCACCCCACACCATGATACTTGGAGTCGGGTCTGTATGTTATCGGTAAGTAAACTGGAAAATTTCACACCCTCAAATGATCCTTTTCTTATTGCTGAACATTACAAATCTTCATTTAATCTCTCCAAGTGATTCTTTCGCAAGACTAATGGGCATGTAAACATCTGTATAGTCGAATAATTGGAAGTGTAGCAAGAGGCACTCATGTCCAAAGTACTGCTGCAAGCACACAATTCCCAACAGTCCATGTTGACACACCCAATGCTTTATCTACTCTTATTTGTGCTGTGGATGCCATATGGCTATACAGTACATCGGTCTTTGAGAATCTGTACTATATGACCTTTCAGAACCTGGTGTACAAATGTAGGAATGTTCATTCGATTACTGTTGCCAGCATCAAATCACTACTAATGAATCATATACAGCATGCACAACAATTCACCAAAATGATCATCCAGCCTATTAAAGAATCATAATCTGACTCCTGTTAAATGGCTCTAATTGAACAAATATGCATGTGTATATCTTCATGGCAAGGCACCGGCTTATACTTGATATTATAATTTCGTCCTGGGTAAGACGATAAACTACATCCAACAGCAAGGCCTCTGATCAGGAGGTTTTGAGGAAGCGTGGAACCACCTCTTAATTGCTGGTGTTCACAATTCCATCCTGACCCGGGGTGGTAGCACCTGTTAGGGTCCCAGCTATGGGCAAATAGTGAACTCCCAGTTTTTCCCATCTTGATATTATCACCATGTTGAACCTTATTGCAGCATGTGCCATTATCCCAGTACTATTCATTGGTATGAGCATTATGAGGTCCCAATATTTTTTGTTTTTTTTAATCATTTCACCCCAAGCAAAGTGAAAATGCCACTAGTACTCAGTTGGAGTAGATGTGGTGGTTGCATTTAGCTATTTCAACAGGAAACTAGTGGGACCTAGATGCCAATCTAGTGGCATGTTTAAATTCATCTCATCAAGGCACTAGGGGGAGGAGGAGCTTGTCAGAGCATTTGCTATGAAAATATTTGTTAAAAACATAGACTGAAGCTACGCCATGTTGGTAAGAAAGTGGCTGAAGTCGAGATGTCCGGTCAGGATCGATTAAATTGCAGATCCTTTGAATTTTATCAAGAACTTCAAGATGAATAGTAGATATGGCAGCAGTATTCAATGCATGGATGAATGGTACACGGAGCAAGGTCTTGTCTGTATGGGTGATGAGGGACAGTTTCGAAGTCCGTCTCTATCAATACAAAACTTTATTGCATCACAAACTTCCAGACTGTCTTCATACTCTGATTGCATTCTGCAAACTACTCAGCTGTGACATGCGGTGTATAGTAGGGGGTGTTCAATGTGCAGTTACACCTGTCTCTTTCAATCTAGAATAACAACTTACCAGGTTAGCTTAGTAGATTTATAGTAATGATATATTAAAATGACAATAATCTAGGACAGTTATACAATATATTTCCACATATAAGGCAACCTAAATCCCCAAAATCACCCTTAAAAATTGGGTGATGTCTTGTACTACAAATCTAAAAAAGTGATGTTTGTCTGTATACCATATGCAAAATGTTTCACATTATCAAAACTGATAATAAAAGTAATAAAACCATTTCTACTTTATATATTACTGACATGACTTCATAATAAATTGCTTTTTGAAGAATAATTCCATATCAATGACATACACTTGTATCCATGCAAACTCAGCTGAGAAAATGTAAACATTGAGTTATGAATGTGTTTGCTGAAATTATTGGACATTATTGTACTGTTATTAGTGGTATTTTGTGATTGTTGATGAAGTATAAGTAAATGGCTATTAGTACACTAGGCTGTAACTGTTTAGATATAGAAGACAAATTAGTATTCGCAAGAGATCACATGATGAAACAAACAAAACAATAGTTTCCCTTTTAGGGGATGTGTGTAGGAAAAACTTGATATAAAATCAGTTTTGTTTTGTTTATTTTGAATTATACAGTAGCAAAATTTCCAATAGCATCTTTATATAATCAATAAGCAATCATATTATACTACTGATATAGGATAAATTAATGAAAATTTGCTATATTTTTTTTTACCTCATCTTATCTAAAGGTTGCCTTATAAGCAGAAATATATGGTAGCTGGCTCTCCTAAAATAGTCTCAAAACTTCTGGAATGCACCTTGTATAATATCAGGAAAATCTTGGGGCTTCACTCGGTGCATGGAAAATGATAGCCACTCGGTTAAATCAAGAATTAATCACTATTGGTAGGCTAATAGGAATCAACTTTTAGGCATAATGTCAAATTAATTTATTCTTGTTTGCTACCATATCTAAGTAGACTTATCTACTGTTTTTATTTCAAATTTCCTGGGATTTGTTGCTCAATAAACAAAAAACAAATCTAATATGACTGCATATCATTGATTATTGTACTCAAATGTACAAAATCACATTAGCTTTGTTTATTTATACCTGCAACAGTTTTACAAAAATTAGCTTCTAAAAGAGATTTGTTTGGATGAAATGCTAAACAATAAATTAAAACTAGTGCAGTTAATTTAGTGTTATTATTTCACCCCAAGCAAGGCAATAAAGCCACTAAATGCTTACTGAGTGTTAGAGAAAAGGAGAAAGAAGTATGAAAAAACAAACAAACACAGGAATTAAGACAGGAGGTAAAGACTGACATTGCATTTAAATTTTTGAAGATCAAAGTTTAACTGGGAAGCAAGAAACGAGAAAAGTTCTACAAGCAAGAAGTACAACAAAAGAAATTGTTACATCTTGCCATTTCAAATGTAAAATGTTGAGACCTTGTTGCTAATCTTGTACTGCACTTGAATTCCCAAAGTCTAATTAACATAGAGGAAAGGTCACCTGAAGAATTATAATGAAAGTATTTATAGAAAAGGTACAGGGAAGCTGTTACAGCATCAGGAAAATGACTGAAGCTGAGATGCCAAGTCAGAACCAATAACATTGCAGATTCTTATTTGGATTTTATTAATCTCTAAATATATAGCAGAAGCACCAGACCAGATGTGGCAGCAATATTCAAAGCATTAATGAATGGTAAATTTATAAATATGCAAGATAGATTCTGGTGAGAAAAATTGACTTGTATGACATAGTGAGCTTTCCTAGCTGCAGATTTAGTAATTGATGCAATATACTCTTTCCACTTAAAGTCAGCTAAAAATGTTAGTCTGAGAAGGTACAATGAGTCACTCTCCTGGAGGTTAGCATCAGCCATATAAAAAAAAGCTTCCCTCAGATGATTAAAAGAGAGTAGTTTAATTTTGAAGGTGTTAAAATTAAGAAGTCATTTCTTGCCTCAGTTAACAGATCGTAGGTCACATTTGACCTTATCAAACTGATTAGTGTCCTAAGTATGATGATAAATTACATCCAGCAGCAAGTCCTCTGATCGGGAGGTTTTGAGGAATGTGGAACCACCTCTTAATTGCTGTAATTTCCAGGTATATGCTGACCTGGGGTCATAGCACTCGTTAAGGTCCCAGTTATGAGTAAATAGTTAACATCTAATCTGGGAACAAAACATTATGAAAGTATAAAAATAGATTTTCATAGTAAAAAAATAAAATAATACCAGCAACACATTTTTGGAAAAAAAAAATTACCAGCAACACATTTGACTCTTGACAAAAACTCTTTACAAAAATGCATCAATGAAACCTGATCTACAAACTGATTTCTTACAAAGAATACATATTCTGTTCATACAAATCTATCTTTAAAATCTTGTCAGCATTAAATAAACCATTGAGGTTGATCTTACTTATTATAAAACGCAGATTGTGTGTGTCTGTATGTTTATATATTGGATCGGATTTCCTACATTTTCCAACCAATTTCAACAAAACTTCACAGGACTGCATAAAATTACTTTGCGGTGGTTCTGACAGCGCCCCAAATTGGAAAAACGCAATTGTTTTTGCATTAAATCAATTTGAAAACACGATTCTGTCGCCAGAATGAAAGGGGGACAACTCATATCGAGTTATACTTATTATAAAACCTAGGTTGTTTGTGTGTGTGTGTTCATTTATATATGGGATCGGATTTCCTACATTTTTCAACCGATTTCAACAAAACTTCACTTATTTTTTTGGCAGGTTGTGTTTCTTATTGTCTTGCACACTTTTTTCTTTATTTTTACATTCAGAATGCTTTAAAAATTCCATTTACAAGACAATTGTTTATAATAAAATTCTATTCAATCGATAGACTCATAACGATTGAAAACAATGTTTTTGTTTGAATTTAGGTTTGACCAATTAAAAAAAAAAAAAAAAAAAAAAACTAATTAAGACATGCGTGTCCGTCAACCTTAAACAATAATCTTTGTCAATTTTATTTTTCAGTCTTTATGATGGTCAATACTTGATCTATCTCTTACTGTTACATCCTTGGGCAATGCCGGGCTCTACTGCTAGTATGTTATAAAACAAAATAAGCCAAACTGATCAAACTATTAACACAGTTATTACTTACAAGTATTACTTATTATATCATATTTGAAGTATTTTACAATACTTTTTTGGTCCAGGGTTGTGTAAGTTTGGAAATCAAATAATAAGTGGTATTAGTTCTATTATTTTTCATGTCCCATAAAGAAAACTGCTAAATGCCTTACATTAAACCTGCACAGCTTATCCAGCTTATGAAAGAATCATTATCTGACTTCTCTCAAATGACACTAATTGAACAAAAGGAGCATTTTTGTACTTGCATGGTAAGACATCTGCTTACACTTGACACTTTTATCATGGTGAGCCTTATTGCAGTATGTGCCACAATCTGAAGATTGTGCAATGAGGAGTGTGTGTGTTTGGTTTGGTTTATGGCAACACCTCAATGGGTTATTTAATGCCAACAAGATTTTTATTGCTGGTAATTTTTTTTTTTTTTTTTTTCAAAAATGTATTGCTGATAATAATCTTTTACAAAAATGTATTGCTGATATTAAAACCAATTTTTACACTTTTATAGTGTTTTGACCCTAGTTTGGTGGGGTCAACTGTTTGCCCATAGCTGGGTCTCTAACAGGTGCTATCATCCTGGGTCAGGTTGGACCTGGGAACACCAGCAATTAAGAGGTAGTTCCATGCTCCTCAAAACCTCCTTATCAGAGGCCTTGCTGCCAGATGTAGTTTATAGTCTTACCCAGGAGGCAAATGTAGTTTGTCATACCCAGGATAAAAAAAAAATTATTTGCTATTTGCCCATAGCTAGGACCTTAACAGGTATTACCACTCTGGGTCAGGCCTGACGATTGCATCTAGCATGAAACACTGTCGGCTCTAAGTGTTGACTTCTATGTTCACTTTTATATTTACACACGCTCTGTCTCTGCTATTGAGCACTTTATCCCATAAATATAGCACATCTTAAGACATATATATATGAGTTCTACTTGAGGTCTGGGACGAGTTTATAGGTGGTTAAGTCACAAGGCCTTCCTTGTGGTAGAGAATATTTCAATCTATTCTGTGATGATGGCTCATTACTAGTTTAGGTTTTATGGTATTGAATGTGACCATCCAGCTTTTCCTTCACTGAGCTGTTAGAGTTATCTCGATGGAGAGGTCAGCTGCCAGACTCTGGTCATCTAAGATTTTGGGGGTGTATGCTGTTATGGTGAAACACACCTATTCTATAGTTAATAGACTCTCCCACCTAATATAAATAGGAGTAGTAAGAGAAACGAGGGTCAGTTGATGCCGGACAACAGTAGTCAACAGTCAAAGTAGTCAGCAACCACAACAAGATTACTCTGTGTAATACCTATTATATCCAGTTCCTAACATTTTGTACGTCAAACCTATTTAGGACCGATTTAGTACAAATACAAGCCTCCACTGTGAAATAACTCCACAACATATGCATATATTGTTGTATTATCTGCATAGAGTATACTCTTAGGATGATCATTAATTAGTCCTGGATATGATGATAAACTACTTCCAACAGCAAGGCTTCTGATTGGATGTTTTGAGGAATGTGGAACCTCCTCTTAATTACTATTTGTCCCAGATCCACTCTCAATCCGTGGTGGTCCCAGCTATGGGCATATAGTGAAATTTCAAACAAAAACGAAACATGAAAGTGTAACAATACAGTTTTATAGCAAAAATACAAGCAATATATTTTTGTCTATATTTCTGAGATGAGGTATTATGTACATTATTTACATTATTTGGACTATTGTCCTCATCTTTGTCACCATATTTATTTAGCACAGTGGATAAAGTCTTTAGTTAGATCCAGTGACAGGACCCAAAGAGTGGGAGTTCAATACCCGGTTAAGACAGTGGAGAACTTTCAGAGGGAAATTAATAGGAGATAACTGATATCTAGCATCCATTAAACATGGCATGTGGAACTAGAACAGTCTACCCCAGTGAGCAAAATAAAGGGTTCAGTTCAACATTCCAACCACCTGAAGAAGGCCAGAGTGTACAACAGCTGAAACGTAATAAATATGGTGAGAAATATGAGGACAATAGTCTGAATAATGTAAATAATGTACAATGCATTTTTATAGCAAAAAAAAAACAGCAATACATTTTATCTATTTATATATTAGTCGAAGCCTTAAAATTGTGTTCAAAATATTTAAATTCCAGCATTAAATAAGTTCATATGCTGCCAAATAAACGTCCAACATGAAAGAACTTTCATGAAATTAATCGATATAATATCTTACAATTTCTTAAACCAAACTGCATTTTAAAATATAACTTCAGCAAAACAACATAAAATACACATATCACTGCCTCTTAGTAATTATGTCCACACAAACATGTATTTGCATGAAAGCTGAGTATCATCTACCATGTAGATTCTTATCTAGATAAGTCATAGTTGGCATGAGATGATTTGTAATCAGTGTCATAACTAAAACTACCAACCAGAGTTATCTTGTGGTTGGCAGTCAATGTAGCTTATTCAAATTTAAATCGAATTAGTTTTTAAACTTCATTGGGAAAAAATTAATTCAAGCAAATATTTGTCTTCAGAATTCAATTTTTTTTAATGCATTCTGATACATTTTTGCAGTGATACTTTTAGTTTGAAAACAATGTCAAGACTTCACTTGAAACTATAAATCAACTCTTAAAAATTCTTTATTGCCTATGTTGGCTATTGTTAAGTTAGCGTTTGAAGTTAGATTTCATGATTGACCTCTGGCAATCAATGTATTAAACTAAAGGCTTGGAAAGATACGAAGCAAGATTACAGTGGATTTGAGAAGTTTAATTTTCTGGAAGACTGTTTTAAGACAAAAGATTTTATTAATTTCAACCAATATTAACACTGGTTTAATGAATGTTGACTTTTTCCTGTATGGTAACGGTTAATTTCACCCTTATTAATGATGAAACCACAACTGAGAAAACTGAGAAGCCTGTAGAAAAATGATCATTGCAGATTTTTCTTTATTAAAATGTCTTTGAAATATTTGGTTGATTGATTTTGTTTAACTGCATATCAACACCTCTATGGGTTATTTAATACCAAAATCTAAATAATTTGAAAGCAATTTTTTTTTATTTTTCAAGACAATAATAATTTATTAATAAAATATAACTCTGGGATGGCAGCTTTTATTATGATACCAATACCAAGTTTATTAACTGTGATATTTTTACTGTGAAAACAATGTTAAGACTTCAGTTGAGCTATAAATCAACTCATAATTTTTTTTTACATATCTATTATAAAGTTGACATTTGAAGTCAAATTCAGTAATTGAGCTGTGGCAATCAACTATTGTTAAATAAACAAATGACATTTATTGAAATACAAACATAATCTTATATATATATATATATATATATATATATATATATATATATATATATTTATTTATTTATTTATTTATTATGTGTGTGTATCTGAGGATGGCCCTAGTTGTAACCCGCATTTCATGCTTACAATCATATCCAGCATCCATTCAAGTCAACTGAAGATCACATGAGAATGAAACTCAGGTTACAACAAGAGCCAACCTTTCATAGTAATTTGTTGTCGAGCATTTTTTGCTGTCTAGCTAATTTTGACATTGAACACTTACTGAGTAGGTAGGTGTTTGCCTTGAAGTCTTTTTCTTTTTTCTTATTGTTGTCCTTGTTCAAGGTTTTCTCTTGATTAAGGGTATTTAAGTCTGTTGGCAGGTTGTCTATTGGTTCCACCAATATTTTTTATTTTTCTTACACACCACCACCACCACCACCATCATCATTATTAAATAATAGATAAATAAACTTTCAAAAACTTATCTTCTGACTTCAAGTTCTACAGATATACCATCTCTGTTAAGATAAATCTATTGAATACAAAGTTATATATTTATCACATCTGTTTACACTCATGCAATTAATTGTATGTGTCCAATCTGTCAGATTAAATTGTTCTTATATAAATGAATATATTTTTGTATGTATAGATTTCTTACACACACACAGTGTGTTGTACTTGCTCCTTTTTATGGCTACCATTGGTTGCCATAGTTGGTCTTTCCAGACTGGTATTTGGCTGTGTGCCACTCAACAAAAACTGGAACAGAGCAGACCATATTCTTCAAACATATATAATTTATTTTTTATATGTATCTACTTTTCTTCTCTCACCATTGATTTTGATCAAAGCCTTGCTGGGTGCATTGATCAATACAAGCTGATTGGTATTGAATAGCAATGCCAACTTTAGTTGACTTTGAGCACCCAGCTCAAGATTACCATTATTTAGTCTTTCAACTTGTAACCTTTCCATGTTCTGGAGCAAAAGAAAAAATATGACTCAAATATTTGAACTCTTTTACATAATGTTAAGTCAATCTACAGGAGTTTAGTTCAGTCTCAACTCAATCACATTTGTTATTTTTCCTCCTCATATATTCAACTTCAAAAAACTCATGCTGTGACAAGAAATGTCTTTGTAACATTAGCTCAAGAAAAGATTATTAACAAAAGACTGAAGTCTTACAAAAATCTGTTACTCTAGTTAAAGTCAACCTGGTGGTCTTCTTAATTCATGACTAAGATCTTTAGTCATTGTAATTATGAATGTAATTCACTGAAGTCAATGAACATAAATCTGTCATAAACA
This sequence comes from Acanthosepion pharaonis, assembly GCA_903632075.3. Taxonomy (NCBI): domain Eukaryota; kingdom Metazoa; phylum Mollusca; class Cephalopoda; order Sepiida; family Sepiidae; genus Acanthosepion; species Acanthosepion pharaonis. Next base: position 1,277,984 of record CAHIKZ030002644.1, read on the forward strand.
GCCCTGTGATGTGTCCAGATACACATACTGACAGAATGTCTGCACACCTTGTAAACTCTGTAACTTGTCATGTAGTGGTTATTATTCAAGCAAAGTTAAACTATTTCACCCCAAGCAAAGTGATAAAGCCACTGAGATGCAAGAGGTTACCAAAAATGAAAAAACTGAGAAAATGTTATAGAGGAGAAAGGTCAATTACAATATTATTGATCCTGACCTGGCATCTCGGTTTAAGTCACTTTCCCACTGTTATAATGTAGCTTCCCTGTGCCTTTTCTATAAATATTTTCATAATTTTTCGGATGAGCTCTCTGCTATGGTACTTAGACTTTCTGAATTCAAGCACAGTACTAGATTGGCAACAAGGTCTCATCAATTTACAATTGAATTGGCTAGATGCAACCTTAATTTCTATGTTAAGTTTCTTTTCTCACACTTCTTGTTTGTGGAAATCTCTTCTAGTTTTAAACATTCCAGTTAGCTTTGGTTTTCAAAAGTTAAAATGTAATGTCAGTTATTATCTACTGTCTTCTTGATTACTCTTCTTCTATTGCAACATTAATTTCTATTTCCATACTCTGTGTAACCTAGAGCTGACCATTATCAACAGCAAGCAATTACATCACCCAGTTGTCAGTCCTCAAGTTTCTTCAGACCACCATGATTATCATTTAGCTGACTCATTGTTGCTGGTATCGTGTTGGAATGTATGATTTCACTTAACCCTAGCTGGCATTTGTCTGGTCATGACCATTCACTTCTCTGTTATGTTGTGTTTTTGATCTCAGTGAGAAGATCCCTGATGAAGCAAAGTGAAGATTGTTTGACAATTTAGGAACTACACACACAAAAAAAAAAAAACAAGAATCCTTTGGAATAAAGAATTAACTCTGATTAGAAATGTAACAATGATTTGGTTTATATATGATTTGTTGTGTGGTTATTTTGTTGAGTGATAATGATTATTTTTTTTCTATTAATTTTAGCTTGTATGTGGATGATGATAGATCAGTATGTTTTTTTTTTTAGGGAGTAGTCGAGGCAAAACTTTTCTATGTCCATGATAGGTTATAAATATGGCAAAAATGTTCTGTTTATCAGGAGATAAATATAAAATATACTTTTAACGTCTGTCTGTGTATATATATATATATATATATATATGTGTGTGTGTGTGTGTTTTTCGCTACTCAGTAATAACCATGTTTCAAAAATGGAAGCTAAAACCTTCAAATTTAATTATATAATTAAATTAAAAAATCCAGACATGTATTTAACGGATGTCAAAATTCGTTAAAAAAAATACAACCCTACCCTTCCTAAACTTAACCTCTTTTTCGAACATAACTCATAATTGATACAACAATAGTTAATAAAAATGAACACCCTACCATCCCTGTATGAATGATTGGATTCCTCTGTATCCTTGGAAACAGAAAATTATGAATTTATGTGTGCGTTTAAAACTCAGTAAATTTAAAAATAAGTTATTCCAAAATTCGCTTGAAGATGAAACAGAACTAATGCTTTTAATTTAATTATATAATTAAATTTGACGGTTTAATTTCTATTTTTGAAACATGCTTATTACTGTGTAGTGAAAAAAAACATTTTAAATCAGTTAATTTGTAATATTTATGCTCTGTAAATTTACATTGAGCACTGTTTTGTAAAAGTAAAAAAATGTCAAAAAGAACACCGGATTATATATCTTACTATTCTTTGCGTCTAACATGAAACAGCCTGTCACCTGAGTATTGACTTCAATGTTCGCTTTTATATTTACATATGCTCTATATCTTATATGGAGAAGTTTATCGCATAAATATAGCACACCCTAAAACTTATATATATATATATATATATATATATATATATATACACACACACACACACCTTACTACGACACATGTTATTTTGTGGATACCCAGGTTAGAGTAGACACCACATTTTTCTTTTTAAACAGTGTGAATTATGTATACTGTCCTGCACATTTGAGAGACTTAAAGAGAATGTGCTCTCCAGCAGGGGTTAATTGAAATTTGCTGGGCTGTGATGCACTCTGTGGCTGAGCAGTTTAAAGCATCACAGCTCAGACTGGTCCCTCCTACAAAGTGGGGAGGAACACAGGTTTGTACCCTGCTGGTGAACACATTCTGTTTATTAAGTCTCTCAAATGTACAGGCCGGAAGATATTATTCACATTGTTTAAAACACACAAAAAAAACGGGACATCTACTTGAACATGGGTATCCACAAAATAAAGTTTGGACTAATATGAAATAATGTATAAAAAATCTATTGATTCCTTAGAATTCCTCTATATCTGTGTGCGTGTCATTATACATTTAACTAAATTAACTGAGTGATTTTTTTTTTTTTTTTTTTTATATATATTTGGATATTTGGTTAAAGAGAATAATGCATGAATAGCAACCCTTTACAACTTAGAACCTGCTGTTTCCAATCTATAGTAGGAATGACTGCAAAAATATCCCCCCTCTACAAATTTATAAACATACTGTACAGATGCATACTGGGATTTCTTCCAAACCAATTTCTTCTCAATCTCATCTGACTTATTTCTGTTATCTTGAAGCCAGAACACTTGTCTGTATCCCCTTTGTGTATTAACACTATTCTTATTTTGTGAACTTTTTGCCTTATTACTGTTGCTTTGTCTTATATATATTGTTTATTTGCTTAATATTATTTTTGCCCTTTTTAAATATCTACCTCATTTTAACCACTGAGCTACACTTTCAATTCCTTTAAAATTCCTTTTGTAAGATAAACATTTAATTAAAAATAAATAAATAAAATAAAAATTTAATTTAATCATGAGATTATGAGCAATTGTAAAACTGCTGCTCTCCCTTTTTACTAAACACAAAGCTTCACCCACAGTTTCATGAAACATCAGATTGCTATTTCAGGGGGACAACTGAAAATCATCCACTCTTATGTGTTTTGACCTTTTTGTATTCAATATGGAGAGAAAATGAAATAAAAACTGACCCAGAATGTCTGGAATTTCTGTTTTTGTTTCTCATTATTTTTGCTTTATTTTAACATCCATCCTTCCAAAAAGATATTGAAGTTGCTTTGAAACTGGAAGTCTTATTTATGTAAGCAAAAAATTTGGGAAATTCAAACTTTTCAATCACTTGATTTTCTCATTACTCAATCTTCCAGTCATATTAAAGTATAGTTTGAAAATTTGATTCTAAATATTTCTATAGACAAAGGAAAAAAATAAACAAAACAAGCAATGCATTAATTTGAAAATCCTAAAGAATTTGCTTTTATGCAACAAGTGGGAAGAGATCATAATTCTTTTTATGGAATTAACTGAGGCAGAAACTTTGAAGCATTTGCACTGGTGACACATTGCTAAAAAAATTCTTTGACAATATATTAATTTTTGTTTGCCAAATGAAATATATATAATTCAAAATGTATATAAAAAGAAATAAGATGAAAAATTTAGTCAACAATTAAAGAAAGGGTAATTTCACTTATTTAAATATTTGGCATGCATGACTGAGCCTTTATTTATCCTTTAACATTTTTGTCATTTTGAAGGAAGATTCAAATTTGTAGGAGAGGTTTCAAAACCTCCGGTTTCTTTTGTAATGTTTATTTTTACTATTTGTATAATCAGTTATTTTCTATTTAACATTTAAACAGTTGTTTTAACATTAATAATAATAATATTAACAACAATAATAATAATAATAATCTGTTTATTCAACTACTACTTTACTGCTGGTAGTGTATTTAGTGTGGTGATAATATTCCATTGCTGGAGATGGGGGAGGCTTTCCTGACTGAAGTCAGTGGCCAGAGTAGAATGTTCCCCTGATAGAACCAACAATCATATGACAATGGTCAATCTTCAAGTTGGAGGACATCAGCTGTGGTCAGACTTGGAGAGGAATGGGTACCACCAGGTCTGTTTACCCATGACATGCTATCAAGAACAAATACCTTTCTAATTTTCAACTCGGATATTGGCACAAAATCTTTTTTTTTTTTTTTTTTTTTTTTTTTTCAAGCAACTTTGTAATTCCATTCTCCTAGAAAGAATTGTTCATTTTTCTTAAAGAACTGCTCAAGATATCCGATGTACTCTTCCAGGGAATTGAAATTTGTTAGGAGAATTTTCTAAAGATCAGAATAAATGGTAATCAAAAAGTGTAAAATCTCAAATATAGCAGATGAATGAAAACTTGCCAGCCAAACTTGGGCCTGGTTACCAAAGAAATATGTATGCAGTCTATCATTATCCTGATGGATCATAGCATATCTGGTTACTAATTCCTAATTGCTGCTTTCATTCGATTGGAACCAGTACTTGTTTGAATCAGTCATTTGGTTCTCTTATAGGAGAGGCCTCCTTGTCAATTGTACCAGATATGGTACCAGTGAGAGGGAGGCCTCTCCTATGAGAGAATATATATAATCATCACCTTCTTTGGGTGAAGACCAGCCATTAACGCAATTAGTGGCTTGTCAACATCTATATCTTCTTGGCAGGATTATGAGAAGGTAGCAAAGGAAGTCTTTGCTATTTACTCATTATTTGATAACCTTGATATATATATATGTGTGTGTGTGTGTGTCTAAATTTCTGGGATGAGGAGTTATCATTATTTACATGCAGATTATTATCCCCATCTTTGTTGTTGTTATCACAGTGTTTCAGCCCCTCGGATAATAGCCTAGTGGATTAAAACATTGGTTTGGGAATTTGGTGACACATGAGTTCAATCCATAGTTCAAGCAGTGTATTTGGACTCAGGGGAAACATGGCAAGCAATAACTGAGCAATACTAAAAATAGGAAATATATGAGATATCCCTAGACATAGTCAATGGAATGAGAACAGTCTACCTCCATAGATTAAATAAAAGAATCAGTTCAGAATTCCCAGGTTATCCAGATCAACATACACCTGATGAAAGCCAAAGGACATGACGGCCAAAACATTGGGATAGTTGTCGGCACCTGCTTGCATTCAAGCATCGGGATAGTCATCCTCTCTCCTTATTCCTATTTTTCCTCCTGGTGGCAGTGACAAATATGGCCCAGCCTACTCCTAAAGTCATGAGCAGGAGTCAGAGGTGAGTGTGAGTGGTGGATGTGACTGGGCAAGTCAGTAGTATCTCACAGATCATTTTCATGTTGATGGTTAGGCTCAAGTCTTGGTCCCAACTTGGATGGTCAAAGTACACTAGGAATGCCGATTTAAAGCAATAGTTTCCCAGGTTTTCCATGTTGGACTGTCAGGAATGTCTTTAACTGATCCTTGATAACAAATAGTGTAAATAATTAATGTTGTTCATTTAAAAAAAAAAAAAAAAAAAAGTTTGTATTCCAAGTGTTAATTTGGTAGACAATCTTGTATTAAATTTTTACTACTTCTGCCCCCAAAAAGTTTTATTTAGTATATACAATAACTACTATAGGACAGAAGTATTTTAAAATATTTTTCTGTTTAATTTGTATGAGTAGATGTGGAATCTGATAATCTTTCTTTGCATTCACATTTCAAGCATTGATACAGGGAGTTTGAAATTCAGTAATGAAAAGCTTGAAATTCAGATTTTGTTTGCACACTTTCTATACAATTCCAACTCAGCATAATCAAATTTTTAGTTTCTGCAATTGAAAGTGGTGTTGAAAAGTCAATATTTTTCATCTGATGCTGAAGTTGCTATGGCAATTGGATCCAAAGTAAACCAGAAACTTTCTCCATGGTCAAAATGGAAAAGTAGAATGTTTGGAAAAATCTGTGACACTAAAGGGTGATTATGCTAAAAAAAAATTGTAATTTTAAAGAGATAATTTATATTGTTTTGCTACCAGTTTCATTATTCTATTTGGTCAAAAACGTCTAAATGACTGGAGAACTTATTTACCATTCAAATTGCATAATTTTAAAAAGAAATTAAATTTACTTTGGTAGCATATCCTTATTCTCTCTGGTCTTAAACTAAGGATTGAAGACCTTATTTATCAATCAGCTCATTTAATAGAATGTTGCTTTTGCCATCAAAGGAATTGTATAATTAAGGTCTTAGACAAAATCCAGAGACGGATATGCAATATGATAGGTCCTGTTCTGCCATCTCATCTACAGTCACTTTCTCACAGATGTGATGTGGCTTCCTTCTGTCTTTTCTACAAATATTTTCATGGTAACTGCTCTAATGAGCTACTTTCATTGGTACCCAAACTGCATGAATTGAAGCACACTACTAGGTTGGCATCTCAGTCCTACCCTTTCACTGTCAAAGCCATTAAATGTAACTGCCTCTAGTCCAACAGCTTCTTCTCTCACACTTCCTGCCAGTGGAACTCCCTTCCTCTTACTTGCTTCCCTGATAGCTATATATTCAAATATAATTTTCTGTTGCCTTGATCCTGATCCCTGTCCTTCTGTATATCCATTCCACAAACACCCCCCCTCTTTACTCTCATCCTCTGTAACCCCTTGCGTGCTAGTGGCACTCCTGCCTTGCTTGGGGTGAAATGCTTTGAAAAAATAATCAGAAGTTCAAAACTGACAGTTGCAGATCATGAATCGGAAAAAATAAAAGCAAGCAAACATTGTCTTTTTGGCTAAGAGCATGTAGAATCAAAACACCCATCTTGTTAACTTTCCCGTTCTCAGTGCCAGCATATGTGTTAGACTGCGATGCGGTCAGCATATTTGCTTATTCCTCAGTACTTTGCCATGGATTGCTTTCTATCGATGACTTTAGAACTTTATCATCAAAGTCTGAACACTGGTTTGGTTTCATCTTCCAACAAAGTTTTCCAGTCAGTTATTACTCCTTGGCCATAAACACTACATATTTTCCTGTGGATGTTGCTATAGCATCATTCTCTTGCATTTTGTAAGATAAATGCACTTTCAATTCCCCCATTAGTGAGGTTACAAATTTATTCTTTAATCCACTGTGTATGCTGCCATTTCTATGAAAAATTTAGGGTATGTTAGTGTCCACCAAATTTATTCTAACTGCCATGTATGATTAGTAGTTAGGATGATATATTCATTATTACAGTTGGTTCCCGGAGCAGATAATTACTTATGTCTTGGCCTAATAGTTTATAGTTAAAGTTTAGATATCAGCCTATATCTCTAAGACTTAAATTATTTACATTATTCGGACTGTTATTGGATAAAGTGACTTATCCCAATGAGTTGTGTGTTCAATACCAGGCTACAGCAGTTTTGAACCAAAAACTTGAAGAGTTGAGTTAAAGGGAAATAACTGAGATATCTGGAAGTGGCATGGCATGTGGAACTAGAACAATCTACCCTGGTGGAAGAAATAAAGGGTTCAGATTGAAATTTCAATCACCTGAAGAAGGTCGGAGCGTACAATGGCCAAAACATTGTGAATATGGCAATGAAGATGAGGATAACAATCTGAATAATGTAAGTGAAGTTTAGATATATAGAAAAAGAAGTCATTACTAATCCCTGCTTATTAATTTTTGACTATTTAGTTACACAGCTCAATAGTTGTTGGAAAATTGTTTTGAAATGTATAACCATTGCCCTGTAAACTTTCATTTAATATCTCATGCTTTCAATTCATTTAAAGTAGGAACCCTATAAACATTATTATGATGTGGCATCAAAATCTACTGGTTACTTCCTGCTTCAAATCCTTCCCATCTAAACATGTCATATGACTGCTCTTAGTTACCAGTTGCTGACTAATTTGAAGCTGTCTGCATGTTTTTTCTGCTACACTACAAAAATGTACATATGTATTGTTTGTACTTAGCATCGGTGTCAAATAAGTATCACCGATTGCTTGTTAATTTTTGGATTTTTTCCAATATTCCTCTGACCCCCACAATTTATTAGTATACCCTATTGACAGTCACCCTTATTGCTGGAAAATTTTGTTTTGTGCTATATTGTGGGAAACTGTTATCTTGCAAACTTACTTTTAGTGAAATTATCTTGTGCGCTCAATTCATTTTAACCAGTGGTCCTCAACCTTGTTTTTTACCCATGGACCACTTTGTTTTTTTTTTTCTTTCTTTCTTTCTTTCTTTTTGACTCCCTTCGATGGAAAAAAGAAAAAAAAATTTTATTTTATTTTTTACTAATAGATAAGTTTAGGAATTGTATTATGGAAATAGTAAACGTATATCCTTTATTTTGAAGTAAAAGTAATTTAATGAAAATAAACTTGTATTTAACAACAAAATTCTAGGGAACATTTTTATACACGAGTAAAATAAATTATGGTGGACTGTCCCATTGTATTTGATGTATGAGGGTCAAGCAGCTCAGTTTCTAGGAACTGACAGCCCAGACACCAGCACATATTTGATTATAGAGGTGAAGGCTTTGTACAGAACCATCCACACTTTTTGAAGGGCTGAATACAGACCTGGTGCACTACATGCCACAAGGTCTCCAAACAACTTTCCACAGGTTTTGAATTCAGAGTTATCCTTCTCCTAGACCAGTTGCCATGCAAGGCTATAGAACCCAGGCTGTCCTATTTATCAGGAGATTATAAGAAGATTAATACCTTTCCCAAGGGTATTAGCACATAAGTGAACATAATGGATTTGACTGGAATTCGAACTCGGCTCTCAATCCACCACTCCACGAAGCCTCCTTAAAAAACAAAACCCTATAATAAATCCCAGTAATGCTACATAGCCCCCCCCCGAGTCTATATGGACCTTGGTTGAGAACCACTGATTTTAAGGCATCATTTCTATAAACATAATATTGAAAATGAGTTGACAATTTACTTGTTTTTGTATGCGTTTCTCATATATCCCCATTTATTACATGTCTTGATTCCCCCACCACCACCAACACCATTTATTACAACTGCCGCTTCCCCACCTGTACACACACTTATTTGGCATCCAGCAGAATGCAAAAATGCTTAGGAAACTAAATTTGTGTAATGAAATAAATAGATAGATATTAAAATGTAGGACCAAGTATTATGGCGGAGTAATGAATAGTGGCCCGGATTGAGGAATCTGAGAGCCGAGTTTGAATTCCATTCAAATCCATTACATTCACTTACATACTAATACTCTTGGGAAAGGTATGAATCCTCTTCTTCTCACCCCAGCTATGGGTAGATAGCAGGACAGATTGGGTTCTATTGCCTTGGATGGCTACTGGTCTACCGCAGATAGAATTGGCAACCTTCTGTGGGGAAAAAATCTGTTCTGTCAGTTATGTATCAAAAGATACATGATTGCCTAAGCATATATCACACTTGGCACATAACTGACTGAATCTAGAATTGATGGTCTCATTTCTCTCCTTCAGGACATGTGAAATCATGACCCTCCTCAACTTCCAATCCCTTGTTACTCTAAACATTTGTTCCTTTACCTTTCTATCTCCAATTCTGCCATCTGTTCACACATACTCATCAGGTAGATAACTCTGTCTACCACTGTCCCTTTTACCTTTAATATGTCCTGTGAGTGACAAATTCTCTAAGCCTTCCTTTTTATGTGTACCAGAAATTTTATCTAAGTGTCCTTTTTGTTTTCAGTTTCCTTTAAACATCTTCATTTATAATGATATCCTTATAAAATAATATTTAAAATGGGAGATTTTTTTTTTTTTTATGAGTAAAAGTTTTTTTGTGGTTGTAATCCTTGACTCTTTCCATATTGACCAGCAAAAACAAGATATGAACATTTTTCTCTTATTTTCATGGAAATATCCCAAACCAGATATTAATGCATAAAAATATTTCTACTTAAAGCCTGAACATAATCCTAAAAGAATATATTTTGAATAAAGGGGTCAATTAGCAAAGATTCTGAGAAGTGTCATGGCTTAGTCTAAAGAATGCTAATCCATAAAGATTATTCCTCACCAAAACATATGTTCCCTTATTTTTTATGAGTGGACCAATCTATTTAAATAGACCTGTATTTGTTATCAAATTAATGAAACTACAGATAAAACACAAAATCTTAAGTTTACTATTGTAATGTGATTCAAGTATGAATCTTAAATACTTAAATGTTCTCTCCTTAATAGAACGACTATACAGACAAGTCTATGTTCATATATAAATGAAGCAAGACTTCCCTATTTACATTATTCAGACTATTGTTCTCATCTTTGTCACCATATTTATTACATTTCTGCCATTGTACACTCCGGCCTTCTTCAGGTGGTTGGAATGTTGAACAGAACCCTTTATTTCACTCACTGGGGTAGACTGTTCTAGGTCGACGTGCCATGTTTAATGGATGTCAGTTATCAGTTATCTCCTGTTAATTCTCCTCTCAAAGTTCTCCATTGCCTTAACCAGGACACATGGCACACTGGGTAAAGGTGTTGGTTCGATCCAGTGACAGGACCCCAAGAGTGTGAGTTCAATACCTGGTTAAGGCAATGCAGTGGAGAACTTATTTTAATATCACTACTGGTTACCATAAAGCTTGTAAAATTAAGAAATAAATGATGTGTGTGATTCAGTGTTTCTTACTTGAATGCCCTTTCTTCAATAGAAGGACTAGACAGACAAGAAGCAAGATATTTCAATATCACTATAGGTTAACTTAAAGCTGATAAAAATTAAGAAATAAATTCAGTCAGCAAAGGGTTAGTATGAGGCAAATGAATGACAAAGTTGAAAAATAAGAACAAAGTCTAAGTATCTATGAAATAATTTATTATAGCCATCTTTGATGCACTCAGCAACTCTCATTTGTTTTAAATAATCATTAATTTTTGTTATCTGATCTTGTTAATGATAAATGAATTACGTATGGTGAATAATTGAACTTAAAGTAGCACAGAGTCGTGTGAATCTTAGAAAAAAAATGTCTGAATTTAAAGCTAGGATACATTTGGAACTCATTTAAACAGAATAGTATCTAGTTAACTGTGGACAAGAATAAATTCCAGCTGCAATTCTCTGTAAATAGCTGAAATTCTAAACTCACAAGGAAAAGAGCATATCATAAAATATTTAAATAAATTTGATTAAAAAACCAGTCATTAATTCAAAAGGTTTGATATTTATTGACTTTTATTATATTCTAGATACTACACACACACACACACACACATACATATATATATATATATATATATATATATATATATATATATATATATATATATATATGAAGAAAAAAAAAAAAAAACAAAAAAAATCCTTAAATGCAATTATGTTGTTTAAAATGAATGAAATGTCGACGTCTGACGTTTCGGTTTAATAAACCTTCTTCAGGACAATATTCATTAAAATACAATTCAGTTCAATTTGATAAAGACGATAGACATGAAAACAAGTCTTATCCAAAACAGATTCTGTTTTGGATAAGACTTGTTTTCATGTCCATCGTCTACTCAAACGTGTGTACTCACGAAATATTACATTTATAGTAATATTCTTTAATCTATATATGAAATATAAAAAATGTGATTCTTTTAATTTTAAGGAAAAAAAATCTAATAGTTTGAATAAAATTTTATAAAATAAAATCTTTGTTTAGTTGCTAATTTCTCTATTTCCTCGGGAAATTTACTATTAGGCAAATTCTTTGAAAAACCATCAGTTCCTCTTTAATTGAATGTTTTTTAACACTGATTTTCTTTCTTAAAGGTGTTCCCATTTGGTAATTGCTAATTGATGTTAAATATTAATAAATTAATGCCACTGTTGCTGTTGTTGATTTCTAGCAAATATAAAATGATTTCTAGCCAATATAGTTTCTAGCAAATATAAAATGATTGCTAGCCAATATAAAGTTTCCAGCAAATATAAAATATCTCTAGAAATATCTATTGAATTTCTAGCTCAGCAATTGGCAGATTTTACAAGTATACAAATGTAATTACTTTTATGTAGTTAAAATGTATGCAAGTAAATGTTACTTGCAGAAGTTCTCTAACAAATTTTCTATAACTTTGACTTCATTTACATATATGATATTACACCCTTGTGCAAATTAATTGAAAGAAAATTAATAATTCCATTATTATTTACTTTTTTTTCGTATTTTTCCAATGAAACATGATCCAGTGCGCATATTAGTACTTCGTATGTCGATTCCACAAAGTCATTCCTTGCAGATTGTTCACAGATTCTCGATTGGATTTAAATCAAGAGAGTTACCTAGCTAGTCGATAGTACTTTGATTTGTTCACTGGTAAGGCTTCCTATTGTGTTCATGCAGTGTTACAATTTTCATACATTTCCTTGGAGTAATGTCCATTACAGACAATGGCTATAGGACAACTAAACGACACTCGAGACAATAGTTCCTGGGCATGATAAAAATTTGGTGCGATCACTGATGATGCAATATTTTTCAAAGTCAAACAAATTTCATCATACTTCCCGAAAATAGATTCATGCTACTGCATGCACACCACTGCAAATGACTTAATTTGAGGAAAAAATAGAAATTGATTACACCGTGTCATTTGAGTGGATCTAAAACTGACTGCTGAAAAAAGAAAACTAAAGCCGTTGTTTCAATTAATTTGCACAAAGGTGTAGATAAATTAGTCATCAGTTTTTATTACATATACAAGGGTAAATCAAAAAGTAAAGAATTTCCATACAATGCTTTATTGCTACTGGCGAAGAAAAAAAAAAAGTGCATGTGTTTCTTTTCAACATAGTCTCCCTGCATGACGATGCACTTCTGGTATGGTTCAATGAGCTTCTTCATCCCTTTTTGAAAAGAATCTTTTCAGTTACTCATGAAACCACGTCTGTACTGTTTGCTAGTTTGGACACCCAATGTGCACAAAATTTAGGGTAACCCCAAATCATCATGCACTATGGCTTGTGCAGATGCCCATGATTGCCACCACTTGTGCTGTCATGATTTGTCTATCTTCCCTAATCAAGGCATCCACTCCCTAGAAGTGTTTTCCTGTGTACTATGTTGATGGAGGACCAGATTGGCTTTCATCTGCTGCACTTTTTTCTTCCTGCTTTAAAGCATTCTACTCACTCATACACCTTTCACTGATTGAGGATGTATACTCCATACTGCTAGCATTGGATTTCAACACTGAGTGGGGCATCCATATGCCTGACCTCATTGCTCCCTCCTACCCATCTGAATGATGGAATGCTGTCTGTCATCCCATGCACATGTGTGGAGTCACATGTAAAACACCTACCTGTTGTTTTTACCATGTTATTTCATAATTGCTTTTACTTTTTGATTTGTTCTTCTATAAACAATTGGTCTTTGATTGGTTTAAATCAATTAAAGAAAAGAGAAAAAAAATCCTAAAACTTAGACAACCACTTTAAACATTTCAATAAAAAGTTGGTTCACTATGTTCTGCTAGACAATTTTTCTCTCCAGAATCTATTTTATATATTTATAAAGTCTACCATTTGTCTATGCATTGAATATTCCTGCCAGATCTAGTCTGGTGTTCCTGCTATACATTTAGAGATCCTTGATAAAATCCAAAGAATCTAAAATATTATTGGTCCTGACCTGGCATCTTAGTTTCAGTCTCTTTCCCACTGCTGTAACTATAGCTTCCATGTGCCTTCTCAATAAATACCTTTATGGTAATTGTTCTGATGAACTTTCCTCGATGGTACCTAGACTTTAGGAATTTAAGCACAGTACTAGATTGATGGCAAGGTCACAACAGTTGAAATGTCTAGATGTAACTGTAAGTTCTATGCTAAGAGTTTCTTCTCTTGCACTTTTGGAACTATCTTCTGGCTTCATGTTTCCCATCAACTTTGAGCTTCAATAATTTAAATGCAATGTCAATTGTTATCTTGTGTTTTAATTCTTATTTTTTTCTTGCCTTCTCTTAATAGTAGTTTTTTTCATATTCTTTAATACACAGTAACCTTTTGCATCTTAGTGACTTTATTGCCTTGCTTGGGGGGTGAAATAATTAAAAAAAAAACTACTTATTGAAAATATTAAGTCATCTGACAATATTATGTCAAATGTACATGATGTCTAATGTCTGAAAATTTTAATATTGTCAATCTAATTGTATTATCACCTTTACACTGGTTACAATGTAAAGGCAAACTTAAAGATTTTTACCAAGAAAAATTCAGCATTCATTGACTGAGCAGCTAGTGTTGCTATCAGTTGAAATTTATAAAAATCTTACTCTTAAAAAATTTCTCAAGATAAAGGGTTTCTCAAGTAGCCGTTATCACTCTTTCCAGTATTGACGGGGTTTCCTTCCTAACCTTTTATTTGAAGTGGTGTGGAACGTCAACATTTGATTATATAATTATTTTCTCTTAGAGTTAGATGTGGATATACATTTTAGCTGTTGCTGCTCTTCTAATGATGTGATTTCTGTTAATTGGTAAAGATCTTTGTGATTCTGTAGCACCAGTCAAAAATGTTTGAAGAAGAGTCTTCACCAGGATTCACAGACTTCATTTGCTCAAAGCTGTTTTTAACCATTGATCTTAAGTATTTTTATACAGCTGATAGTTTCTGAACAGGTTTGTTGCCATACATGGCATATATTTGACAAGGCTATAACTCCAGTTTTTAGGCTAATGTTTCGGCTTTGTAGAGATTTACAATGTTGGGCAAAGATAACTCTAGTGAAACCTATTCTATGTTCAATTTCCTTATCATATACTAAATTTGTTATAAATGATCCATATACCATGGTATTTGAAGATGATAAAAAAGCAACATGTATCAAAAGTTATCACAATTTTCTGAGACTACATTTTGAACATTTATTATAGTGTTTTTATCTATTCAGAAACTAAGCAATGCCCTTTCTTATTAGCAGTAAATTTTGTGATCTGTATATGAGAAAAAAAAATATGAGAATGGGATGTGTGGTTATTGATGCAGTAATTGGAATTAATGAGTCAAGTTCAACTTCCAGCCAAAACTGCTGTCTTCACTTTCATGAAAATTCCCTAGACTAATCTCGAATCTTTCTTCTCACTCCAGCTATGGATTAAATAGTTGGATAAACTTAGTTCTCTAGCCTTGAGTGGTAGCCAGTCTGAGAGAAGGATAACTTTGAATTCAAACCACGAAGAAGAAAACAGGACACCACTCCACTATTTTCCTCAAGAAGACATGACAATTCATAAATAATATAAAAAAAAAAAATTATGAAGAGTTATGGTCAACCATGTCCTGAATGGACGTGGCACAAAAATTAGAATGGGAAGCAATAAAATCTGTAGGTAAAGACAAAGTAGTATATATAATAAAAAAAAAAAAAAAAAGAGGTTAAAATCAATTTCAATAAAGACTGGGGAAAGTTATATCAAGCAGCTGATATTAACATATAAAAAAATAAAAATAATATATTCAAGTATATGGGATATTCTGTTGATCAAATGTGGTCCAGTATCTTTTGGATTTATTAATAAGTAAAAAATATATATGTTAAACTTTGCATAATTATACCTGAAACTCCCAGAACAAGTCATCAGTACTTTTAATAAGGATAGATATTATAAACTGAAACTTGGATGATTTATACCTCATGTAAATATATACTGAAAATTTTACCAACATCCTGGGTATGATGATAAAATACATCCACGTTCAACAGCAAGGTCTCTGATCAGGTTTTGAGGAGCATGGAATCACCTCTTAATTGCTGGTGTTCTCAGGTCCACCCTGACCCAGGGTGGTAGCACCTGTTAAGGTCCCAGCTGTGGGCAAATAGTTAACCCGAAACTGAGGTAAAAAGCATTATGAAGGTGTAAAACTAGTTTTTAATACCAGAAATACTTTGTATTACCAGAAATAAATTTTTGAAGAAGGAAAACTTTTACGAGCAATACGTTTTTGAAAAAAAAAAAAAAATATTACCAGTAATACAGTATTTACATTAGTCGGACTATTGTCCTCATCTTTGTCGCCATAACCCTTTATTTCGATCACTGGGGTAGACTGTTCTAATTCCACGTGCCATGTTTGATGGATGTCAGTTATCTCCTGCTAATTTTCCCTCTGAAAGTTCTCCACTGCCTTAACCAGGAATTGAACTCACCTTCTTTGGGTCTGTCACTGGATCTAACCAACGCCTTTATCCACTGTGCCATGTGTCCTTGAGGACATCTGGGTATGAACTTCTGAGTATTATAAACCTAATGTTTTCAGCATCATTTTTACCAGTGCTCATATTGCAATTTTGCTGTTATCATTGTATGTCTTTACCAGAGTTCATATTGCAACTTTGTTATCATTGCTTTTCTCTGGCACTCCTTATTACTGGTTCCCATATTGTATTTATTTCTATGCTTGGTCGGCTCAGGAGATTTTTTGTGGCCTAGCATATGTGCTGATTCCTTAAGTTTACGAATTTTCCAATGGTGTTCCCTGTCTATGATCTCAACATGATCCCACAGGGCGGTGATCTCCTTCTCTCTCCATATGTGGTCAGCCACGCCTGATTTTTTTCTTCCTCAGCGTTACAGCTTTCTGGTGTTCTTGAAGCCTTACCTTGAGGGGGCGGCCTGTCTCTCCTTTATATTCCTTTCCGCAGCTGCATGGGATAGCGTACACACAGTCTTTAGTCATGTTCCTCTCTATGGGGGGTCTCACTCGTGAGAGATACCTGCGAAGTGTTGTCAGTAATACATTTTTAAAATTATATTACCAACTATACATTTTGTAGAAAAAAAATATTACCAGAAATAGATTTTTGACAAAACAAAAATATTACCAGGAAAAAAAGTTGTCGGCATTAAATGACCCATTGAGGTTGATATGCCATAAAACAAACCAAACCAATCAATTGGTTAATACCAAATTTGTGCCAATATCTACTATACTGCCTTCACATCCTTCTATGTACTATGTTCCTTTAAGACATGGGCAATCATTGCTATCACTAGATACTTATTCTGTGGCGAACAATTATGTAGAAGTAAGCGAATCAGTTCCTTACCTCAATACACGACATGTAGCAGCGGCCTTTTGTTCCTTGGAAATGGCATGAACTGCCCCACCACCATTTTAAATTATTCTGGAACTGTAATGTTGGCTTTTATACAGCAGTTTGACTGATAGCAATTTGCATGCCGATTGGTCGGACTGGAGGATGTAATTTGGCTCTGAAAACAAAGTGAAGAATGCTAATTGGTTAGTCAGCCATGGTGTTGGCATGATAAAAGTGGGCTGGAGCAGCAAGAAGCAGTGATTTTTATGTTGATGTGTGCGAAAATTCACGAACGGCATATTGAAAAGAAGCATTTGGTGTTGTACGAGAGACGTCAGAGGAATATAACCTCATCTAACTACAGTAGCATTTAGAAAGTTTTAGCTTTTTGCTATCTCTCCTAATCCCTGTTCTGTCAACTATTTGCATAAGCCCATTAGGTAGGTTACTTGCTGTTTCCTTCTATCCTACTTGCATTCAGTATGTCCTGTAAGTGTCATATTTTCTAGACCTTTCCTCATTATGTTCTCTAGAAATTTCAGTTATCTCCTGATTATAAACATAAGTTTCATTGCTATCATTAAAACTTCCTTGTTACTCAGATGTTCTGTCCATGGTATTCTCAGCATTCTTATGCAGAACCAAATTTCCGTTAAGTCTCCTCTTTACCTGTAAGGAAATTGTCTAGCATTCACTACCATGTTGTAGAACTGATATTACATAGTAGCCAAGCACTCTGTTTTTTTTTGTTTCTAAGGAAATTACTATTCTAATATACATAATTGCTATATTCTAATTCTTTTTAATCGAGAACTTTTCCTGGGTTATTATTTATTTCTGTTCATGTTTTTCCCAAGAACATTAATGCAAAATGAATAAAAATTACCATCAATATGTCCTGAGAGTATCAAATTTTCTAAACCCTCTTTCCTTATGTGTCCTAGAAATGATTTTTAGGTTGGTGACATTTGTGAAAATTCACGAATGACATATTGAAAAGAAGCATTTGGTATTGTATGAGCGACGTCAGAGGAATCTAACCTCATCTAACTACAGTAGCATTTAGAAAGTTTTAGCTTTTTGCTATCTCTCCTAATCCCTGTTCTGTCAACTATTTGCATAAGCCCATTAGGTAGGTTACTAGCTGTTTTCTTCTATCCTATTTGCATTCAGTATGTCCTGTAAGTCTTATATTTTCTAAACCTTCTTTCCTTATGTACCCTAGAAATGATGTCCCTCTCTAATTCTATGTGTAAGTGTTATTTTTTGTTTTCATTTTATCTAAAACTCCATTGTTCACATGTTCTGCCCATTCTTCTGTAGAACAACATTTCTGTTGCCTCATGTTTTTTCATATATGAGATTGTCTAACATTCATTTGCAGGCTTTATTTTCTTTTTTTTCCACGTTTCTTAATACTTAGCTTCTTTTTTTTTTTTTTTTTTTTTTTTTTACCTCTTTCGCTATCCCAATGCTTCTTCTGATTTTGGTGTTGCATTTCCTGTCCCCTGTGAAAACACTTCCTAGATATTTAAAATTTATTCATGCTTGTCACCAACTTGTAGTTTGCATCTTGGGCTGTCCCTTTTGCTGAGTATAACTAAATTTCTGTTGATAACTATAGCAATATCTTCATAACAGTTCTGTTATATTCCGTGGTAATAGAAATATATACTTGAAAAACAAGATGGATAAAATAAAGGTTTATTGTAAAAACCAGTACAAGAATAAAGGTAACAGTTATGCACAAGGTCATCACAAGTCAATCCAGGAGTGAGTGCTACTATTGGAAGGTCGGTAGTTCTCACATAAGTCTGTGTTGTACTCAACAGAACCCAGCTAGACTCTTTAGTCCGTTCACTTACAGATACTTATAGGTAGTTACTATGTATAGTGTAGTCACTCATGGGGGTGACAGGTTATTCCATTACATCAAGTTTTAAATTTTAATTCCGAAAATGCAATCCAGAAAAAGGTTTGGGAACCACTGTTCTAGCACAATATAATATTTTGTGAAACATTTCAAAAACTGATCAATTTCTATTAGATTTTCTTTGCTACTCACGGTAATGACTAACACTTCTACAACCAAATTTAAAATAGTTTTATTTAGTGGTATTTTATATTAAGGTATATTGCTCCTATTGGTGTAGGCTTATATAAAGGATAGAGCTTTGAAATTTAATGAAATCTATAACCCTACACTTGAATTATGGAAATGTTCCTTCAAATGTAATGAGAATTTATTTTTAAATTAACTGAAAACTTGATTTTATGCTTGCCTCGTTCTTTTATTGAAGGATCTATAAAAACTAAAATTTGATTATATGAAACTTGTTTTCTTTTTTTTTTTTTTTATTGATTTGAAACTGAATATAATTGAAAATAAACTTTGTTCTTTTCCTTATTTACACAAATTGCTCAATCACATTGCAGTTGCCTTTAAGTTGTGAATTCAAGGCCATTTGCAATTCATCTAACTCTGATAAATTTATTTTCATCTCGGATGTTTCTGAAGAAAATGTGAAATATAATAAAGATCAACTCTTGAATTTCTATATATTAAGAAAAGTACATTTTTAAACTGTAGGTCATTTTGTATTAAGTCATTTTGTATCATGAAAAACCTTTTTAAAAAAAAACAAAAAAAACTCTTATTTTTGTGTTACAAATTGCCAGAAATAGTGTCAAGAAATCATTTAAAAAAAAAAATATTGGTCTATGGCATGACTCCCTTTTGAAAATGTACACTCCCTTTTCATTATCATGAAGCTTATAAGCATGTCAAGGCCCAGATTAGTCCCCAAATTACCATGTATATGAGAGATTTTATCAGATTTTTATGGTGACCAGTTGCACTCTACATAGGTAGTTTTTTTTTTGTTTTTTCTGAAAGGGTTAAAATTCATGCAAAAAAATCAGTAGTCGCACAATATACATGAAGTCTGTGTATAGATGATTATATTTTAACAATGATGTCAGATTCGGATTTTTTTATTTGTATGAAGCTTATAAATATGACAAGCCTGAGATTAAGTAAAAATTAAGCAAATTTTAAGCAACTTTATTTTAAGTAAAATTAAAAAGTAAAATTTCACCCTTCTCAAATTTTAAGTATGAAGTAAGGCTCAAACTTGAGAATTTACTAAGCGTGACCAGGCTTAGCTAAAATTACTTGATGCTAATAAAAATAAATGATCTTACAAGAATTTTTTCATTCTTGAAATACTTCAGGTATTGCGACATCAGATCCATTCTGCCAGGTGCACCAACCTATTGACAGGCTGCCTCCCCACATAAATAGCTCCATGATGTACTTTTGGAAAATCAGTCTTTAAATCAGGAGGTAGATCTTATAGTGGCATTGAGATTTGCATTAGCCAATCAGACTGTTACTACAAATTCTACCACCACTAAAAGGAAAATGCATACCAAGATCTTTTTAGATGCCATGTCTCTTCAGGACATTCTTTCTTTTATGTGCCGTGTTCCTTCAGGATGTAGGTGATCATGACCCTCCACATCTTCCTGTTTCATGTAGCTTGTAATAAGTCTTGTATTTTTTTTTATTTCTCCCAAACTCTGTTCTACCATTCATTTACTCAAGCTTATCAAATATATTACATGCTGCTTTCCTTTGTCCTTCAATCTGTCCTGTGAGTATCAGATTTTCCAAGCCCCCTTCCTCATTACGCACACCAGAAATTTCAATTGCCTCTTCCTGATGTTAAGTATAAATTTCCTTTTGTTTCCATTTTTTTTCTAAAAATTTCGTCATTGCTCACAGGTTCGGTTCATGGTATCCTCAGCACTTTTCTGTAGAACCATTTTCTGTAGAACCACATTCTTGTGGCTTTAAGTCTCTTTATCTTTGAGGAGATTGTCCAATATTTGCTGCCATATAGGAGGACAGATATCATGTAACAGTTCAGTACTCTTCTTTGTTTCTAATAAAATTTTCCTGTCTCTTAATACTCTGCTTAGCTTTTGGAATGCATCTTTCGCTATCCCAATGCGCCTTCTGATTGATTCCAGTGTCACACTTTCCATCTTCTGTTAAAACGCTCCTAGAGATATTTAAATTTTTGCACTTGTTTGATTTTAGTATCCCCAATTTTTAACTTGCAATTTGGACTCTACCCTTTTGCTGATAACCATGCATTCTGTCATCCTGTAGTTTAGACTTCGTCCCTTCTTCTTGCTTTGCTTTGCTACCTTCTGTAGAAGCTTATGTAGTTTCCTTTCTGTGTCTGCTATCAACACTGTCATCTGCATATCTTATGTTAAGATTGTGGCTTCCAATAATAAATCCTGGTAGGACTTTTAATTCTCTCAGAATTGCCTTACTGTATAAGTTAAATTCTTACACCCCTTTCTATTTATATCTGCTGAACTCATTTTCTGTCCGTTTTGTGACATGGCCCTGGGCATTTACCCAAGATCTCCCCACAAGGCGAGATGTGGCATAAAGTTGGTCTTTAACATGGGGCATTCCAAGTTCATAGGCTTGGGCAAAAATCTTCCATAGACCCCGTATACATGGGTTTGGGTAGCTGTCTACCTCCCCAGATGAGACTCTGCCCTTCGGCATAGCTTTATCTAGGTTCCTCTCAGCACAGAGGCAGAGAGTCGATGAGTAGGGTTAACTGTAATCATTGACTGCTCATTGTGACATGGCCCTCAATGTTTAATATTTAATCAGGCATATGATCAATTTATTAAGGGGTACATGGTCTTTCTGTTTCCTCTTCTTTCTTTTTTCTCGACTAAGAAAAGGCAGGAAGGAATCTAAATGATGACTAGACACAACTGACTTAACGGATTTTTGGTATTGTAATTTCAGTTCCCTGATAATCTCTGATCATGACAGATTACAAGAAATCTATTGTCATCATGTGATCATGAAATGCACCCAGGAAATTATTCCATTACTTGTTGTGTAAGGAAATATCAGTCTTGAAGATTATGGATTTATTCAACTACTTGATGTGTAGAGAATAAAGGAATATTATACCCAATGAAATCTTCCTAATTTCATGTTGGATGCTATCCAATTACCAGAGAGGAAAACGAAATACAGACACTGTTCCAGAGTCATCCAACTTATATTGCAGAAAGATGAACTACTGACTTTTACTTGGACATTTTAAAGAGATTCTGTCTATTCACCATTACAAACAATTGAAATTTATGAAACATGTATGCTTGAACTAATGCCAAGTATCAGTTAAGTGTTGTTTTTTTATTGATTTTACATCTGTCATCCCATACTCTTTCTATATTGTTGTTTCTTTGTTATATAAAATCATTGACAAACATTCATCTTGTGTTTGTTATTCTTTGGCATCTGCTTGTGAGTTCCTCTCTGAGTAAACCTATCTTTTTTTTTTAATCTCTATGTTGCAAGTTCATAACAGTATGTAGGCAGTTTGCTGCCAGTATAGATTCTTGATTATTTAAATGTCTTTCCTGAATATGTCATTGTTGCTAAGCAACTCTAACAGATCTTTGTGGCATAATTTATTGAATACCTTTGGGTAATCTATAAAACACAGGCGCATGTCCTTCTAGATTTGCATTTGTCTTTCTGATAACATTCTGAGCATAAATATTGTATTCCTTGTTCTGGTGTCTTTGACAAACATGCACTGTTCTTGTCCTGG
Source organism: Acanthosepion pharaonis (assembly GCA_903632075.3). NCBI lineage: Eukaryota > Metazoa > Mollusca > Cephalopoda > Sepiida > Sepiidae > Acanthosepion > Acanthosepion pharaonis. The sequence continues at coordinate 1,300,568 of CAHIKZ030002644.1, forward strand.
TCTGATTCTGCTGTGCACTCTATTCATCAGAATTTGGAGGATGAGTTTTGTTATGTGGCTAACTCTACAGATTCTGTTTCTTGATTTTTTAGATACCATGATTTCTTGGCAAAGATAGTGGATTTGTTTCATATTGCATTCTATATGTATTTTGAATTCTGTTCTCATTTTCCTAGCCCCTGGCTACCACCCAAAGCTAGAGAGGCTATTCTACTTTACTGTTTAAGAAAGAAGACGAGACTTGAGCAAAACAGAAGTGCTGTTCTACAGAAGGATGCTGAGAATACTTTGGACCAAACATGTGAACAACAAAGTTTTAGCAAAAATGGAAACAAAACGGAAACTTATACTTTACATCAGGAAGAGATAGTTGAAATTTCTAGGGCACATCATAAGGAAAGTCATCTTGAAAAATTTGATATTCACAGGATAGATTGAGACAAGAAGGACAGGAAAACTATGCATAACCTACCTAGTGAGCTTGAGCAAATGGATGGCAGAACAAGGTTTAGAAGAGATAACAAAAAGACAAAATTTATTAAGAACTACAACAGTTAGGAAATTGTGGAGAGCCATGACTGCCAGAAGGGACACAGCTCAGAAGAAGATTGCATTTGTTGAAGGTAAATTTAGTGAGCACCCTTTTCGGAATGTTCAGGAGATTTAAATTGGAAGTGAGTCACTCAAAGATCTCTATTATGAAAGGTAGCTGGTAGAAGTATTGAGGATGATTAACTGACTGTAAAATCTAATCTTCTTGAAATGTATCAGGTGCTTGCATTAAAGTTCAACACAAGCGTTAAAACATGTCTACACCTGCACTCTACTGGGTGGGAAGAGGAAAGATTATTCAAATGACTATTCTAAGAACTCTGTGAACAAAACAAACAAATCTCAATAAGATCGTCATTTCGTTTTTCTGTTTCCCACGCCAAAAATATTTACTGTTTTGTTAGTTTATTGAACTATAATTAGAAAGGTCTTCTAAATAGGCATGTGAACATTTGCTTGCTATCTGTAGGTGAAGCTTAATCTTTTTTGTTTGTTAATCATTTCACTCCAAGCCAGGCAATAAAGCCACTAAGATGTAAGGGGCTACTAAGTGTGAGAGAATAGGAGAAAAAACTGTAAAGCAAGAGAAAATAAAAAAAAACAAGGATTAAGACAGAATATAACAACTGACATTGTAAAGTTGACTGGAAAGCAAGAAGCCAGACAAGAGTTCCACGAGCAAGAAGTGTGAGAAAAGAAACTTTTAGCAAAGAACTTTTACAGTTATATCTGAGCTAATTCAACTGTAAAATGATGAATCCTTGCCACTAGACTAGTACTAGTATTCATAATGTCTAGGTACCATAGAGCAAACCTTATCAGAGTAATTAAGATGAAAGTATTTCTAGAAAAGGCACAGGGAAGCTACATTATGGAAGTGGGAAAGTGACTGATGCTGGGATGCCATGTCAGGCCCAATAACATTGCTGAGTCTTCTTTGAATTGGATTTAGAAATTGAAGAGCAAAGTTCAAATTCCAGTCAGATTTGTTACATTCATCTATAGACAAATCATATTGAGGAATTGGAGAGCTGAGTTCGAATTCCAGTTGAATCCATTGCATTCACTTACGTACTAATACCCTTGGGAAAGGTATGAATCCTCTTCTCCCCCTCCTCCCCCAGGTATGAGTAAATAGGACAGACCGGGTTCTGTAGCCTTGGATGGCAACTGGTTTACTGCTGAAAGAAATGTCAACCTACTGTGGGAAAAAATCTGCCTCGTCAGTTATGTATTGAAAGATACATGATCACCTACGCATGTATCACACATGGCACATAACTAACTAACCCTTGAGAAAGTTATGAATCCATCTTTGACCACAGCTATGGTTTAAATAGTACTTGTATATGGAAAAATCATTTTCAAAAATTATTAATGGGATATTCACTCACAAAAAAAAAAAAAAAAAAAAAAAGAAATTATTCTTACAATCCAAAATATGCATTGGCTTTAATAACCAACAATGGCTTGATAAACTGAAAAAAAAATTTAAATCAATCAAATTGATTAGCCCCTGCTTCCCTTGCCTCTGAGAGTGTCAAATTTTTCAAGCCTTCTTCCTTCTTTAACCCTTTGAGTTTTGTGTTCCTGAACAATTTTAACCCTTCTACCTGAGCTCCTGAGTCAAAATTCGCAAATAATTGGTATGTAATGTTTCATGGTAGATATAAATATAGTTACAAGTGTTTACCCACCGTTTAACCAGTGGCTGGGCATTAAGTCTCTCTACTACTGTTCAAATGGTAGCTGGACATTGTCATTTTTCTCTACCACCAGTAAAGCGGTGGTCAGGGCTCAAATGGTTAAATATCTCAAACATTTCAGCACTCTCTTTTTGATTGGGATTGATCACTTTCTTTGTATATAAAAACTTCTTCATTAATCACATAATCTGTTCATGGTATTCTCTACATTTTTCAGTAAAACCACATCTCCAAGATTTTCTTCATTTGTGATGTCCAGCATCCACTGTCATCTACAACATAGATATTACATAATAGTCCAGAACTGTTTTTGTTTCTAAGAATATTTTCTGGTTTGTACAACATAATAAACTCATTAATTTGCATATGTCTGTCAATACATCCAGATCTGCAATAGCTCAACATCTATTATATAACTATCAGTGTTCTGTCGTATCAGCACACTATCCTATCATGGAAAAATGTTCTCAGTTCTGAACCAGGCAAATTCTCCTTTTCACTTAAAAGGATTGGAGATTATATTGTTTTTATATCCTTCTTCTGTAAACAGGAGTGTTTTTTAGGTCTCAATGTAATTTGTCTGTGATCTTGATTGGATTGCATTGTACTAATTTGAAAATCTCTTGTCTCTGCAGTTATTTTTTGTGCAATTCTGATTTATTAATACCCTACTCACTTTTTGAAAATGCATCTTTGTCTATCTGTTCTGTAATAAACTTTTATATACACAGACAATATTTATTTCCAGTCAAGCATTTTATATTGGGATGATCATTATAAATATGGAACCATTTGTATATTGGGAAATGAAAGTAAATCAAATTCAATTCTCAAAGTTGTATAATTTCATGAAGAGACATTTGTAGATTCCAGTCAGTTATATGCCATGCGTGATACACACTTAGGCGATCATGTATCTTTCAAGGCAGATTTTTTTCCCCACAGTAGGTTGCTATTTCTTTCTGTGGTAGACCATTTGCCATCCAAGGCTATAGAACCTGGTTTTTCCTGCTATTTACCCATAGAAGAGGATTTATATGTTTCCCAAGGGTATTAGCATGTAAATGAATGTAATGGATTCAACTGGAATTTGAACTTGGCTCTCCAATTCTTCAATCTGAGCTGCTATCCATTACTCCACCGTGCGTCCTTCAAGGGATTTGTAGAATTTTTTTTTTAATTATATTTATTTGTAGATTAATATTTATAATTAAAAAAAAAAAAAGTAAAAATACCATTAGTAATGATATTCATTTGCTCTTTTTTTTTTTTTTTCTTTTTTTAAATTATAAATATTTATTTGCTTTTATTTTATTTATTTTTTTTCATGAATCATTATGGGTTATGAATGATTTTTAAAATAAATTTATTTGAATTGTTCATCACTTTTTGTTTTATTACAATCAATGTTTTCATTTTAAATATTTTTAATTTCCTAAAGTAATTAAATTTTTCTTTATTTTTGGTTATAAGCAGGTAAATTCAAAATAGGAATTTGAATAAATTTATTTTTTATTATTGCATATTGACATTTTCATTACTTTGTATTTTACAAGTATAAAGATGATTTCTAACTGGATTTCTGGTAATGTTTAGTTATTATTACTATTATTTACATTATTAAGAGTCAATAGCTTAGTGGATTAAAGCATTATTTCTTGAATTTGATGACATAGTAATTGTGAGTTCAATCCCAGGGTTGGGCAGTTCGTACTTAGGCTCAGTAGAAACATGATGAGCAATAACTTAGCAGTACTAAATAAGAAAAAGATAAAATATACCTAGACATGAAGAACCGAATGAGAACACTCTAACCGTGTCAATTAAATAAAGCCTTCAGTTTGAAATTTCTTAAAGGTTACATGGATCGACAAGCATCTGAATTATCTATCTTCAATAAAACAATAAATATTCAATGGACTTATCTCATTGACCAATTCCAGAGTTTCATGTAATACTGTTTGTCGTAGTGATATGTCTGTTGAATATTTACTGAAGAAGGCCAGAGGGCCCAGTGGCTGAAATGCTGTGATAGCAACAACAAAGATGAGGACAATAGTCTTGAGTGTAAATAATGTAAATACCATTGTGAGATATGAACTGCAGCTTGAGTGATGGGCACAGGTTATAAGTCAGAAAGGATATTTCAATCTCTGGATATAGGAATATTCCCTTCCTTAGACTGCATTGTGGACAAAATTATCCCTTCAAATGTTATGACAGTTCCTTCCTCACCACTTAGCAAAATCGATACCCCTATTTTTTTAGTTTTTGTTCCTCTTTTTTTCTGTCAACTGAAACAAACCCTTTTTTTATGAGACAATTTTTTTTTATTTACTCTCTTCATTTTTTAAAATAGGAAATCTGACTGATGTCAAAAAAATTAAATTGTTTAAAATTTTGAAATGACTTACTATCATGACACATGGTAGTTTTCCAGAATTGGTTGTCATGGTATAGCAAAAATAAAGCAAACTGTCACAAATTCACAGAGCCATATGTCCAAATAGTCACAAATCCGCTCTCTTGGTAGTTCATTTACTTCCTACCCTCTTGTTCACTACTACTGATTTTATATGCATTTGAAAGCAGGAACACTAATCTTTAGTCAGCACATCCATAAATAGCAGAATGAGCCCCCAGTTTTTCATTATACCATGGAGACAATGGCATGAACATTTTTTAGACATTCAGGCCGGTAAATGTCATTAATACTGTTTATTATAAGCAGAGCATTTACTTAAATATTTGTATGTATAAAAAAAAAAAGAACGTATAAACATAAAAAAGAATACATACTTTATTTATACAAACCTATCCTAAAAATCTTGTCAGCATTAAATAACCATTGTCAGCAGAATGAGAACTTTCTGACCCCATAGATTAAATAAAAGGTTCAGTTTTAAATTCCTGTAAGATTATCTTGATTAACAAGCACCTGAAGAAGACTAGAAAACAAAATGGCTGAAATGCTGTGATAACAAAGATGAGGACAGTAGTCTTGAGTGGAAATAATGTAAATACCATTGCGAGATATGAACTGTGGCTTGAATGATGGGCACAGGTTATAAGTCAGAAAGGATATTTCAATCTCTGTATATAGGAATATTCCCTTCCTTAGACTGCATTGTGGACAAAATTATCTCTTCATATATTATGATAGTTTCTTCTTAATGTTAGCACCCACTTAGCAAAACCATTGTCTCTATTTTCCACACTGGTGGAAATGTTGTGATAATAACAAAAAGATGATGATATTAGTCCAATTGTAAATAATATGAATATAAACATGATGTTAATCACTTAAGTATGGAAGGGAAAACTTATTAAAAGTCTTGATGCTTACTCATTGGTTTACACCAAAATCTAACATGACTACAACTTATTTAAATGGACAGTGCTTTTTTATGTACTAGAAATAGTAATAGCCTTATTTAATATATTTTGTTAGTACCCATAGTATAATTATCATTTTTATTATAATAGGGGAGAGATTGTTTCCATTATTTTTGCAAAGGAGTCTAATTTCAGATGACCAGGCTCAGTTATTATTCATCATGGTATTGATGTGTTTCAGAAATGTTATCTGGCTCTGGATGCATGGCCTTTAACCTTTTTGTTTTCTAAGCTCATAATTGGAGGATGACTGCATTTAGTGCACTGATTATATTCAATTGAAAGAGGAAATTATTGTATTTAATCTTGTTTGCTTTAAGGAAAAAGTCAAACAAGACTTGCAATAAAATCTAGTTATAAAAGAATTAGGTGTAGTGATAGAAAGAAGGAAAGTGAAGGAAAAAAAAAAGTAGATGAGAAGAAAGTCAAAAGTGAAGAGGAGAGTAAGTAAATGTAGAATGAGAAGGAAATGAAAAAGGTGAAGGATGAAGAAAAAGAATATTAGAAAATGAGAAAAGAAAAAAAAAAGGAAGCTGAATTGCAGAGGAAAGAATAGAATAGATATCAGAAAGGTATTAATGAGAAGGGAGAAAACTGGCTGGAAAGAGAGCAGAGAAAAAAACTGATATTGGAATAATGATGACTTAAAAGAACAAGGAAATGAAAAAGAACTTCATTAAACTATTTCAGTGAATTTGATCACTAAAAATAATTTTTCTGCATTTAGATGGAATCAAATTAAGATAGGTGACTTTTCTGTTATCACAAATGATGTTTAAATAAGACTGCCTCCTTTTAAAGGATAAAAAAGAATGAAAACTAATATAAAGTGAATAATTTTGCCATGATACATGCTTGACTAAATTCACGCTGGCAATAGACAAATGTATGCAAACTTAGAAATAAGTACAAAAATAGTCTAAGGATAATTCTGTCTACTAAGAATTGTATTAGTCATTAACAATAACGTGTCTTAAAAGTTATTTCAACTTCTCTCTCAATGTGTAAACTTGTAATCACCAAGAATCCATCTAAAGTGATGAAGCTGGGTTTTTTTTTCTTCTTTTAATAAAATGTAGTACAATGTTGAATTTCACAATTCATTAGGGTCATAATTGCACTGCACATACTGCAGCAGTAGCAATAGGGGTGGTCTATGGCATAATAGCCTAATGGAGATCATCCATTTTCAGGCTGGTTTTGAATTGTCTTTTTGCTAGGCTGATTGCTCAGTCAAGCCTTGAGAACCCAGTCTACTGTGATATTTAATCCATATTTGTAATATCACCTTTTTATCATAAATTCAAAGGGAAAATCTAGGCAGTCATGAGATTGTCTTCTAAGGTGTCATAGGTGATATACAGATGGGTGAATGGTCCAAAATCAGAGAGGACCATGGTGAGAAGAAAGATATTCCTACCTTTTCCAAGTGCATTTGTGTAAGAAAATGTGCACACACACACGCGCACAAATATTTTTTATTCAATTACCCATTTCCAGACTGTTTCATGCATAGCAATATTTCAAAATGGGTGTTTGTTTATTATGGACATGCTCAAGATCTATTTATTTATTTTTTTTTTAAAGCAATAGATCTGGGGAGAATCAGATGAACAAACACCATTTAGAAAAATTTCTATGCATTAAACTGGCTGTAAATGAGTAACTGAATGAAAGAATATTATTTTTTATGTGTATTAAAAAGCTCTTTTAAAAGTATTTTAAATAGAGCACTCTTATATAAAAAAAGAAGGGATATACAAGTAATATCCCAGAAGGACCGCCTGTTGTAGGGATCAGAATAAGTATCTGTTATGAAACCTAACCCTTTGATTAAGTGTTTATTGAATCTTCTATACTTGTATATTGTAACAAATCCAACCTTGTAAATATACTATACACATCAAAATTGCCAAGTATGAAACTAACAGTTGTACTTATTATTTTTGCTTTTCATTCACTTTTTCTATCTATATCTAATATATACAATGGAGGGTGATGAAAAGTTTTCAACCTGACCAAGATAGACTGTAGAAATATTCTGATATCTGTGCAAATTTGGGGTAGTAATTTGGGAAAAGAACTTTATAACTTGCATAGTATTTATATTTTATACATAATTCATAGTTGTTTTGGTATTATAGGTTGTTGCAGTTTTGAGGGCCTACTAATTTAAACACTGGACTATCTTGTGACTATGGAGACCCAGTAAAGTGTGTGTGTACAAATCTTATGTGAGTAAGCAATTTCTCAGGTCCAGACCCATTCTCTCGCTATTGCTAGGACCTGATAGCAAGGTGGGGTCCAGGATAGCTGGCAGAGGGTCAGGTTCATGGCCAGACTGAACTACAATGCTGGTGGTACTCTTCACGGCACATATAACAGGCCCTACATGTTATTTCATGTGTGTTGACAGTTTTGAATTCAAAATTATTCTCCTCCTAAACTGGTCTGCTCTACTATTTTACTCATAAGTGAATGGATAGGGTCTCAGGATTCAGGAATTGGAGAGCAGAGTTCAAATTCTAGTTGAGTTCATTACGTTCACTTACATGCTAATACTCTTGGAAAAGGTATGAATTCATATCTTCTCTCCCCCCACCCCAGCTATGGTTAAATAGCAGGACAGACTGGGCTCTATAGATTGACAACCAGTCTAATAAAAGGAAAACTTAGAATTCAAACTAGGTGCTGCTTTGTAGGTAAAGTAGAAGAAAGCAACTTCAAAAACAAATTCATCTCACATGTTGTCTCAATGAAAGGAATTGGCCCAATTATTTTGAGCCATGACAGAAAATAATGAATGAACTTTGGCTTTGTACAATGGTTCAAACAAGCACAACTTCATCTCACATGTTGACCCAATTATCTTGAGCCATGACAGAAAATAATGAACTTTGGCTTTGTACAATGGTTCAAACAAACAAGACTGAAACATGGTACAGTGCCATGGTCCTCTGATTTTGGACCATTCACCCATCTGTGTATCACCTATGACACCTTATGACTGCCTAGATTTTCACATTGAATTTATGATAAAAAGGTAATATTATTAAAACTTTGTTTAAAATATCAACATATCAGTAGTTTTAAATGATTTGTGATCTGAAAATTATCCTGATAAAAACAAAGTAATAACTTTACAACTGAACATTCTACTAAAATATTTTAGACTACCCCAGTTGTTCTGAATAGAAAATAATAAGAATCTGAATTTTTAAAAAAAAAAAAAATGAAAAAAAACAAAACCTTTCTTCAGTTTTTAAACCCGACAAATACATATGGACTTATCCTGTTCATTACAGTAATGAAAGTACTTAAGTTACATACTACAAGACTGTCATTTTAGGGAGATTGCTTTTCAAAATTTAACAATTAGATTACCTAGCAGAATTTAGCAAAATAACATTGTGCAGATAATACAGCATTGATGATAGATTCAGAAGGAAAATTAAAAGAAACATTAAACAAAGTAATTGACAAAAGCAAGAAGAAAAGCCTGAGATTAATTATAAGATGATAAAATGCATAGTTATAAGCAAAAGGGGCAGCCATGTATATGAGTTACACATTGGGGATATCAAAATTAAATTAATGCAGAAATTCCATTATGTGGGCAGCGTAGTAGTGGATGAGAGTAAAATGTGATAAAGAAATTTAAAGGTGCATTGGAATAATGAGATACCTTTTGGAAATTAAAAAAAATTGCTGGACTACTATACAATACCTACCTTCATGTAACAATAAAAGCTGGACAACTTTGTTGTAGACAAGAGACAAAGATATGATTATACCAATAAATACTTGAAAAAAAGCCAGAAGGTACAATATTGTATCACAAGACAATCCTGTTTGTCTGAATCTTCTGTGTGCCATGATTTTTTAGGACGTGAGTGATTGTGGTTCTTTACAGTTTACCTTTTTATAGCTCTTAGTAAGGTTTCTCTTTAGCGTCTCTCCAAGTTCATCTTTTGTTCCCTGTTCTACATAAAATTCTGTAAATAGCAATGGAAATAGTGATAAGCAGGCAATGTTTCATATGTAGGAAAGGGGTTGTTAATATTAGTGAGGAGAGTTAATTCCTGTGATATGAAGATGGTATGTGAGAAAATGAGAAAAAATTACATGAAAAGGGGAACGGTGTTGTGAGATTAATTAACATTTGGTAGCAGAGTATTGTAGTTATAATCTACGTACATTTGTGTTATGTGCTCTGATGTCTGTAGATCATGTCAATTCTTTTGAAAAATGATTGAAAAAAGAGCAAGTAACACTCTCTTGAATACATAGTGAACAGTTGGCAGATGTACTCACAAAGGATGACTCATTGAGGACATGTTTTGAAGGCACTTCAAGAAACACACACACACACACACACATATTATATTCAATGTTCACTCTTATATTTACACATGATCTATCTCTGATATTGAGCACTTTATCCCATAAATATAGAACGCTTAAGACATATATATATATGTCTTAAGTGTGCTATATTTATGGGATAAAGTGCTCAATATCAGAGATAGAGCGTGTAAATATAAAAGTGAACATTGAAATTAACACTTACAGGTGACAATCTGTTTCATACTAGACACAATCTTTTATATAAACACTATATATATATATATATATATATATATATATATATATATATATATATAAAGAGGCTAGGAGGATTAAGCCTTTGTTGAATGTAATTTTTCAATTTGTTGATCTGTATTAAGGAGAAAAAGGGAGATTGTTAGAGTGAGCAGAGTTTCTCCCCATGATATGACGATACTATAAATAAGATTGCCAAGAGGGAAAGAAAAAAACATGGAAACAGATGAGGAGAGAAAGGTTTTAACAAGATTGACAGGAAGGTGGAAAACAGATCATCACTCACTGTGCTGGAAAGTACTCTATTTTTGGTCTGATCTGGCTCTTGCAAAGATAGAGCATAGTAGGAGTTAGGTACCTTCCAGAGCAGGAAAAGGAACTGACCATTTTTCCAGGATCTTTAGCCATGAATTGTATATGTGTGTTCCACTTGAGTTCTGGAATAAGATTGATTCCCACTAGACATTCCAAGCATGAAGTTTCTTTGAGAGTACAACTTAGTGATATAAAAGAACAGTAATTCTGTAAATAAAGGATTTAAAAAAATTTATTTAAAAAAGTTATCAAAAAAAAACAAATGTTTTTTTTTTCTTGCATCTCTCATTGTTTAATTCACAGCTGACATTTCTACAAAGTTCGCTATTTATCAACCCACCCACAAGGATTGAATATGGCACAAGGCCGGTTTAATGTGGGTATCCCCGAGCCCGTAGGCTCGGCCAAAAATATAGCCTTTTTTAACCCGCCTAGATGGGTTCAGGCCCTGTCTACCTCCCCGAACGAAACCTTGCCCTTCGGCAAAGCTTCGTCCGGGTTCCTCTCTGCTAATGCAGAGAGTTTGACAGACGTCGCTTACAGTCAAAGACTTTATCACGACAGCTAGACTCGGAGGTCTGGCTCTCATTTCTACAAAGTTCTGAGTAGAAAACTAAAATGCTAAAATCAGATAAATGCTTGGTGTTAAAAAATAAAATTTTCAGTTTCTTTTTCCGCATTGAAATAAAAGGAATCAGTTTATATGAGGTCTTAACAATAATCATAATTTTAACGACTCTTGGTTGATGATTTAAGAACAAATGAAAATCAAATCCCCAATACAGAAGCTGTTGTATAAGATGCAGATAATGGCAGAGGCAGGAAAATTAATGAGGTCAATGTTGTACTATGGGATGGCCTATCATTTAGTGATAAATGATTGATGTGAAATATCTAAAAGTTTGTCCGATGGAATGCTTTCAAATAATACATCAGTCAAACAAAAAGATATATCAATGTTCTAAATAAATTAGTAAGCAATAGCAAAATAATCATCTCATGGGCTGACCAAGTTTGGGACGTCATCGGCTGACCAATTATAAACACTGACATATGAAAACATGACATTGTTGCTAGTAGATAATAAAACCTATGAAAAAAATACAAGACTAAAAGTATTCTCCTGGAGGAGTGACATAAACCAGAGCATATTTGTCTGACCTGACACATAGGCCCAAATCTTGACATCATGATTAAAAATTTCATTAATTACCATATTTGATGGCATATAAGATGCACTTTTTCTTTTTCTTTTTTTTTTTTTTTTAACTAAAAATATCTTTCAAAATTCCCCTGCATCTTGTATGCCATATGTAGGTTTACTAATTTTTTCTTGATTTGCCCTGCTGAAATTGGGGTGCATCTTATACAGTCAAATACGGTACTTAGAAATGATTTTGTTTGTTTTCATTATGAAAACAAGTTAGCAGATGCATATTTCATGCATTGGATATTGCTGCCACATCTGATCTGGTGCTTCTGTTATGTATTTAGAAATTTTTGAAAAAATCCAAAGAAGAATCTGCAATTTTATTGGTCCTGACCAAGAATCTTGGCTTCAGTCACTTTCCCATCACCATAACCTAGCTTTCCTATGCTTTTTCTGTAAGTATTTTCATGGTAATTGTTCTGATGAACTTCTGTCTATGGCACCTAGATTCTATGAACGTTAAGCACAATGCTAGATTGGCAAAGTCTCATCATTTTACAGTTGAAATGGTTAGATGTAACCATAAGTTCTATGCTAATAGTTTCTTCTATCACACTTCTTGCTTGTGGAACTCTCTTCCAGTTTGCTTTCCAGTCAACTTTGATCTTCAGAAATTTAAATGCAATGTCAATAGATATCTTAATTCTTGTTCTTTTATTGTCCTCTCTTCTTAATATATTTTTCTTTTTCTCGTAGTCTTTCATTTCAGTAACCCCTTGCCTCCAAATGGTTTTATTGCCTTGCTTGGGGTAAAATTACATTGAAAAAAGATATGTATTTCTTAAATAGAAATATATATTGTGGTTTCTTGGTAGGTTTTTGAACAGAGCTGAAAAATGTGTTATTGGAGTATATAGGTAAAGGCTTAGCTACAAGTTATAATGACAACAATATTTATTATCATTAGAAAAGCTAATACAGACATTGTCCTTCTTTACATAGAATGTGTAGCGTGACTTACCAGAGGGGTCCATTGTTGACAAAGATAACGGGTATCTGTTTCATCAGAACTGGTCTGGAGTTCCTTTCATCTGGTGCTGGTCCTTTGACCTAGGAGCAGGTCTCCGGTTCTTGTGTGTGTATCTCTGAACCTCGATACCTGTCATATAGTTTTCTACACCTTTGTAGGAGGAGACAATCTTTTGCCCCAATCCAACAGCCTTCTTCTATATACCGTGCCCTTTCAGGACATTGGCAATAATCGCTCTCTACAATTTCTTGTCCATTGTAGCTCTTAATAAATTGTCTTTTTCCCTATCTCTCCTAAAACTTGTTCCATCATACATTTACTCAGTGTTGCTAGGTAGGTTATGCATTGTTTTCTTCTATCCCTCTTGCCTTCAATCTGTCTTATGAGTATCAAATTTTCCAAGCCCACTTTCCTCATTATGTGCCCTAAAATTTCTATCTCTTAATAATGTAAGTATCAGTCCTTTTTGTTTCTAATTTCTCTAAAACATGTCATTGCTCACAGGGTCAGTCCATGGTATTCTCAGCAACCTTCTGTAGAACCATATTTCCTTTTGGGAGTCAACTTTCGCTATCCGAATAGGCTTTGTATTTCTGTATCACACTTTCTGTCTCCTGCTAAAACACTTTGCTGATATTTAAATTGCTGTACTTGTTTTATTTTGGTATCGACAATTAAAATATATGAAAATAACAGTATAAGGAGTTGCGTATTAATAGCTTTTTATCTCGTATATAACAATTTACATGTTTAAATGCAAGGAAAAAAATTCAATTCACTTGTAACATTTTTTTTCCCTTTCAGAACTGAAAGAAATTAGTCAGCTTCTCATTCAATACTCTGCCGATCCAAATGAACAAGATTGCAAAGGGTAAGTGCTTCATTCATTTATTTTGCTTAAAAAGCTGTTTTCTGGTTAGTATGTCACTTTGCTTAAAATGTATTTGGATCATTCTGTAGATATGATTTTTGATAAGTTTCTTGCTTTCGTTTCTTCCTCGTTTTATTTAACATGGCAAATTTATACATCTGTCCTATTTACTCCTATATGTAAATTTGTGTTATTTGCACGATTCTTTATACTATGTAAAGCCTCTTGGTGGGGTTTCTATAATCAAATTATTCCACAGGGTCAGTTGATTGGCCCCACATCTAACCTCTGTATTCTAAGAAAGTGATGATTTTCTGCCAATTTTCCTTCCCTTAGATTACCAAGTGTGGGAATTCAGTGTTTTCTTTCTAGACTGATTGACAACCAAGGCTGAAGAGCCCAGTCTGCCTTACTGTTTATCCCAAAGCTGCGGAGAAATGGATTCGTTCCTTTCCCAAGAGTATTTGTGTGAAAGGAAATATACTGAACTCTACCGGAATTCAAACTTGGCTTGTTGATTTCTTGTTTCAAGCCACTAACCATTACACTTGCAAGTCCATCCTAAATATTTCATATTCATTATTCAACAGTTACTGTGGTCTTGCTGGGTTTAAATCTGATGGTTGATTGATAAGTTTGTAGCATTGTTAATAATGAAGATTTTTATTTCTACTAATTGTTCATCTAACGAGGCACAGTGGAGTAATGGATAACAGCTTGGATTGAGAAATCTGAGAGCAGAGTTCAAATTCCAGTCAGATCCATTACATTCACTTACATGCTAATACTCTTGGGAAAGGTATGAATCCTCCTCTTCGCCCCCCTCCCCCAGCTATGAGTAAATAGCAGGACAAACCATGTTCTATAGCCTTGGATGGCAACTAGTCTACCACAGAATGTAATGGCAACCTACTGCAGGGAAAAAATCTACCTTGTCAGTCATGTATCGAAAGATACATGATCACCTAAGCATGTATCACACATGGCACATAACTGAATACAGCGGTTCTCAAGCAGGTTTTATATAGGTGTCCATTTAACATGCTTTATTATGGGTGTATTATTATGTACTAGTGTACATAAATGTCCCATAGAATTTTAGTTGTTAAATACATACTGTGTGTAACAGCATTGAATATTAGCTTTGGTTAGTGTTGTATTAGTCTGAGTTACATATAATGCAGTAATCAATGATAAACTATTTGACATTAGAAGTTTGTTTTCCAATATGAATTTGCAGACTTATGAAACCTTGCAGTTGCTCAGACAATGCATCTATGAGATAAAGCCTGAAAGGCAAATATTTTTGTATCATGACGATGCAAAATCACATTGCAGTCTACAAATGGTGCAAATAATTGTTGCACACCTTTTGCACAAGCCCAATTTGGTATCATGTTTTGTAATTGCTGCCAAAATTTAAAGAGTTAATGCTGAAAAGTCAGCATAATTCATTTAATGCAAAAATTAATCAGAAACATTCTTTATGGACTAAAGGATAAAACATTTAGAGAAAAAATTAATACAAAATGGTGACTATATTGTATAATAAACATGTAAGTTTTAAGAGAAATAAATTTATTTAATTTTAATACTGGATATTCTATCTGGTTTAAATCTTTTTTTATAGGATTGGACTCCTTATAAATCAGCAATCATAGTTTTTAAATGGATTTACTTTATTTTGATACCGGTTTCATTATTGTATCTATTCTAAAAACTTTTTTTTTTTTTTTTAGATTAGAAGCTTTACTTATCAACCCTCTTAATTTAGAAAAGCAAATTTACTTCATTTTCATACCACTTTCATTATTCTATCTGGTTTAAATTTTATTTTATAGAATTGGTAATTTATCAACTTTTGTAACTTTGAAGGTAAATCTACTTTATTTGGATACCAATTTCATTATTTCATTTTGTTTAAAGCTTATTTCATAGGATTAGGGATTATATTTTTCAATCAACTCTTGTATACTGTCAAAGAGTAGTTAATGGACAAATAGGCTGTTTGAAAACAGCATATGGTTTTCACTAAAAATCATTCCAGTTTATATTTTCTCTCAGGTTTGAAAAAAAAAATCAGTTACTATGTTAAAATAGCCCATTATTATATAACGTTTTCTTTTTCGTTACGCATAACTAGTTAATATACAAGTGGTATAGTAACATTGATAACCTTATCCATTTCTCAAAATGAGTATTTCAATGACTAAACATCATAATACTGATTTTGGGGAGTTTCCCCACACCCTTTTGTACAAAAAATAATTATTCTATATGGCATTTGTTTCTGTTTAGATCAACTTGGCTAAGCTGTTTTTTGTTTTTTGTTTGTTTGTTTGTTTTTTGTTTGTTTGTTTGTTTTTTGTTTGTTTTTTTTGTTTTTGTTTGTTGCTTCTTGGGTATCTGTCTGATCTACTTTGCAAATTAATTGAGTTTTTGATGATGGTGGAACATTAATAATTTGGATTTCACCTATTGCAATAAATGGGGGTTCTCTCAAGGAGTGTCTTTGTCTTGAACACCTATTGGGATTTGTGTGATTGTAAGTTCAATCTCTGAGCTGGGTAGTACAGACCCCAACTCAGTGGAAACAGATCTAGCAATAACTGAGTAGTGCTAAAAAAAGAACAAGATATTCATGGATTTGGACAGTGGAATGAAAACACTGTATCCATGTGGATTAAATAAAGGATCCAATTTGAAATTTTCTGAAGGTTGCCCAGATCAACAGACATCTGAAGAAGTGTAGAGGGCACAACAGCCAAAACATTCTAACAATAACAAACATGAGAACATTAGTCTGTATGAATAAAAACAAAAGAAAAACTTATCTTAATGCGCTTTTGTCTTTATTCATATTGTCCTTTTACAGATATACTCTATCTGAAATGTTTATACATTAGTCTGTATGTAAATAAGATTTTCTCTTGCATTTGTAATTTTTTAATGTCTTCAAACATTTTTACAGCATGTGTCTCAATTTCTGAGATGAGGTATTGTAACTATTTACACTATTCAGACAGTTGTCCTCATCTTTGTCATATTTACAATGTTTCAGCTGTTGTACGCTCTGGCCTTCTTCAGGTGATATACATTGAAATTTTGAACCAAACTTTTTAACTCATCCACTGGGGTAAATTGTTCTAGTTCCACATGCCATGCCTTTTGTGGATATTTCAGTTATAGACAGAACATCACTGATGAAAACTTAAGGAATCAGCACACATGCTGGGCCACAAAAATCTAAGCAGGCCAAGCATAGAAATGAATACAATATGGAAACCAGTAATATGGAGAGCTAGAGAAAAACAACAATAACAGCCAAATTGCAATATGAGCTCTGGTAAAAAATGGTTACTAAGACATTAAGTTTATAAGTCCCAAAAATTCATACACTGTTGTCCCCAAAGATACATGGCCCATTAGATAAAAGCATTGGTTGAAGTAATCCACTGAATTGATAGCAAAGAGTTGCGAGTTCAATACCTGGCCACAGCAGAAATTTGGAACTAAAGGGAAAAGACATGGCATGTGGAACTATAACAATCTACTCTGATGGACAAAATAAAGAATTTGAAATTCCAATGTATATCACCTGAAGAAGGACAGAGCATACGATGGCCGAAATGTTATGAATATAACAATAAAGATGAGGACAACAGTCCAAACAACAATGTAAATACTTTTACCTTAATTTATAGTTTTGTGCTTATTGTACATTGCCTTTTTTTTTTTTCTTTTTTTTTTTTTTTCTTGTGTATCTTGCTTACCACAAATACTAAATTAGAAATTTATCCATCATGAACTCTGATTATGTTTTTAGGAAAAAGTTGGAATTTTATTATTCCAAGAGTTGTTGAAGTAATTACTTCCATCTTTTTTAGTTTTATCACTTCGTCTCTGCCAATTTATTTTTAACATCTCTCTCCCTGTCTCAAATATTTAACACATCCAGTTGGTGGTCCAACATTAGATTGTCCTAGATATGAGTGTCAGATATTTCTAAGGATGGCAACGATATTTTTCTTTCCAACTTAGACTTGCAAAAAACTCTGCCACATTTACCAAGTAGATCAACATGCATGTAAACCTCTTGATATGCACATGTGAAACATTCAATTACATGTTAATACCCTTGGGAAAGGTATGAATCCTCTTCTCCCCTCCCCCCAGCTATGAGTAAATAGCAGGACAGACTGGGTTCTATAGCCTTGGATGACAACTGGTCTAGGAGACGGACAACTCTGAATTTAAAAACTGCAGCCGAATCCATTACATTCACTTACGTGCTAATACCCTTGGGAAAGGTATGAATCCTCTTCTCCCCCCAGCTATGGGTAAATAGCAGGACAGACCAGTTTCTATAGACTTGGGTGCCAACTGGTCAACTGCAGAAAGAAATGGCAACCTGCTGTGGGGAAAAATCTGCCTCATCAGTCATGTATCAAAAGATACATAACCACCTAAGCATGTATCACACATGGTACATAACTGACTGACTGAAACAGGAAATACCATTGGAATATCATGTTCTAATCCTGTTGGAGTTTCTGGGATTTTCTGGTGGTTATCATTTACATTCAGATTATTGCCCTCGTCTTTATTCTTGTTATCACAATGTTTCAGCTGTCGTGCCCTCCAGCCTTCTTCAGGTGTCTGTCAATCTGAGTAACCTTCAGGGAATTTCAAACTAATCCCCTTTATTTAATCTGCAAAGATAAATTGTTCTCATTTTGCTGTCATGTTCCATGGATATATTGTCATCTTATTTAGTACTGTTTACTTATTGCTCACTCTATTTCCAATGAGTCTAAATCTGTACTACCCAGCACATGGACTGAACTTGCAATTACTATATGACCAAATTCACAAACTATCTACTAAGCTGTTGTCCCATGGGACATAGACTCACTGGAAATGGCTAGCAATAACTGAGCAGGATTAAAAACAAGATGAGATTATCCGTAGATATGGACAGCAGAATAAGAATAATCTACTCCTATAGATTAAAGTGTTTCTCAACCTTTTTAAGCAACAGCACACCTAGGAGCAAATAAAAATATCATGGCACACTTAGCACAACATTTAAAGGAAATACATTTAAATATTATGAAATAAAACCATAGATTTAAAAAATGCACACATAAATATGAACTTACATTCTTTCAATGTTTCTATTCAACTATTTATGCAGCTTATTTATTGTGAAACCTGGGCCTGGTGTTTTCATAATTTTTTTTTTTTTTAATGTTGCTCAAATGTGCAATAAGCAGAAGCTCATTTCTTCAGTTGTGCATAGTTTTTCTCAATTATTTTTGATGTTATTCAGGGTTGAGGAGCCTAATTCATATAAATAAGTAGAAAATTGCAATAAAAAAGATAGTCTTTTTAAATAATGTGGGATATTCCTTTTGGATTGAAATCCAAAATATATCAATGGGTTCCGTCAAAGGTTTTATTTTGGACCCTTGATCACTAAATATGATGGTTAATTCTTCTTGGAAAAAAAAAAAAAAAAAAAAAAATGTTAATATTCATTCATTCAAATAAAGGGAAATTTTAAAAAGTTAAATTTTTAAAAAAAATGAAAATACTTTTTAAAAAAATGCATATTAAAACAAAGCATTTAAAATACCATAATAGAAGAACAGTGAAAAGAATTATTTGAAAAAAAGTTTAATACTTATTTATTTATTCAAATACTAATACTGTACCAGTATCTCACACACACACACACACACACAGTGACAGTATTCTGTGAGACACTTAAAGCACAAGGTGGTTGAGAATCACTGGATTAAATAAAGATTCAGTTGAAAATACCCTGAAGGTTACCTGGATCAACAAGAAACTGATGAAGGCTGGAGGGTACAATTGCTGAAACGTTGTGATAACAATAACAAAGATGAGGAAAATAGCTTGAGGGTGAATATTAATGTTCTAATCCTTTTGGCATACACATGGGAGATGGGCAATAGCATTTTCTAATTCATGTGACACCCCCCTCACCTTTTTTCTTTACTAAGTATATATTGAACTGATATATGTAGCTTTTTCTGATATATGTAAGCATCTTCCTTTATCTTATATGCCATCTATTTTAGTTCTTAATTTATTATTTAGATATCATCCAAAAGTGAGCATCGTGTTTCTTTTGCTTTTAAAATGTATTCACCTGTATCCAAGCATGATATTGACTTGGATTATGGATTTTTAATGGGAGTCAGTTACACAATACTTGAAAACTTGTTTGTGTCAAATAGTATGTTTTGCCATTTCCCATTTATATATGTTTTCCACTGACATGAAGTGAAAAGATTATATTGAATCACTTGCTAGTTCTCTTCATAGGAAAGTTGGTTCACTGTGTCATTATAAACAATTTTTCCCACCAGAATCTATCTTGCATATAAGTCTACCATTTGTCCATTCTTTAAATACTGCTTCATCTGATACATCTTATCTGGTGCTCCTGGTATATATTTAGAGATTCTTAATAAAATACAAATGAGAATCTGCAATGTTATTGATCCTGACCTGTCATCTCAGCTTCCGTTACTTCTCCACTCCATAACATAGTTCCCTACACTCTTTCTATAAATACTTTGATGGTAATTGTTCTGATGTACTTTTCTCTATGGTGCCTAGATTTTATAAGTTTAAGCACAATACTAGATAGGCAGCAAGGTCTCATCATTTTACAGTTAAAATGACTAGATGTAAGTGTAAGTTCTATGCTAACAGCTAACAAGCTTTTCTCTTGCACTTCTCACTTTTGGAACTCTCTTCTGGCTTCTTGCTTCCTATACAACTTTGATCTTCAAAAATTTAAATGCAATCTCAATCATTATCATCTATCTTCTTAATTGCTGTCCTTTTATTGTTCTCTCTTCTTAAGTCTTTTTTTTCTTCTCATATTCACTCCTGCTCAGTAACCCCTTGCACCTTAGTGACATTATTGTTGCACTATTGAAATTATTAAAATAAAATATATATATATATATATATATATATATATATATATATATATATATATATAAAAAGGCTTAAACACTAATATTCCATGGTCATAATTTATTCCATTGGAATCGTAAATACGATCCAAATCATCAGACCTACAAATTCAAAATGAAAACAGAAAAAATCAACTCCGGAAATCAAAACAGAATTTAGAGAAAGTGTAAGTATGAGGATGAGTGACAGAGAGAATTTTTGGAGATATGGGTGGGGTGGATTTAAAAAGAGGAGAGAAAGAAAGTCGACGGATGTCTAATACATAAAGATACATTTCGTGGTGACATACAATTCGGATAGGAAAGGAAAAAAAAAAAAGGGAAAGGGTGGGGGAGAGGGATGGGACGAAGGAAAATAAAAATTGTGTTTACTTAAAATTTAAAATCAAATATAAATATATGAAGATGAATATAACGATTGTCTCATTTCGCAAGGACCAAATATTTCTATGTTCAAAAACACATACTAATACACAAAAAAAAAAAAAAAAAAAAAACATATACAAGTAGGTACATACACTTAGGCATGTACACACACACACACACCCAGACATACGTGTACATGCACATACATACACACATACACACATATATATACATATACATACATATATGCATATATACATATATATATATATATATATATATATAGGCTATTTTTTTCTTTTAATATAAATTCTTTTAATATATAAATATATATACACATAAATATATATACATATATATATATATATATATATATATATATATATATATATATATAGGCTATTTTTTCTTTTAATATAAATCTTTGGTTTTCTGCTAACACACACACACGTACGTTATTGATCTACAAATTGACCAATGATATTGGTGTTCCTGACCTAGTACTTCAGTTTCAGTCACTTTCCCACTGCTGTAAGCTAGCTTCCTTGTGCCTTTCTATAAATATTTCCATGGTAATTCTGGTACTTCAATTTCATGAATTTAAGTGTTGTATTAGACTGGCAACTGAGTCTCATCATTTTCTTATTGAAATAACTAGATGCAGCTGTAAGTTCTATTTTAATAGTCAATAAGTGTGAAAGAAGAAACTATGGAAATCTCTTTTGACATAATATTTACCTGTCAATTATAATCTTCAAAAAATTTAAATGTAACGTCAATTGCCATCTTCAGTCTTTCTGAATCTTTTTTTTTTTTTTTTTATTGTTCTTTCTCTTCACTAACACGCCCTCATTTTCAGTCATTATCTGTAACCTCTTGTCTCAGTGGCTTTATTACCTTGCTTGGGGTGAAATGTTTAAAAAAAAAATTTTAATATTGTCCTTCTGCTATATACTTTTTCTGATAGTTGTTAGTCTATAATATATAATTTTTCAGTACCACTATATACAATTATATGTAGCAGTACTGAAAAATGCTTGGCTAAACCCACTTCTCAAAAGCTGACTAAATAACTAAATATCAGATTTCTTTTTCTTCTTTTTTTTTCTTTGGCAAGGGCTTCTTGGTTGGGCTGAGAATTTCCATCGTCATCATCTCATTCCATAATTTTTAGCTGATCATATTTTGAACAAATTACTGATAGTTATTTTCTACTTTACATTAGACAATCTGACAGCTTCGTGTTGTATTTTGCAGCTGAACGCTGCATTGCAAGTGCTACTCAACTTGTCTATGAAAAAAGAAGACTATTATTTCTGGTTGATGGATTTTGTCATACTAGCATTAGCAATAAATCTGTTTATCACTGTATTTTAGACTTACAGCCAGATCATGCTGAAATGCTGGTTCCCATCCCAGTGAAATTAAGCAACATTGAGCCTGGTCATTACTTAGATGGGTGACTACTAGGGGATACCAGGTTCTATGAGCTTGGATGTGCAGGTAGTCTAATGAATAAGGACTCGAAATTGTTAATTGGTGAGCCAGGTTTTAATCCCCATTCAGTTCATTATATTTACTTATGCACAAATACCCTCGGGAAAGGAATGAATTCAAGCCTTCTCTCCCCGGCTATGGGTTAATTAGTAAGACTTGTATCGTTAAATCATTATCTGAAAAAATTCAATCTAAAAATATTTCCTGGCTTTAAATAACCTGCAAATGTTTGATAAGCTGTAGAAAATTAATCAATCAATTACTGTATTTTGTTCGTGTGTGTGTTTTCCTACATTGTTTCATTTGTACATACAGATGTGATCTAATAGTTTCCACATATTAACAGGAACAGACAAATTTGGGTGTGGGCTCTCTTTTATTTCTGGAACTGTTTGGACAAACAGATGGTAGAGACAGATGTCTCTGCTATTAGGGGGCCAACTAAGGTTAACTGGAAGATTGAATGAAAAATGGGAAGTTAAGAATGAGGAAGCGTCATAGACACAATTGCATGTCTTTTTTCTATGTGTTGTGTTGGAATATCTGGAGATGTGTTGGGTTTTGTTTGAACCTGACTCATCACTTAAAAATAATAAATGCATGTGTGTGCGCACAAACACACACAAGTATTTGTTTACTTTTGTGAATGTATATACTTCTACGTGGATATGTTTGCCTGATCTGGGCCCAACCATTCAGCTGGTTAATTTCTGATTGTTGACAGACTTAAGAAGACTAAACCATCAATTTCCTTTCAGTTGGAAATGCAGAAGGCATCTTAATTACTTTAATCTAACAGGGGTTTTTGTCTATTTGTATGTGTGATAGGCTGCCGCATCACTCTTTCGATTTCGATGGGATAGATGTTCCATTCCCAACTATGTCTCACATTAATCTGAAAAACAGAAAACTAGATATCTTACTTTACTTTGACTGATTTTGAAATTAAATAAGACAACAGGGGTTTTCATGCTGAAAAATCAGCTAATGCCAATTTTATGCTATGTATTTCCATCTTTTGTTCAAAATGCTTTTCTATACTTCAGTTTTTGCTATTCAGATTTGATGTTTTGTTGAATGACTTATCTTATCTCAGATATTCAGGGGGGGGTAATTAATATATATATATATATATATATATATATACACACACACACACGTATGTTAATTTCAGTCATAACTGGAAATGACTACAAAATTTTTCCCCCTACACTTTTATAGGCAGACGTCCACAAATGCATGCTGGGATATATTTTTTTTCTTAGCGAATAAAATAAGTTGGTTTATAATTTGACTTGAATCAGTTCAGATCTGACTTATCCTAAAGACAGACCATTGCGTTCACTTGTCTGACCTTGCTTTTGTGTGTAGAGGCCAATTCATAGTTTGTAAACTTTTTGCTTTTGCATATATTGTTTTGCGTGCTTGCTTACTTGATATTATTTCATTTTTGCCCCTTTTTCTTGTCGCATCTGTTTGTTGGACAGTTATTTCTTTTACATTTGACCATGGCTATATCAATACATACACACACACACACACACACACACACACACATATGTATAATGTTTATCAATTTAACATGTTTCACTTTTTTAAAGCTTTGTCAGAGATTGAGAGAAAACAAAGAAATGACAAAACTTTGGTATTTTCAGTTTTGTTTGTATTGATTCTCATTGGTCAGTCATGTATCATGTGCATTAAAACCATAGATAATTCTATATGTCTGTAAGCTTGTAAAAATTCTAATATGTCTAATCGGGCATCAGATGGTAATGTGTATTTGTAATTGTGTATGTGTCTGTCTAGTAAGAGGAGTTCTAATGTTTTCACTTTTGTGTAGTCAGAGTAGTGGGATGGTATTTGATTAATCTGTGGCTCTTTACATGTTGTTTGTATTAGATATAAGGTAGAATCTTTAAGAATGGATTCAAAGAAAGATGGCGATGTAATGTTTTATAGTTGCCAATAATGTTATGGAGCTTTCAAAGTATTTTCTCTTTAAAGAATTTTTTTTTTAATTAGGGTGGCATTAGTAAAATCAGTTATGGCCAGCATCGTACCTGTGTAATACGAGAGTTAGAAAGTTTATCCAAACATAAACCTCTCTTGTGATCCTAGATGTGGGTTTTTAGATAACATGATTTCTCCCCCACATAAACATTTTTGCTATTTAACAAATACAGGCATTTGAATTGGTGTTGGGTTTATTTTTCTTCCTATTTTTATCTCTGATTGTTTTGGAGGTGGCTTTAGGTCATGTCTGTTTATTTTTATAATTTCAGAACTTGTTTTTTGTGTATGTTGCCATGAAAATTAGTTTCACCAGAGTGCTTATGCTACTAATGTACCCATGCCGTCAAAAACCATGGCAATTGTTAGAAAGTTTTAATAAGCGAGATGCAATGAAACCAGTCGAGATTCAATAAAGCAGAAATAAAAAAAATTCCTAACTAAAATCAAGGCCAATGAACTATTAAATTAATCTGTACCTTTTATATTTTTAGACATTTAATGGTATCTATGATTCATGGATTAATCCTGGTATTATATAAGTCACTTTTTGCACAATGTCTTTTCATGTTAAAAATTTTGTTTTTAATATAACAGTGACATGGAAATATCTCTTGGAAGAAAAAGATTAGCAACAGAACAACAGACAGTGATAACAAAACCTATTTCAAGAGCATGTTGAATCAAGATGATCACTTAATAAACAAAGGTATTTGAGTACCTCACATGAAAGGCTTGAACAAATAAGACTGCAATCTAAAAAAAAATGTAGGTGTAAATTTTTCTCAAGAATTAATTTTGTTTAAATGCAAATAAATATTTTATTTGTATAGATTATTAGAATGACTAAGGAAAGTAATCACTCATAAATTTACTAACTTAGATTAATTTACTTCCCTTGTCACTCCAGATGAGACAGGATATATAAATATACATTGATAATTATTATATGGATTAATATTTGCATTTCATGTAAAACTTTGACGTTTTTTTAGTTTTCATCATTTCCATCCCCAATATTTTGTAAGGAAAAAACTTGTGGATCCTGTTATGAAATTTCCTTCAATATTTAATTTATCTCATTTGTTCTATTAGTGGAATTCTGTTATGGGTGCCTTTCTGTACATAATTTCTGTTCAATCAATGTGGACAGATTTCTTTTGTTTTAATTTTTTGTAGAGAAAAAAATGTACATCAATCCTTTTCTTGTCCGTTTTTTAAAATTCTATTAATTAAAACCATTTCTTCATTTCTAAATTTAAAATCTCATAATTTTCCTTTTTATTGTTGTTACATCATGGAGCAGTACTCTTCCCTTGAAATCATTTATGCCTTTTTTTTCTATTTGAATGATTGAAATGGCCATTGGAAAAAGGAGCTTGTAATTTACTTCTGACTTCGTTGAAGAGAGTGAATATGTCTTTACTGACTCTTTAATTAATTTGTGCATCAGTTGTAAAAAGAACTGGGAAAGATGTGCCAAAGGATTTTAAACCAACCAAAATAACTTCTTTTTTTATATTTTTTTTTATCATTTAACTCCAAGTAAGGCAATAAAATCACTAAGATGGGTTACTGAGTGTTAGTGAATATAAGAGAAAAAGAGCGAGTGGGTAAGTAAATAGCAGAACTGCCCAACAAACAGAATTGACAAAGTTTGCAAGAAAAAGAAAAAACAGGGTAAAAGATAATATAAAGAAAGCAAACAATGTATGCAAATGAAATTAAAAGTAATAAGGCAAAGCAAAAGTAATATCTCTCCTCCTCCTCTCTCCCTCCTCCCTCTCCTCTCCCTCCTTCTCCCTCTCCTCTCCCTCCTTCTCCCTCTCCTCTCCCTCCTTCTCCCTCTCCTCTCCTCCTTCTCCTCTCCTCCCTCCCTCTCCTCTCCCTTCTCCCTCCTTCTCCCTCTCCTATCTCCTTCTCCCTCCTTCTCCCTCTCCTCTCTCCTTCTCCCTCCTTCTCCCCTCTCCTCTCTCCTTCTCCCTCCTTCTCCCTCTCTCTCCTTCTCCTCTCCTTCTCCCTCTCTCTCCCTTCTCCTCTCTCCTTCTCCTCTCTCTCTCCTCTCTCTCCTTCTCTCTCTCCTCTCTCTCCTTCTCCCTCTCCTCTCCTCCCTCTACTCTCTCCTTCTCCCTCTCTCCTCCCCCCTCTCCTTCTTCTCCTCTCCTCTCTCTCCTCCCCCTCTCTCCTTCTTCTCCCTCTCCTCTCTCTCCTCCCTCCCCTCTCTCTCCCTCTTCCCTCTCTCTCCTTCTCCCTCTCCTCCTTCTCCTCTCTACTTCTCTCTCTCTCTGTGTGTGTGTAAATTCACTCTTATTCACACACATACATACTGATATTTCATTTAAACTCAGTCATCTGAAAAGAACATTCATTTCACTCAAAACCTTTGATTTATTTTGAAATTGTTCAAATTTTTGACCGAATTTTGTTCAGGGTAAGAAGGACAGAGGAAAGTAACACATGACCTACCTAGTGAGCTTGTGTAAATGATTGGCAGAACAGGGATGGAGTTCAATACCCAGTTAAGGCAGTGGAGAACTTTCAGAAGGAAATTAACAGGAGATAACTGATAAATGACATCCATTAAACATGGCACGTGGAACTAGAACAGTCTACCCCAGTGAGCGAAATAAAGGATTCAGTTCGACATTCTAACCACCTGAAAAATGCTGGAGCGTACAATGGCCGAAACGTAATAAATATGGCGACAAAGATGATGACAATAGTCCAAATAATATAAATAATGATAATATACAGCATTCAAAATTTAATTTAAAAAAAAAAAAAAAAACGGAAACAATGATTGTTTGGCAAATGTTTAAGTTGGTTTTGCTTTCAGCCAGTAACTACCACTATTACTCTAATCCAGGTTCAGGAGTTAGTGGCATGAAAAATATGAGACCAGTCAGAAACAGACACATAGTGACACATTTTTTTCATAAAACCTTGGACAAAGCATTTGAAAATGTTATTTAATCATATGAATGTTTAATTTCTTTCAGAAAATACCTTTTTTTTTTTTTTTTTCATTCTTTTTTCATAATGTAGGTATTCAAATATCCAGCATTTTGAATTATCATATCGTATATTTTGAACCCCTGTTCCAAGCTGTTTAGATAATCGAGGAAGTACTCTACCTCTTGCCATTTTTAACCCTACATGTGCATTGTCAGAAAGTATTAGAACTAATATATATATAATTGAACTGCACCACGTACTTCATATTAAAATAACTGAACCAACGTGCAACTTTTGGATAATAACTGTGACATTCCTGTATTTATTGAACAATTTAGTTCATGCCACATTGACTGAAAAACCTACCAGTACAAAAGAATTCTCCTATTACCATATTAGGTACAAAAACGCATTGCGACTGCACACTCCAAAAAGATTTCTTACAATTAACAATAACATAATTTCTAAAAACATTTTTCGGATTACATCTATATTTTTGTTGTCCTGTTATTACCGAGAAGTAAAAAAAACAAAAACAAATTGTCCGTATGAACAGAGGAAAGCTTGTAAAAAAAAAAAAAAGACCTTATGCAACTGGAATTTATAAACAGGGATCATAACATTCATCTACAGGTTTGGGGTTAATGTACTTTATTAAATTTGTTTGCGAAGATGTATTCTCGCCATTTATATCATTAACTTATATATCTGTTTTTTTGTATGAATGATTCATGTAATATATATATATATATATATATATAGTGCAACTTTGGTTCTTGAATGTCTCACATGTTGAACAAATTGGTTTTCGAACAGAATATGAGATGAAAATGCTTTCATTATCAAACAAAATTTCGGTTCTCGAACAACATTGCCAAACTGAACCAAGTTAACCCGAACAGAATCATTTCTTAGTTGACCACCATGTTGTATTCATTCGTGTGTTGTGCTGTGCTTTTCTTTTCCAATTTTTTTATACTGTGTTTTCATTAGTCCTCAGTCATGGCTCCAAAGAAAGCTAGCAGTGATACTGGTAAAGGAAAAAGAAAAGTTAAGAGAAAAACAATTGTTGATGATATTGTCTCTTCCTACACAGTTTCCTATGGCAAAATCAACGATCTATACTATTCTTATAAATAAAGAGACGATCATGTCTTTCCTTCCCTTTTCCAAACAATAACATCTCTTACCTTCCCCTTCTGCCATCAAATCTCTTACAAGCAGGTACGGTAAAATTGAAGTGTTTGTCTATATTTTATCTCTTTAGTATTGGGTTTATTTATATTCTTAGATTTAATGAATTTCAATAATGCATTAGTTTTATGTATAAACTTGTGCACAAAGTACTGTTGTTAAAGTTTGAATAAGCGATCATCTTTGGACCAGGAATGGATTAATCGATTTTATATTGATTCCTATTGGAAAAATAGTTTTGATTTATGAACAGACTTCAGGAACGAATTTGTGAAGCGGGGTTCCACAAATATATATATATATATATATATATAAGCATTTTGCCCCAAGCATGGCGGGAGTGCCACTAGCACACAAGGAGTTACAGAGAGTGAGAGCTAGAGTAAAGAGGGGTTTTGAGGAAATGATATAGAGAAGGATGGGGATCAGGATCAAAGCATCAGAATATTTCGATTGACATTACATTTGAATATTTGAAGATTATAGCTACCAGGGAAGCAAGTAGAGGAAGGGAGTTCCACTGGCGGGAAGTGTGAGAGAAGCTGTTGGACTAGAAGAGCTGGTTACATGCTTAAATTTATGCAGTTGGAGCATCAGGGAAGATAGCTCATCAGAGCAGTTACGATAAAAATATTTGTAGAAATGAGAGAGGGGGAAGCTACAGCATGTCTGTTAGAAAGTGACTAGATGAGATGCCAGATCAGGACCTATCATATTGCATATCCGTCTCTGGATTTTGTTAAGGACCTCTAGATGAACAGCGGGAGCACCAGACCATATATGGCGACAGTATTCAATGCAAGGATGGATTGTAGATTTGAAGGATGGACTCAGATGAGAAAAACCTTCTGGCACGACACAAAACCAACTTTTTTTCTTGTGGTATGTGGTTATTATCCTATACCCTCTGAGCATCAGCTTAAACTGACTACTACATTTTTTTCATATCAGGACCATTTTCCTTAGTTCATATTTTCTTGATTTCAGATGAAAACTTTGAAACTTCCTCCAAATTTTAATTATCACAGTTTTTAGTTAACTAAATTAACAGTAAATATATTTGTAAAGTATTAGGAAAATCACTGACACAATGGGAAAGAAAAATTTAGTGATGTAACATTCCACACCACTTCAAATAAAAGGTTAGCAAGGAAACCCCCATCAATACTGGAAAGAGCTATAACAGCTACTGGACTTGAAAAGAGAAAATAATGACATAATCAAGATGTTGACGTTCCACCCTATATCAAACAAAAGGTTAGGCAGGAAACCACCATCAATACTGGAAAGAGCAATAACAGCTACTGGACTTGAGTAACCCTTTTTTTTTTTTTTTTTTAAATTTATTTTCAGAAAGATTTTATAAATTTCATCCAAGAGTTACGAGCTGCTTGGTCAATGAATACAGAATGTTTCCTTGTA
Organism: Acanthosepion pharaonis; assembly: GCA_903632075.3. Lineage (NCBI taxonomy): Eukaryota > Metazoa > Mollusca > Cephalopoda > Sepiida > Sepiidae > Acanthosepion > Acanthosepion pharaonis. Next base: position 1,330,653 of record CAHIKZ030002644.1, read on the forward strand.
TGGAAATGGTTAATATTACTATTACATTGATGTAACCACAAATGCACATAGCAGAGAATAGATGCTGAAATTTTAATCTTTTAAATTTTTTTTTTTAATGCATTTTGGTTTATAGGGTAGCCATTTTCATTTTTTTTTTTTTTTATTTGTTTTTCTCACTTTTGTTAAGTATCCTACATTAAGATAACAGATCTTCCAAGAAAGGTGAAATGTAAGAACAAGGTCTCAATATAAATTATCTCAGTATAAACAGGTGAAAATACTTTTAAAACCTCAACCATCCTAATTTATATAGGCATAGCGAAGAAAATGGCGACTTACCTTGTCAAACCAAGCAACAGTGTGTCACGTGTATCCTACAACAGAAAATGCATTGAAAAAGAAAATTACTTACCCAAAAAATGGGCACATATTCCGTATGACATGCTGAAGATGGAATACTTAAAATAGAAACAAGTCCATTGCAGGAGTCGCTGTCAAAGTATTTTGATATGCAAAAATTGGGCATCCTCTCCCAGTTGTCGATGAATAGACAAAATGCTCAGCTGATAAAAGCAGTTGGGGTTCTCAAATCAAGAGGAAGATTCGTATATTTTGGTTACCGTGTTCGTCAGAGAGCGAGTTATTTTTCTGATTGGTTACGTGCATTGGAATTTGTGAGATAGTAGCTTCGAATGGAATTTTCAGCATTTCTTTCTGCCCCCGATATTCGAGTCTGAACTTACAGTGATTTGTTCCCTGCATTGTGGAAGTAATCTGCGACAAATATTTCCTTTACTTTCAGAACGTCTACAATAGGTACATTATAAGAAAGAGGAAATTCTTTGATGAAGAACAATAAAAGAACAGGAATTAAGACAGAAAATAATGATTGACATTGCATTTAAGTTTTTAAAGATCAAAGTTGAGTGGAAAACAAGAAACTAAGAGTACAATAAGAAAGAAGTACAAGAGAAGAAATCATTAGTATAGAACTTATGGCTCATCTGGCCATTTCAACTTTAAAATGATGAGACCTTGCCACCAATCTAGTACTGAGCTTAAATTTGTAAAGTTGAGATACCAAAAAGGAAAGCTAATCAAACCAATCGCCGTGAAAACATTTATAGAAAAGGCACAGGGAAGCTGCTACAGTAGTGGGAAAGAGACCTAACCAATCATGCCTCTCCACAATTTCCTATCACTTTTTTAATTATTTTCACTCCCAACCAAGGCAATAAAGCCACTAAGACACAAGAGTATTAGAGAATATAATAAAAAGAAAACATTGAGGAGAAAAAACAATAAAATAACAAGAATTTAAAAAAACTGAAGATATCGATTGACATTGCATTTAAATTTTTAAAGATTAAAGTTAACTGGGAAGCAAGAATCCGGAAGAGAATTCCACAGAGAATTCCTGTTAAATTGTCAAAAATTATCTAAGGAAAAATATTAGAATGGTTTCTTATTGCTTTTTCCATGGTTTGGATTTCAGAATTCTTTTTGGACTGATTACAAATCTTCTGAATACTAACTTTTCCAATTTTTTTATTTTTTTTTTTTAATCATAAAGCCACTAAGACTCAATGGTTTACTGAAAATGAAGGAAACTGAGAAAATGTTATTGAGGAGAAAGGACAAAAAAAAAAAATCAGGATTCAAGGAGACTGATGATGATCGATATTGCATTTAAATTTTTGAAGATTATAGTTGACAGGAAAGTAAGAACTTGGAAGAGAGTTCCACAAGCGAGAAGTGTGATAGAAGAAACTATTTGAATAACATAGATCTTTTTCAAATTCTGTTAAAGGTCTGAAAATAGCAATAATTTATATAGGGAAAAAAATGTGTTGAATTTATCCAAGAGCATTTAACCCTTAAAAATTTTTTCAGTCTCTCAAAATAACTAGAGCTTTCCAAAATCTATGTAATTTAACAAACAACCCAACAGAAATAACCTTTCTCATGGATGTAATGACCATAGGGGTTGTTAATATACCATAAAATAGAAACAGTCATAGACTGGTTGCCCTATGCTGAAGAGCCCACTCTACTTTGCTCTTTAACCCATATGTTGAATTCATTCATTTACCAAATGTATTAGTGTAAAGTGAAATGAAGTAGACTAGGCTACAATTGGAACTTTGGCTTATGGTCAAATTGTATGATCACCAAAGTTAAGCAATGGTCAGTACCTAGATGGGTGACTGCTTGGGAGTACCAGGTGCTGTAAGCTTGGATGTGCAGGTGGTGTAATGGATAACATCTCAGAATTAGAAATCACAGAGCAGAGTTCCAATACCAGTCAGGTTTGTTATATTGGCTTACACAGAAATACCCTTGGGAAAAGTATGAATCCACCTCATCCAGCCCCAGCTATGGGTTAATTAATAGGGCTTATATCAGTAAATCATTACCATTTCCAAAATAATTCTTCCAATCAAAAACATTTTTGCTGGCTTTAAATAACTTGCAATGGTTTCATAAACCATGAAACAATCAAATTTGAACTCTACTTGTCCTCTACTTGTCAAAGTCATTTTCTATGGTATCTTCAAAGACCATGAAGAAAATGGCTACTTAATTGGTCATATGATGTTTTGTTTTTTTTTCCCAACCTTTTGGACATTTTTCTGTGTGAACATTATTTACACTTGGACTATTGTCCACATCTTTGTTGTCGCTATCACACTGATTTCGCTGTTGTACCCTCGGGTCTTAATCTGGTGCTTGTTGATCTAAGTAGCCTTCAGGGAATCTTAAACTGAATCCTTTATTTAATATATGAGGGTAGATTTGTTCCCCTCTATAGATTAAATAAAGAGTTCAGTTGAAATGGCAAAATGTTGTGATAACGACAACTGATAACAGCATAAGTCTTAATATAAATAATGATAACTTCTCATCCCAGAAATTAAAACAGAAGTGTGTGTGTGTGTGCGTGCGTGCGTATTTTGTGATTTAAGTAGTTACTCCTAAGATTAAGAATTTTTTTCCAGATTTAGTTTTTCTTAGTGTAAAACAAAAATGAAAATATGAAAAAAAAATTTTTTTTATTTTTTTTTTTTTTTAGATTGGCTTCTCAGAGCTGATGGCTGCAACTATTTGCTGGGTGTACATTTTAATATGGAGTTAAAAACAAAGAACTATTCTATTATCTTTGTGTGTAATAATTACTTGTACTATCCTCCTCCACATTACAGGCTGACCATTTGACAAACTGTCTATTCATTGGTTAATGTATCTGGGTGTATCCTGTTTACTGACTGCAGACAGCAGAGTGTCCAGTTACAAATAAACATTACAAATCAACAAATGGGTGCTTGGGTAGACGAAAAACATTCCTTCTTGGCTTGTAGAATTGCACATGTTTACAATAATACTGCAGGCTTGTCTTGGATAGAGCGAGATAAAAAAAAACTATAGGTATAAGCAGCTTGAGAGAGATAAGGAGAGATAGATGGATATATCGATAAATACACACACACACTTGTGTGTGTGTGTGTGTATATATATATATATATATATATTTCATAAAGAAGTAATTCAATGTTAATGCGATTAATGGCAAAATCACTTCACTAACAAGGCTTAATGAGACATTCACTCACTATCAATTTGTTGAATAATATGATCCTTATATTTGAGTTGTTGTCAGAAGGAATTGACAAGCCTAGTACTTTCAACAATTTCAAATTGTCATCTTCAGAGTACAATTTTTTCTCCCCATTTACAGTCAAAAAATCAAGACGAAATATGTGTAGTATAGACCAAAAAATGTTTTTTAAAATATGCTATTTATTGACAGTAATGCTATTTATTGGAGATCCAAAATAATGTCTCATTAAGTCTTGTTAGCAAAGTGATTTCACCATTAATCATTGCTAATTAATTCTTTGTCTAAATTACTTTTCATATATAAAAGCTGCATATTCTAATATATATATATATATATATGTGTGTGTGTGTGTATTTGATTTTTTTTTTTTTTTTTCCAGATCATTTTCTCTCTTTGAGTCTTTTCATTAGGCATCAAGGATATTTTTTTTTGTTGTAAATGATGCTCCTCAAGTTATTAACTGTTTAAGTTTTTTGGGTGAACAATTATCTTAAACAAATAAATTAATCCTCTCGATTCATATACTTATTTGTTTGTAGCTGAAATGTCTTTGTTTTTAATATATGCCAGTTAACAGTAAATCTATTTATTGCTTGAATTAAGGAATCGGTTAAGTAGATTAATATGAAATTCTTGAGAAGGTATCATCAGCCATGTTCTGAAAAGACATGGCACATGGAAGGAGATTTAAAATCCATTGAGTAGATATGCATTTTTCGATTATTTTTGAATGTCCAAATATTTTTTTCATTTATGTAATTAAAACAAAAATGGTGCTCCATTATTGACATTTTTCTTTCAGTTTATAAGGATATAGCAGCTTTGTAGGTGGCAGTACCGAAAAAATTCCTGACTTCCACTTTACAAAATATAACCAAACATAAGAATTTGTTTTGGGATTATCTCTTGGTTTGGTCATGAAGTTTTTTTTCTCCAGAATGTTCTCCATTTGATGTACTTGAACTGAAAAAATCAGAAGGCCAAAGGAGCAGATGCTAAATAAATAAAACTGACAATTGTAATAAGAATTTAGCTGCTTGTTCCTTTTATCAATGCTTAACAGATGCATTGGGATGAGTAAACAAAAATTAGTCAGACCATTATTAGAACTTTCATTTTGTGTGATAATGGGAACTTCTTTTATGTGTAGTAAAGCAGTATACTGCATTGACTGAAACAGAATACACATATATCTTCAAAATAGATGTGTACTTTAACACTATGTGGATGGTGTAATGATTATTAGTATGGAAAATAACATCAAGCTGAGTTCAAATTCTAGCCAAGGTTGTTCACTTCACAGTAATTCTCTTATGAAAGGCATGAATACATCTATGTGTTCCCCACACCCTCGGCCAGCTATGGGTAAAATAATAATCTAGTCTGTTTTCTTTAGTTTTAGTAGAGTCAGTTGGTTTAAAAGGAGTATAAATTTGAATTCAAAACTAAAGAAGCCGTTCCACTCTTTCCCAAGAACATTCATGGTAACTCATAGTTATTAAAGACAAAGACACTGAGATTCTATGATTGTTTGTGTCCTAAAAGAATAAGGCATTAAAAAAAGCATTTCAAGTTAACTTTTTGGCCAGTTTTAAATGTGACTAGCAGTAGAACCCGGCGTTGCAACAGTAAGAGATCAAGTATCGACCATCATAAAGACTGAAAAATAAAATTGACAAAGATTATTGTTTAAGGTTGACGGACACGCATTTCTTAATTAGTTTTTTTTTGTTTTGTTTTGTTTTGTTTTTTTACGAATTGGTCAAACTGTGGCGGACATGAGACAGAACCTAGGACGAGCACAACTGGTCGCGACTTGCCTTGCCGTATTTGCTTAGCATGTAAAGCTACTGCAGTTGAAATGAGGAGAGAAAAAAGCACTTACCGCTTCTGACGTAATCCATCCTCGGCCAGATAACGTAAAAAGAATGAGGGGGGGACTGGCATCGCATTTTTTTTCAATAACGATGCAATGCATTATGGGACATGGACGCAATGAATTATGGGATCACAGGAAGACTAAGGGATTATGGGTACATGAACAACTATAAAAACAACTTTTTTTTTTCCAAGTTATGAGTTCTTCGAGGGACGTTCACGGTTGACGGCTAGAACAGGCAGTTAGTGTGATTTGGAGACAGAACTCAGGAAGGAACGACTCAAGTTTGAAATACCAGCTGGGAGAGCTTGAATTTACTCGCTGGTTACTGTTTTCTTCATTCACCTCACAAACCCAAACTCAAACAAAAACATTGTTTTCAATCGTTATGAGTCTATCGATTGAATATAATTTTATTATAAACAATTGTCTTGTAGATGGAATTTTTAAAGCATTCTGAATGTAAAAATAAAGAAAAAAGTGTGCAAGACAATAAGAAACACTACCTGCCAAAAAAAAGTGAAGTTTTGTTGAAATTGGTTGAAAAATGTAGGAAATCTGATCCCATATATAAATGAACACACACAAACAACCTGGGTTTTATAATAAGTATAACTCGATATGATTTGTCCCCCTTTCATTCCAGTGACAGAATCGTGTTTTATCGTGTTTTCAAATTGGTTTTGTGCAGAAACAATTGTGTTTTTCCAATTTTTGATGCTGTCAGAACCACCGCAAGGTAATTTTATGCAGTCCTGTGAAGTTTTGTTGAAATTGGTTGAAAAATGTAGGAAATCCGATCCAATATATAAACATACAGACACACACAATCTGCGTTTTATAATAAGATAGAATTTGTAAATTGATTTTAGGAGAGATGTTAACTGATGTGGGTGGAGGGGGGGAACCTGAAACAAACATTCCTTGAAATATTTGTGCTACGTGGTTAACTGTTGATTTAATAAAGAGTGAATAATTCTAAGAGCTTATACTTACAATCAGAAAGAGACGGTGGAACTTCTGAGATGCATAATGAAGAAAGTGAGCTTGGAATATTTGCTACTTACTGGGCTTCAGGTCTATCACAAAAGTGCTTTCATATGGGGAGCTGGCCTCGAAGTCTGGAGTGCCACAAGCAAGAATTTGCACAAAAATTATTTCCTATTATTTTCACAGGAAGATGGTGATTTACAGGCAATTTTCTGACAATAAACATACATAATGCATGAGAACCTGGGTTTGTGGGAGTGGGTGTCAGAACACTGACACCAGAGGAATGGTAAAGAGCTAGAAGTTACTTAGAGCAACAAAAGACAGGAAGTTGTGGAGAGCTATAATCGGCCATATCCTGATGAGACAGCGCATAAAAGAAATGAATGGATGTCAGAACTGGGGCAAAAAAGGAAGATAAAGTGCCAAAAGTTACTTAGAGCTTTTGTGATGTCGGACACCTTCACGTTGTCACTTGTGATGTTCATTGTAGACTGGTAATAGTATTGCCTTCAAATAATACACACACTAATAATACTTATTCAAATAGTAACTGCCCAATAGTAATTTTTATAATGATCAGTGTAGAGAAACAGTAGATAGTATAGAGAATAGCAATCACTTAGACGTCATGCTAATTCCCATTTATACGATTCCTTTATGATCACATGATCTACTTATTTAATAATGGAATCAGCTGTGTTTGCTCACTGGTGATTTGTGTTCAAACTATGGTATCGGCAACAAAAATTTATTCCTATACAAGAGCAACAAAAGACAAAGTTGTGGAGATCTATGATTTTCCACTTCATGAAAGGACTTGCCATATGAAAGAAGATTCAGCATTTTTAATCACTTCATTCCAAGCATGGCAATAATGGCATTATGACACAAGGCATTACTGGAAGTGAAAGAGAACGAGAAGACTTTAGTGAAGAGAAAGGACAATAAAAGTACAGGTTACAGGAACACTGAAGATGTTGATTGACATTGCATTTAAATTTTTGAAGTTTCTAGGTGGTAGAGAAGCCAGAAACTGGAAGAGAGGTGAAATGATAGAAAATAAACTAATAGAATAGAACTCTTGGTTACATCTCACTATTTCAACAGCAAAACGATGAGACCTATTTGTTGATCTAGTAGTATGCTAAAAATTAATGCAGTCAATGTACGAAGGAAGAGAGCTCATTAGAACAACTGACATGAAAATATTTGTAGAAAAGAAGTCAAGATGCCAGGTCAGGACTGATAACATTAAACCCTTCTTTGGAGTTTGTCAAGAATATGGAGCTATATAGTAAGAGCAACAGACCAGATATGGTGGCAATATTCAATGCACAGACAAATGGTAGATTCATAAATGTACATGAGAAAAATAGTCTGGAATGACAGAGGCAATCAACGTCCCTAGCAGTAGACTTAGCAATTGGTTCAAGATGCCAGACCAGGATCAATTACATTACAAACCCTTCTTTAGATGTTGTCAAGAATCTTGAGCTATAGAGTAAGAGCACCAGACCATATATGACGGCAATATTCAATGCACGGACAAATTGTAGATTTATAAATGTACAAGATGGATTCTGTTGAGAAAAACTGGCACAACACAGTGAACCCTAATTCAGAACTAAGAGATAACTTTTGACTAACTACTAGCTTTTAATGTTAATTTTAGTTAAGAGATAACTCTTGCATAGATATACATATGATATTGATGTATAGTTTTTAAAATAGAATTTCCAACCTCAAGAGAAAGATATCTTTATTCAACAGATGTCTGATTGAAAGTATAACTCAATTTTGTAATTTAAAATTTTCAGACTATTTAATATTTCTTTTGATATTATTGAAATTGATTTTCTCACATTTCTACTTTTTGTGTTTAATGTTTCCCTCATTCTTAATGGAATATAACAGAAGTGCTTTTTAACTACCAACATTACCTCTACAAAAACAAATTAAAAAAAACAAAAAAAAACTGTTTTATAGAATAAATCACTGTTCAGACAACCACATTTGGAATGTTGACAAATTTTTGAAAATTTATTACACCATTTTCTCAATAATACAAACAGAAATATATCATGGCTACAAAAATTTGTGGCTCATTTGTCTATCAACCAGTTTGAATTCAGAGATGTCCTTCAAGACTGGTTGCTAGCTAGTTATATATCTGTCTCTCTGACTATCTATCCTTCTATGTTGGCCTGTCTCTCTAACTGACTGACTGTCCTTCTATGTTGGCCTGTCTCTCTAACTGACTGACTGTCCTTCTATGTTGGCCTGTCTGACTGACTGACTGACTGACCGTTCTATGTTGGCCCGTCTCTCTGACTGACTGACTGACTGACTGTCGTTCTATGTTGGCCCGTCTCTCTGACTGACTGTCGTTCTATGTTGGCCCATCTCTCTGACTGACTGACTGACTGACTGTCGTTCTATGTTGGCCCGTCTCTCTGACTGACTGACTGTCGTTCTATGTTGGTCTGTCTCTCTGACTGACTGACTGACTGTCGTTCCATGTTGGCCTGTCTCTCTGACTGACTGACTGTCGTTCTATGTTGGCCTGTCTCTCTGACTGACTGACTGTCGACTGTGACTGACTTCCATGTTGGCCTGTCTCTCTGACTGACTGTCGCTCCATGTTGGCCTGTCTCTGACTGACTGTCGCTCCATGTTGGCCTGTCTCTCTGACTGACTGTCGTTCCATGTTGGCCTGTCTCTCTGACTGACTGTCGTTCCATGTTGGCCTGTCTCTCTGACTGACTGTCGTTCCATGTTGGGCCATGTTGGCCTCTCTCTGACTGACTGTCGTTCCATGTTGGCCTGTCTCTGACTTGACTGTCGTTCCATGTTGGCCTGTCTCTCTGACTTGACTGTCGTTCCATGTTGGCCTGTCTCTCTGACTTGACTGTCGTTCCATGTTGGCCTGTCTCTCTGACTGTCTGTCGTTCCATGTTGGCCTGTCTCTCTGACTGTCTGTCCTTCTATATAGCTATCTGCCTCTGTCAGTTCATTAGGAGGAGAATAGTTGGAATCATATCTTTGCTGAGAGTATTTTTGCAAAAATGAATGTAGCAAACTTTGCTGAAATTTAAATGTAAATTAATCTCTCAACAGAAACTGAAACAAAACATGTTTATAAGCATGTGATTTCTTAAAGTTAAATGAATCATTTTTTTTTTTTTAAATTGATAGAAGCATGCAGCAGAATTAAACCAGAAATAAGATAAGAATACAGCTTTATTAAAATCACTGAAACAAGGAATGTGATATTTATGCTGAGAATGATATCAGAAAAAGCAATGCAAATAAATGTATATCTATTTTATGGATTATGCATAAGTGTTTGACAAGGTACATCACAAAGAACTATGTGAACTGCCAGGTAAGCTTGATTTATTTGGGAAAGATATTAGAATTACCCAGAACCCATACTTGGAGAAAACTGCCTGCACGAGGAAAGAAAATGAATTCAGTAAATACACAAAAATAGAAATTGGGCATAAGACAAGGATGTGTCTTCTCACCAGACTTATTCAACCTTTACTGTGTGAGATTATGAGAGAATTAGAAGTCTTACCAGGACTTATTATTGGTGGCCACAATCTTAACATTATGTGATGTATGCGTATCAGTACAGATGCAAAAGAGGCCCTGGATCAGATGCTGACATGTTTGTCAACTGTTACATTTTCCCTGTTAGCAGCAGGACAATTTGTCAAGTTTAGATACGAGCCTCTCTACAGCTGGTCAAGATTGTGGGCCTTGTAAGATTCTTTATGCTTATAAAAGCTTATAATCTTATGTTTATAAAGCTTAATCACTTAGGTGTTAACCTCCAATATCAGCACACACTCTTGCTGTACATTGCAATACATTAGATATGAAGATAAGAGTGTTGATAGCAAACACAGAAAGTCAACTACAGGAACTCTTGCAGAAAGTAGTAAAGGAAATCAAGAAAAAATAAACAAGTATCAATTGTAAGACGATAGAATGCATGATTGTCAGCAAAATGAACAGCTTGACTTGCAAATTACAAATTGAATACACCAAAATCAAGCCAGTACAAAAATTTAAATATCTAGTAGGTGTTTTAGCAGAGGATGGAAAATGCAACACTGAAATCTGAAGGTGCATTGGGATAATAAAAATGCCTTCCAAAAGCTAAACAAAGTATTAAGAAACTGGAAAATTTTGTCAGAAATAAAGAAAAGAATACAAGATTGTCCAGCATTCACTACCATTATATAACAATCTCCTCACAGATGAAGACTTAAAACAAGAGATGTGATTCTACAGAAGAATATTGAAAATGCCATCGACTGAACATGTGAGTAATGGGGAAGTTTTAGAGAAGATGGAAACAAAATGTACTTTTTAGAAGATTTAAATTTTGAGGAAACATAATAAGGAAAGAGTGCTTAGAAAATCTAATACCCGCAGGACAGGAAAGCAGCTGTTAATCTATTTAATGAGATTGTGTAAATGGTTGGCAGAACAGGGATTCAGTTAGTTATGTGCCATGTGTGATACACACTTAGGCAATCATATATCTTTTGATACATGACTGACGAGGCAGATTTTTTTTCCTTGCAGTAGGTTGCCATTTCTTTCTGCAGTAGACCTGTTGCCATGCAAGGCTATAGAATCTGGTCTGTCCTGCTATTTACCCATAGCTGTGGGGAGAAGAGGATTCATACCTTTCCCAAGGGTATTAGCACGTAAGTGAATGTAATGGATTTGACTGGAATTCGAACTTGTTTCTCCAATTCCTCAATCCAAGTTGCTATCCATTACTCCACTAACATGGATTAAGAAAAAGAAACAGGCTACAAAGAAGAGGAAATTATGAAGAGCCATTTTTTCCCATGTCCTTCAGGGATATGATCCATAGAAGAACTCTAGATTGCCTTACATCTGTCATTAGTTTCTTTCAGAGTTTTTTATATGCTTGAGCTGTCATGGCTAACAACCACCGATTAATCAATGACTTATACAAATGCGATAACATTTGATGGTTAACAGAGGCTTAATTTATATTCATTGCATCCAGTCACGGTTATGCTATAAAGTGACTTACAACTAGTATGTGGGTGTCAGTTGCGCTGCAAAGGTACTTGGCGTCCAGAGACAATTACAATTTTAGCATGTACATCTGAGTTAACCCTCAAATGCTTTACTATATGGTTTCTGGCTTATCTTCGCAATGACAAAAGAATTAACTACCAGTTTAAACAGCTGAAAAATAAAATGCCAATGTCATAATTATAAAACTGGAACAATTTTAATAAATTTAAATAGGGTGTCTATTTCAAATACAAGTATCCATTATAATAAGGTTTGAAATAAAATAAAAATATCAAACTAAAAACTTTAGAAATTATATATATATATATATATATATATAGTTTTAAGGCGTGCTACATTTCTGGGATAAAATGCTCAATATCAGAGATACAGCATATATAAATATAAAAGTGAACATTGAAGTCAACACTCAGCGATGACAGGATGTTTCATGCTAGACACAATCATCTGGCTGCGAGATTGCGTCTAGCATGAAAGAGCCTGTGACCTCTGAGTGTTGGCTTTAATGTTCACTTGTATGTATGTATGATATATATGAAAATTTTTCAGAGTTAACCTGTAGAAAAGACAATATTTATAAATATAAATGAAAATAGGAAAACTGTAGTTGTTGACGCATTTCGTCCAATGTCAAACTAAAAAATACTTTAGAAATTACATAAAAAATATTTATATATTGGAAACATGTCAGCAACTATTACAGTTTTCCTACTGTCATGTTGGAAAAAAACTTTTCTTGTGACATGTTTCATCCTTTAGGGCTTCTTCAGACTAAATTTGTTATGTTGGTGCAACAACACATGCGTGCCAAAAAAGGGATGCTGTGAATTTTAAATTTTAATTATTTTATATTTTTTTTAATCTAGCTGATTTCATTTACATTCTTTTTCTTTTGCACCCCCATTATTTTTGCTATTAGATATCCCACACTGTGATAATAAAATTCTTACCATCCCTTGGTGCAACTGTGTAGCTGCATCAACATTACAAATTTAATCCACTGAAGTCTCTCTCTCCTATATATATATATATATATATATATATATATATATATATATATATAGTGAACATGGACGTCAACACTCAGAGTCGGCAGTCTATTTCATGCTAGATGCAATCATCAGGCCACATGTGTTGGATTTTTCTCGACTATTTATATATACAGGTCAGTAGTGCATTGTGGGTAGTCCATTCTGGCTGTTATTTTGGCAGGACTGGTTTGTTTACTTATTTGGGTTTATATATCTATTCTTTTTGGTTTTTGATGTTTTAGTAAAGTATTAAAAATATTTTGAGATTAGTTTAGAATGTTTATTTAATAATTTGTTTTGGTCTGGGAAGGTAATTAAAGCTTTTTTTTTTTTTGTTCAATATTTGGATTGATTGCTGTAGTCTATTCTAACTGTTATATTGGCGGAGGTAGTTATTTTATTTGTTTTTTCTTATTTATTTTTTACTTTGTACATTTTTATTTCTTCTTTTTGGTTTTCAGTTTTTAAGTAATGTAGTAAAAAAAAATTATCATTTATATAGCAGTTATAGCTATTTTTTGTCCAGTTTTTGGATTGATTGTTTTGGTCTATTCTAACAGTTATTTTGATGGAATTGGTTTGTTTGTTTATTGTTTATTTTATTCATTTATTTGGATTAATTATTGATTTATTTTGATTATTATTTATTTATTTGTATTGATTATTGAAACCAAAAATAGAAAATGAAGTGATGTTTCATGAATTGCAATTTTAAATAAGATTGTTTATTACCTGAAGAGACGTTTTATTTAAATGGCGAAACAAAACTTACAATTTTGTAGTAATTACTTACATGTTCTAATGTAATCAGTTTATAATATATATTTAAAATGTGTGTGTTTAAGATATCATGAAATGTTAGTTTCTAGCCTTTGTGTTGCTAACTCATTCTTAGTGTTATTTCAAAACCAGTGTAGTCATATAGCAGCATACAGTATGGCCTGTATTATGTCATATTTTTATTCTCTTGTATGTTGAGTGTGCCATGTATCTTTGTCAATACCGCAGAGTTAGCCTATCAAAACCAAAATGGCAGCACCCAGGAGAAATCACTCTCATTATAGACATTTATTTCTGGCAAATAACAATTTCCTACCCCCCCCCCACACACACACCTTGCAAATAGGTCAGCACATTCAGGCAACAATACTATAACAGTGCATCAGTGAGTGTTAACAGCTTTCATTTTAGTGTTTAAATATATTTATAAAATAAAAGTATTGGGAAAACTTGAACCTTCATGACCGCAAAGAGTTGACTTGTCAAAAGGAAGATTTGTCCCTTGACACTGCAATTATTTTGACTACTTTCACTATTCAGCAATGTTTTTATTTTTTTAAAAAGTGATTAGAATTTTAATAATATCTAAGTATATGATGAAAGTGAATTTATACTTTTTTTTCTTAAAAATTTACAGCAAAAATAATAAACTCTATTTATTTATTAGATTGTTTATTGGAATGATTGGCAAAACATTGGCTAATTACCAATCAAGCTGAAATGTATAAAATATTAAATAAGGATTTCCTTAATAATTTACTAAGTCTTTATATGTTTATGAATAAAAAAAATATTTTCATATTTATTTCTTTATAAATTAGTAAATGATAAATATTGCATTAGTTTTAGTTGTATTAATTTTTAGAATGTTGTAAATATAAAATGTCTTGTAAATCAACAATCTAAGAAAGTGTTTAATATTTTTGTTGTAGATTCTCAAAAATAAAAAAGAATGTGTAAATTCACTTTCATCTTTTGTTTACATTTTATTACAATTCTAATCATCACTTTTTAAAACAACATTGCCAAGGATGGAAGGTAGTTAAAATAATAATAGCGGTGTCATGGAAAAAAACGTCCTTTTGATACTTAATTTTAAAAAAAATTTTTTTTTTTTATTTGTAGGCACAAAGATCAAAGTATGCAAACCATTGAGTATCGAGCAATTGGAAGGTTTTTCCTTGAACAATAATATTTTAATTTCATAGTTTTGTTTGATAATCTTTCTTTAATCAGATTATCTTTCAACTAAAAATTCTTTTTTACAGTTTTGTCTTTAAATGTTGAAAAAATCTGTTAACTGTGACAAGGAATGGCTAATTTTAACATCTCCAAAAATTAAACTGCTCTTTTTATTTATTTTTTTAATCATCTGAAAGAACACCTTTTTCCTTCCATCAGCATGGCTGATGCTAACCTCCAGGAAAGTGATTCATTGTGACTTCTTGTGTTAAAATTTTCCACTGATATTAAGTGCAAAGACTATATTGAATCAATTCCTAGGTCTGCTGCAAGGAAAGTTGGTTTACTGTGTTATGCTAGAAAATTTTTCGTTCCAGAATCTATCTTGCATATTTATAAGTCTACCATTTGTTCATACATTGAATATTGCTACTACATTTAGTCTGGTGCTTTTGATACATATATTTAGAGATTCTTGATAAAGTCCAATGAATTTGCAATATTATTGGTCCTGTCCTCTTACTTTCAGTCACTCTCCTACTCCCATAATCTATCTACCCCGTGCCTTTTCTATAAATACTCTTATGGTAATTTTTCTGATGAACTTTCATCTGTCGTAGTTAGACGTCGCGAGTCCCTCTGTCGTAGTTAGACGTCGCGAGTCCCTCTGTCATAGTTAGACGTCGCGAGTCCCTCTGTCGTAGTTAGACGTCGCGAGTCCCTCTGTCGTAGTTAGACGTCGCGAGTCCCTCTGTCGTAGTTAGACGTCGCGAGTCCCTCTGTCGTAGTTAGACTTCAAGAAACTTTGTGAAACTTTCTTTCAGCTATTTACTTTCTAATTGACTTTGATCTTTAAAATTTAAATGTAATGTTGATTCTCATCTTCTGTCTGAATTCCTGTTATTTTATTGTTCTACCTACTTAATTTTCTTTTCTCATATTATCCTACATTCAGTATCCCCTTGCATCTTAGTGGCTTTATTGCCTTGCTTGTGAAATAATAATAAAAAAAAAATATCAACTGAAGAATAGTATTGATTTGACCACATGTAACCTGAGGTATAGGAAAAAATATATAAAAGTAAAGGCTTGTCATTTATTTGGTCATCTAATATGATTCCAAGGAAATGTAAAAGAATATGGTCATTAAACCCATATCCTGCTGTATAAACTGATACATTCTTTTTTTTTAAATTTCCCTGTTGCGAAATATTTTTTTAAAAATATTGTAACATTTTTCAATGTCAACATTAACTAATATTCTCTTTGTTTTTTTTTGTTTTTTTTGTTCCCTTTATACAAAGCCCAGGAGCCACTCAAGATAAAAGGCTAATAAAGGAGTTTGTTGTGTAAGTGGTAAGGGTATGGTTTATGAGGATAAGTGGGAAAAGATAGCAGTTGACTCTAGACTTGAGGAGGCTAAGATTGTAGTGGACTAGAAAACAACCACTTGGGAGTTGGTTTCACAAAGAAGCAGTTCCTGGTTTGAGTCTAAAAAGATTCTTTTTTTTTTTTTTTTTATATCTGAATTATAATTACAGCCATTAGAACAGACATTTTTTTTTTATTGAAGAAGGAAAAAGGATTATAATTACCATAAATAGCAAATGAAAAAGAAAAGATAGCTAACCAGTTTTTGTTCCTCTCTTTCCAGAGCTCATTCTTTTTGACTTACTATTTACAGGAATTATAACCTTTTTTTTTTCTTTTTTCTGTTATGAAAAAAAAATACTGTTTTAATGGATACCTCTAAGAAAATATTTGAACTAAATTATATAATTTTAGAAAGTGAAGATTTCACTGAAATATGCTGGAAAATTTGCAAGTTTTCATCTGAAACCAAGAAAATAAGAACCTTAAACAAAATGGTCACAATAAAGAAAAAGAATGCGATAATTTTGGCTGACACCAGGAGGATATGGTCTGATACTAGTTTACCCATGATTTTACTAAGTCTTTACTAGTATTAGAAGGGTTTCATACATGAGTCTTTATTTTCCAGTTATTAGGTTAATATGTAGAATTTCTGGGAGAACAGTTTATTACTAAATAAAACCTTTATGTACACTAGACTCATCCTCCTGGCATCTTTTTTCTCCATATATCTAAATTATGATTATAAACTATATCTTTAGAAAGTGAAAATTTCACTGAAATATGTTGGAAATTTTTCAAGTTTACATGTGAAATCAAAAAAATAAGGACTTTAAGCAAAAACGGTCACAATATCTAATGAAAAGGAAGGTGTCAGTTTTAACTGACACCAGGAGGTTACAGACTGATACCAGTTTATTTACGATATAGGTATGGATTATAATTAATTTAAAATAAGAAATTAACTTTTTATTTGCTTGAAAGCAATTTTATAGAATAGCTTCAATGAAACACTGAAAATTAACCTATTGAAAACTTGAGATAACATAAATTTCCGTCAGTGTAGTTCAGTGGCATAACTACAAATAACAGAAAATTCTGTTGATCACACAAACACATATCTATACTCACTGTCATCAAATCGTCACACTTTGCTCTAACCAGTACCTAGAAGCTACATAAGTCAAGAGTAAATTTATATTATATTCACTCTCTCATGTCACTTTCCAAACTTCTTTTCTCCCAAACGAAGAAAAACCTGGAAGAAATTCTGCTTCACTACCACATCTTTGCAGCTAAAGGAATAAAAGACACATACGAATAGTGCAATGATGGATTATGTATTGTCCCAACCATGTCTTCTTCAGTCTATAGTCACTCTTTTCTTGTTTTCTTAATTTAATTTTGATTAATCAGAAATTACATTATATTTGTGTGGGGGAGGGGGGGGTATTTGAAGATAAAATATTTGCATCCTGATAACTTATAAATTGAGGGCTGATATAAATGTGTAAATATGCTATTTTTATTCACACTGACAAAAGCAAAAAAAAAACAACAAACATTTAGCCTTTCTTCTTAGCCAATAACGAATGGTTTATTACCAGTTTTTTTATTCAGTGCATTGTTTAAAAAGAATTTTCTTTTGGTAAAAGGTAGTCTTTCAAGATTATTGATTCCTTTATTTTTGGGGTGAGGGAGGAGCACCTGTTAACCAGTTTGTAAAGTGATCTCCAAATCATTCCTCTAAGCTTTTTTTGGTGAAGGTGGAAGCAAAAAAAAGAAAAAGAAAAAAAAAAAGAATTTCAGTTTTTAAAATATTTCCATTATCTTCTGAGTAAACTTTAGATGCTCTTTGTCTTTTTTTTTTTTTTTTAAAAAAACTTTATCACATTAAATCTATTATTTATTTTACTTGAAACTTTTATCAAGTTTCAAGTAAACTAAATAACAGATTTAATGTGATAAAGCTTCTTTTAATTTCTAATTCTTCTAATTTAACATCGAACAGTGGACAAAAAGTGGCAGTCAAATTTTAGATTACCTACAGATTCAACTTGGGAAATAATAAACTGTTGAATTTCTTTTATTTGGTTCTTTTGCTCTTCTAGTTATTATAAACAAAATCATTTTATGCTTTGAAGGTTTTTATGTATCACTTTGTCAAGTCTGCCTCTCCCAGACAAAAGCCAGTGAGAACTCCATCTGACTCTACATCTACCCAGGATTTTGCCCATCACTGTCCCTTATCTAGAATGTCACCTGTCCATATATGCTTGTAACTGGAATTCCCTCCCACATGGCCGAGTGGCATTTTATCCTGAAAGTTTTTTTTTATTTATGCATTTTATTTCCTTTTCCCACTTATACACAATGGGTGGTTGCTTTGGAACTCTCACATCTCGATTTTACTAGCAACACAGTTGGTAGTCTTTATGACTAGTTGCTCTAAGCAGAAGGGTGGTCTTGTTCATAATGTCAACAGAATGTCAAATTGATCCCTGATGACTTAAAAGTTATCTGAACTATGTTTTTATTTACAAATGTTAAGTTTGAAACTGTTTACATTATTAATAACAGAATAGTATTGAGGAGAAAAAGGAAATCATCAAAGGATTTGTTTTCACCTATTAGCCTATGCTGAAATCCATCCATAAAGATATTCTGCACTCTCATCATGTTAGTTAAGTGATTTATAATTACAGATGTCAGTATAATGTTGAATATACTCGCAGAACTTATCAGAGGCTAGGATTGATCAGCACCCCTCTCACCTAAGAGCCATATGCTTGTTAATACTTTTGGTTCTCTAATTACTGAACACTTAATACATAATTTGTCTTGTGCCTTGTTTTTTTTTTTTTACCAGAGATTTTTTGTGGTAGTCAACAGAGCATGTTTGGATTACCATCTGATAGTGCTTGAGATCAATTATATTAAGTCTAAACAGCCTTATCTCTGTAAGCATGATGGTTACTGGGTTCAAATGTAATCTGATTTATACTGTTGATTTTCTGATAGTATTCTCTCCAAACTTTTTTAGTTATTAGTTTTGTTCTCAATTGAACTCTGAAGAGTGAGGAGTGATAACTGTTTATCCTCTTTCTTTCCTTTTTTTTTTTTTTTTGCCATATTTTTTATCTACCACTTTACAGTGAGTAATATTTTTTTCATATTCTCTCACCCCCTTTGTTTTTATATATTTGTATATATGTTTATATATACTTTTTAAAATGTCCATTTTAAAAACTTGAATGTAATCACATTTGTTAAAAGGCTCATGTGTAATTGAATGACAAAATGGAAAAGAAAGTCCGTTTTGTCCTTTAAAAGGACTTTGTCAGATTAAATGAAGGATGAAACATGTCACATTTTGTCATTCAATTTTACCCACCATTGTTCTTATATGTAGAATTCATATATCATATTCTCCCAAGATTCAGTGTCGTTACATCATATTTCCAGATCTTGATTTCATGTTCAAAATGTAATATAGAATTTTTCTATTCTTATCCTGATTTCAAATCTTTTGTGACTAATGTATGCTTCAAGTTGCAAAGAAATTCATCCTTCAAATAGTCTATATTATTCTTTTGACATTATATTGGCATGTAGACATTTGGATGACGGAGACACACATTTCTGAATGAAAAAAGAAAGCCATTAAGAATGACTCTGTCTTCTGAGTTTTTGATTATTAGAGACACAAAGGAATTACATGCTCAAAATTTGATATCAAAAGCTAAATCTAAAGTGTTTTTATTTTTTTTAATTCTTTTTTTTTAAGCAGTTCAAGTTAACCCCAAAAATTATGAAGTTACTGAACAAAAAAAAAAAAAAAATCAAAATGTCTGTCATGCTTCAGGCTCTCCATTTGTAAATTGATAAGAAATATCAATTTTCTGAGATTTTTCAAAAAAAATTTAAAATTACTGCAGATATTTATCAGTAAACATTTCACATTTGAATAAAGATTTTTACACAGGATTTTAATTTCATGTTCTCTTATTTCAACAGTACCAACTTTTATCATGGCCATTTTTATTTGATGCTCTAGTTTTGTCTGTCTGTTCCTAGTCTGTTCAATCCTTCTAGAGGAGATGGTAATGGTAATGACTGCCATTTCCTTATAAAGAAACATTTCCTATTCATCAACCAAGCAGTCAGTGTTACTTTAAGTTGAAATTTTTGAAGAAAATAGGTTTCTCAAGTCCATTGTTATACTCTTTCTAGTATTGATGGAAGTTTCCTTCCTAACCTTTTGTTTGAAGTAGCATGGAAAGTCAACATCTTGATAATATCATTATTTTCCTTTTGACGTGCATGATTTTTTTTTTTTTTTTTTTGAGGGGGTTATTTTTTACAGTAACGTTCACCCCTGTACAAAGTCCAGGGGCCACTCATGGTAGAGGGGTACATTGTGACACTTTATATGGATACGAGGGGGATACGATAATGGTTAACTCTAAACTTGAAGAGGTTGAAATTGGGAGTCAGTTCAATACCCAGCTAAGGCAGTGGAGAACTTTCAGAGGGAAAATTAACAGGAGATAACTGATAACTGACATCCATTAAACATGGCACATGGAACTAGAACAGTCTACCCCAGTGATCAAAATAAAGAGTTCAGTTTGACATTCCAACCACCTGAAGAAGGTCGAAACGTTGTAATAAATATGGTGACAAAGATGAGGACAATAGTGAATAATGTAAATATATTGTAATTTAAATATTTTAAATTTTGTCAAGATGTTCATTTGCTTGTTATCTCATAAGTCTAAATAGTGTATGATTTAATTAACAAAATTATTTATTTCAACTTTTCTTGCAAGATACCCTTTTCATAAATCTGTACTTTATTGAAATTTAGTCAGTAACAGATTTCTGAAGGTATCTTTTGAAATAATTTATATTTTCTTGGTGCATTCAAAATTCAAGATTTTATGTTGTGAAATATTAAAAATTAGTATCCTTCAATATCTAGATATTGGTATTTATGTCATATTTTAGTATCTGGACAATTTTTAATATGACCGATTATTAAAGGCTGGCCTGGTTTATGCAAAAATCTTTACACGAGATGTTAAGAAACAGAAGTAGACTTGGAAAAAGTTTTTTTTTTACCCTTTCAAATGTTTCTTATTGATGTAATGGAATAACCTGTCACCCCCATGAGTGACTACACTATAGGTAGAAAGTAGCTGTAAGTCAACAGACTACAGAGTCTAGCTGAAATCTTTTTTTCAGTTACACTGTCGAACTCTCTGCCTTCAGGCAGAGAGGAACCTGGATGAGGCTCCGCCGAAGGGCAGTCTTGTTCGGGGAAGTAGACTGCCCCTGAACCTGTTTATACGGCTTCAAAAGGAAATATTTTTGGCCGAGACTATGGGCTTGGAGAACCCACGTTAAACCTGGCCTTGTGCCACATGCAACCCTCGTGTGGGAGTGGCTAAACATTCTAACTGTAATCTTTTTCAGCTATACAGTTGAACTCTCTGCCTTTGGGCAGAGAGGAACCCGGATGAGGCTATATTGAAGCGCATCGTTTGGAGAGGTAGACTGAACCGATCTCATTTATGCAGGTTCCAGGGGGGAATTTTTGCCCGAGCCTATGGCTCGGAAGACACACATTAAACTCGGCCTTGTGCCACATCTACCCTCGTGTTGGGGCTAGTAAATATTGACTAGCTGGGATCTGTTCCAGCTAGATGGTCAAACTCTCTGCCTCTGGATGAGGCTATACCAAAGGGCAGTCTTGTTCAGGGAGGTAGATATATGTCACTGCTTATCTAAAAGTTTGATAGTCCAGTTAGTATTAGATTGATATTCCAGTTTAGAAATGACTTTGTTCTTTCAAAAAGTGGACTCAATTGGCAATTACTAACCTGAATGTTGGAAAAGGATTCAACTTTGGTATCTTCTATTAATATTCTATTCATATTCTATATCAAAACGATGAGAAGGTATTTCTTAGAGAATCTTTTGAACAAAAGCATCAACATTCCTTACCAAGTTTTCAAAGAAGTAGGACTTCAGATAAACATTTCCAAAACAGAAACTATGATCTGGAATTGGAATATGAGCAGAGATGGCAAATACCCTGAATCCATAATAAAAACACTTAAAATAGAATTAATAAATTTTAAACCCTTCAAAATACATAGATGCATGAATAGGAGATAAAGGAATTAAACATAGGCTTTGTCAGGAATAGTCCAAAACAATTTCTCACTTGTTGAATTCACTTCTGGTTTCTTGCTTTCCAATTAACTTTGATCTTCAAAACATTAAATGTAGTGTCAGTTGTCACCTTCTAGCTCCATAACTCCTGTTCTTTTATTGGCCTCTCTCGTTTACTAATGTTTTTTTTCTCAGATTCTTTCACACTCAGCGTCTTAGTGGCTTTATCATTGGGATAGAATGATTTAAAAAAAAAAAAAAAAAAACACTCACAAAATGCTACAAGATCAAAATATTGACCAAAAATGAATCCTATACTTCAATAACCTTGTCAGATGTAGACTTTTGTATGGATGCTATGCATGCTGTAAAAATCATTCAGAAATGTCTAAACTATCATCCATCCACAACTGCTATCTTGGATCACTGATTTAAAAAAAATGGCTTTGAGTGAATGA
Source organism: Acanthosepion pharaonis (assembly GCA_903632075.3). Taxonomy (NCBI): domain Eukaryota; kingdom Metazoa; phylum Mollusca; class Cephalopoda; order Sepiida; family Sepiidae; genus Acanthosepion; species Acanthosepion pharaonis. The sequence continues at coordinate 1,353,222 of CAHIKZ030002644.1, forward strand.
AGCCTTTTGGTCTTCAAGAAGAGAATCTATTGTTGGACTTGATAGACTAGTGCTGCAAAACAAAGTGCTTTACTTAAATAATGAAAATTACATCACTTCAAGTCTTTCAACAGCAACAAAAGCAACAATGGGTTGTACAAGAAACTGGAAAGAGAAAATATGAAAATGTTGACTTTCCACAATGAAAATCCCATTAATATTATAAACAGCTATAAAAATGGACTTGAACTCCTAATTTCCTGAAAAAAAAAAACTGTTTTAAGAAAAGGATTTTATAAATCTCAACCAACAATAACACAATTTGGTTAATGAATGTTTCTTGTTCCTGTATGGAATTGGCTGATTTCACTTTTTTTTTTTAATTAATTTCAACCCCAAGCAAGGCAGTAAAGCCACTGAGGCACAAGTGGTCATTGGGTATGAATGTTAGAAACCAAAACATTGCTAATTTTGTAGAGTATCTAGCACCCCTTCAGCACTCTAAAACAGACAGCCTTGCTCATAGCCTTAAATAGTCTGATTAATGACTTCAACAGTTGATTAATAAGTTGATACTAAGCTGATTAATATTAGGACTGATCTTACTTTGTTTGGCTATACAGAATTTGACCCTCCTCTATTCCTTGTTAATTGTTTTGTAACTTATTGTTTTGTGTTTTTTGTATGTCCCCAATTGCACTGGATACTGGTGCTGAATAAATATATTAAGCACTCATTCTTCTGCGTGTATCATTCACCTCGATGAGACAACAGCTAAGGAACAAAAACAAAAGAGTAGTGAGGAGGACAGTAGATAATGATTAACATTGCATTTAAATTTTTGAAGATTAAAGGTGGCTGGAAAGCATAGAGCTGGCAGGGGAGTTCCACAAGTGAGAAGTGCAAGAAAAGAAACTGTTAGCATAGAAATTAAGCATCATATAGTTTTAAGGTATGTTATATTTATGGTTTGAAGTGCTCAATATCAGGGATGGAAGGTCGGAACATTGTATTTAAGCATGAAATTGTCACTACTTGATGTTGATCTCAGTATCCACATATATATATATATATATATATATATATATATATATATATATATATATATATATCTCAGTAAAGTGAATAGAGTCCTCTCAGTCACTGTGTTTATCAAAAAATAAAATACGCTAAAATTCACCTTCAACCCTGCCGTGCACCGATGGCTTAGTAGTAGAATCTCCGACTGACGCCAATTCAGTCGGGTTTCGATCCTAGCTAGAGGCAACCGGACGTCTAGCCACACCGAAGAGCTGTGATACAGCCAAGCAGTCTGTCTGTGGATGACAATATATAGGCTCCTGAAAAATTAATTTTGGTTGAGCTCTCTGGGAGAGGAAGTGTGGGTTTGTAAACAGTGACTATTACGGCTATTATAGCAAGACTCTTCAGTAAAGTAAATCAAGTTCTCTCAGTCACTGTGTGTTTATCTAAAAATAAAATACGCTAAAATTCACCTTCATCCCTGCCATGTGGTGATGTGTGACGTGGTTGTCTCAGGGTTGATCCTGGTCACGGCACCACTTGTGACGGTTACACACCTGGCCCAGGGTCGGATCCTTTGGTTACGGCACCAACGGTGACGTCGCCTCCTGGTCGCTTCTCCTGGGTCCAAGCGTGCCGCCCAACCCCTTGGTCAGATGATCACCAGCCTCGCCTTTCCCCGACTCGGGCCCAATACCTGGTCACTAAAGCAACTATACCGATCTCCGGGTCTGTCTACCCACGTTGTGTTTAGATCTTAGACAGACGGACCAGCAGGGATTGGGGCCGACAAGTTGAGTCCGGACGGGGTGGCAAACACAAATAACAACCTTTTTATATCTTAATGTCTGTTACATAAAACAAAATTGTTCTCATTTCCCGCTTCTGTGGACTATGGCACTGTTTTTCTATCACACAACCTAAAGATTTCTTAATTGCCTACTCTTTTTAGAATTGTGTATGTCGGAGTGTGGTTTGTTCGACACTGGGGCTAATTTCTATCGATCATTCGCAGTTGATTCTTCTCTTCGACTCGAGTTGTATTTCTTCTTCTTCGTCGACTTAGGCTGGAAGTTCTTTGTCTTCGACTCAGCCGCAACTCTCTGTCGCCTGAGGTGATCTTCTCGCTGCCGTCCGGGCTGAACTCTGCCGTAATCCTGTCAAGGCCAACTCTTGGCGTCCTTCGAGCAATCTCCTTCTTCGTCTGCTTGGGCTGGAAGTTCTCTTGTCTTCGATTTGGGTGGAAGGATTTCTTGTCTGAGGATTCTCTGCCCGCAAGGCGTTTAATGAATCGGGTTCGATGCCCCGCGCTCAGGCTCCATCTATCCTGCCCGCGTCCAGCTGCAACCTCAACTCCAACTGATTTCTGTCGACTGGGGTCCTGCTTTTTATTGACGCTGCAACAAATTGGTGGGTCTGTCGGCGCCAGGGTTTTTTCGATAATTCCAATAGCCGCATTAATTCTGTTTCCCCATTATCGCTATTGTTTTCACCCCTACTTCCTCATAGTGCTTTTTGGTGGGAGGCGTGATATCCATCTCTCTCGGTCTCTCGATGTATGTCAGGTGACCGCCGACTAATGAGATTCTGATCGAGCATTTCTTTTCTTTTCTTTTCCGCAGCCACGGACCGCTTTCGCTAATGGGATTCTGGTTGAGCATTTCTTTTTTTTCTTTCTGCAGCCACGTGGACTTTTCGGCTAATGAGATCCTGATTGGGCGTTTCCTGCAATCAATCGGGCGGGCTTATATCGCTCTTTTGTTCTAAAAAAAAACAAAATCTAATTTTTTCCTTTTTTTTTTTTTTTTTTCGCACGCATTTAAAAATGACCATCTTGGCCTTCTTCACCTGGACTTTGTCAAACAGCCCGCCGCTAATTAGACTTGACTTCAGAAAGGATCTTTTTCCGCCTTCTTGGCGCCTCTGTGAGCCAAAAGCAATTGTCCTCTTTTTTACCTCTTTTGTTTTTCCTGATAGTCAAAAATCTTAATTATCTACATTGAAAATGTTCCACTTTATTATTGTGGGGGTTCTAATTTTTAACAGGTCAGAGCCTGTATACCGCTCCACCGTCACTCCCTCAACCCAAAAGACACTTTTTTCTCTGATTAAGATTGTTTCATTGTTCCCAAAATTTCTCTTTATCCAAATTGATAAGGTGTCTTTCCATGCAAAAAGTAGGCTAGGTGCTTTTGACCGATATCTGGCTTCCATCAAGCAGCCCGTTTTGATATCATGTTTTTTCCCTTTCTTTCTTCTTATTATTTCTAATTTATTCTTCCAATTGTCTTTAAAAAATTCGGTCAACATGCTAGCTAAGATATCTTTCTGACTCGTGTTTTTGTTAATGACCGCTTTTTTTTTTTTTGTATTTTCGACCTCTTTCCCCCTTCCTTCTTCTTCCCTTAGATCGTCCAAGTACAATCTTAGTGAATTATTTTCAACTCAATTATTTTTCGTTTTAAAAAAATCAACAACCTGTTTAGTAAACCGAATAAGAAAAAATTAAATCATATTTCTATGAATATTTCTAATAATGCAAGGTGCCACAGATGGCATGGTCGTAGAATCTCCGACTAAGGCTAATTCAGTCTGGTTTTGGACCTAGCTAGAGGCAGCAAAACAATCTGTCTGTGGATGACACACACACACACACATATATATATATATATATATATATATATATATATGCTTTTATAAGAAGCTAATCCACCCTTAGTAAGTCAAATTTCAATCAAAAGGACTGTTAGACAAAGTGGTAGTGGAAAGCAAGAAGGAAGGACTATCTATTAGCTGTAAGAAAACATAATGTATAATTGTTGGCAAAACAGATAGCACAGTGTAAGTTAGGTATTGGGGATATCAAATTAAACAGTTACAGAATTCAACTACAAGGTGCATGTAATAACAGATGACACAAAATATAAGGTACATAGAAACTAAGCATAGTACTAAAACATAGGAAAATAGTGAAAGAAACAAACAAGCAAAAAAAAATACAAGTGCTGAACTGCTATTTCTTCATTTGTTCAATGAATGCTGAACAATTTCCTCACAAATGAAGAAATGACTTAAAGTAATAGAGATGTGGTTCTACTGACAAATTCTCAGAATACCAGGAATAGAACATGTGAATAATAAGGAAGTCTTAAGGAAAATAAGAACCACAAAAAGACTTATACTTGCAATCAGAAAGAGACAGATAAAATTTCTGGGATGTAATAAGGAAAAAAGGCTAAGGGAATCAAACACTCACAGGACATAATGAAGGCTTGGGGGAGGAAGTAATAGCCTACTTAATGAGTTTGCATAAATAGATGGCAGAGGAATGACAAAGAGTGAAAAGTTACAGCAACAAGACAGGAAGTCATGGAGAGCCATAATTCTCTATCACTCTCAGAGACATAGTGCCTAAACAAAGTGAATGTATGGTAGAATAAGGGCAAGTAGGGATAACAAAAAATCAAGTTATTTAAAGCAACAAAAGAAAGGAAATTGTAGAGAGCCATGATCAGCCATGTTCTGAAAAGACATAAAAAGAATCAAAAGTTACTTAAAGAAACAAAAGAAAAATTATGGACAGCTGTGTATGCCTGTGTTCTGAATGGATTGTACACATAAATGAAGAATTGAAATTGTCTTCTATATGCCATGTCATCTGTGATCATGGCTCTCCACAACTTCCTGCCTTTTGTAGTTCATAGTAATGTTTATCTTTTTGTCATTACTCCCACTCGCCATTCTGCCACTCATTCACATCAACTCATCATGTAGGTCGTCTGCTGCATACCCATGTCCCTTTTGCCTTTAATATGTCCTGTGAGTGTCAAATTTTCCAAGCCCTCCTATGTGTCCCAGAAATTTCAGCCCACTCTTTCTGATTGTAAGGATAAGTGTTTCTTTTGTTATCATTCCACAGTATTCTCAGCATTCTTCTGTAGTACCATATCTGTTGCTTCAAGTCTCTTCTTCATCTACGAGGTGTTTGTTCAGTATTCACTGCTATTTAGGAGGACTATTTTGCATAATAATTCAGTTAATTCTTAATACTTAGCAAATGTTGAAACTAGTCAGTACCTAAATGGATGACCGCTTGGAAATAAACCATAAAAAATCAATCAGTTTAACTTTTAGTTTTTGTGGAGATAATTTTTAAACAAATATATGCATTAAAAAATTACAATTTCATTGAGCTGTTATTTTTCTTTGTTCAAATTTTTATTTAATCTCTAATCTGAAGTGATCTTCATTTGAAAATGAAAAAAAAAATCACCCAATCAATAATGTTGACATGTATTGGTAGCTGCATAAGTTGGATTCATTTTCTTCCTAATAATTAAAGCAAATATAATTGTCTTATAGATTTTTTCCTTATCTGTGTGCCACAAGTATAGGTATTGATTTAAGTTTATTTTTTTACCAACGTTCACTCAATAGAAAGTCCGAGAGCCACTCAAGGTAGAAGCTAAGTGTGTAGTTGTAAGTGCATAAGAAAGGGCAAGAAGTGAAGTTCTTGGGGCTATACAGGAAAGATAACAGCAAATTCTAGACTTTAAGAGGTCAAGATTTAATTAGTGAATAAAAATTTAGTTTAGTCAGAGACATTAAAAGTATGAAGTAGACTTTACAAGGAAACAGAAACCCAATCCTAAACAGGTAACACAGAATAAACATTTACTCCTGTTCAAAAGACTGGGGAGGTGTGTGAACAAGACAATAAGCAAACCTATCTCCTCCTACTGGGAGAGAAAAAAAATAATAATTACAGAAAAAAATTTCAGAGTTCAGGCAAATGTGTCAGAAATACAGAGTTGAAGGAACTGGAAAGACAGTCTTAAACAGGAAACAAGGGTTAAACCTCTACTCCTGTTCAAACAAACAGGGGAGGTTTATGAACCAGACGATAGGCAGTCAAATCATGTAGTTTCCAAAGAAACACAGATACTTTACCACATCTTAGGAATTAGTCTTATCTGTCTATTTCTGAGATGAGGTATTATGTACATTATTTACATTATTCGGACTATTGTCCTCATCTTTGTTGCCATATTTATTACAATGTTTCAGCTGTTGTACACTCTGGCCTTCTTCAGGTGGTTGGAATGTTGAATTGAACCCTTTATTTCGCTCACTGGGGTAGGCTGTTCTAGTTCCACGTGCCATGTTTATTGGATGTCAGTTATCTCATGTTAATTTCCCTAAGAAAGTTCTCCACTGCCTTAACCGGGTACTGAACTCACACACTTTGGGACCTGTCACTGGATCTAACCAACGTTTTTATCCACTGTGTCATGTTGTAATAAATATGGTGACAAAGATGAGGTCAATAGTCTGAATAATGTAGAGTGTGGAGGAATTAGGAACAGAAACATTAATGAGCAGAAAAAGAAGAGAGTAATTGGTCAGTAGATAACTATTGACATTGCATTTAAATTTTTGAAGATTAAAGTTGACTGGAAAGCGTGGAGCTGGAGGGGAGTTCTACAATCGAAAAGTGCAAGAAAAGAAACTGTCAGCATAGAACTTAGTTACGTCTAGCCAACTCAATTGTGAATTGATGAGATATTGATGCCAATCTAGTACTGTGCTTAAATTCATACAGTCTAGGTCCCATAGCAAAGAACCTATCCAAACAATTACCATGAGAGTATTTATAAAAAAGGCACATGAGAGGTAACCTTCTGGTGGTGGGTAAGTGACTGAAGCCAATCTACCAGATCAGGACCAGTAATATTGTTGATTCTTCTTTGGATCTTATCAAAGGTCCATATGTAGCTGCAATATTCTAAGCATGAATGAATAGTAGACTTATAGATATATAAAATAGATTCTAGAGAGAAAAATTGTCTCCCACAACAGAGTGAACCAACTTTTTTGGCAGCTGACCTAGAAATAGCCTTTCCACTCCATGTCAGCTGAAAACATTAGCCCGAGAAATCACAACGAATCACTTTCCTGGAGGTTAGGATCAACTTTGCTGATGGAAGGCAGAGAGGGGTCTCTCAGATGAGTAATAGAAAGAAGCTTAGCTTTGGAGGTGTTAAAATTAATGAGCCATCTTTTGCCCCAGTTAACAATGGACTGAAGGTCGTTTTGGACATTGGCTGCTATTTTGACCTTGTCAGACTGATTACCCTTACTATCAAAGCAGGAGTAAATTGTAGTGTCATCAACATCGATGCCAAAATGAAAGCTGATGTCACTGGTAAGGTCATTAATGAAAATTAAAAACTGAGTAGGACCAAGGATGTAGCCCCGGGGGACACCTGCATTAGTATGAAAGGATAATAGATGAATGGCCGTTCAGGATAATTTTCATCTAATGATTTGATGGGAAAGACTGAATCAATTTAAAAATGTGTCTGGACACACTGTAACGTTTCAGCTTGTGGAGAAGACCTGTATATAAAACCCTGTCAAAGGCTTTCAAGATGTCCAAAGTTACGGCTTGAGCTTCACTGTTTTTATCTAGAACATGATGGCTTCTTTCTGCACTGATAGTATAAGTTAATATCAACTTTAGTGAATGTTTCTTTTTGCATTATTGTCATAGTATATGACAGCCACAAAGAAAACTGGGTCCATTTTGGAGTTTTCTTTTTATACTAATGTTCACCCAACATAAGGCCCAAGGACCAATTAAGGTAAATGGTTACTGTATGAGTATAAGAAAAAGTCAAGAAGTGAAGCTCATGGGGTTATTCAGGAAAGATAACGGTTAACCCTCCACTTGAAGAGGTCAAGATTGTAGTGATTAGGAAAACATCCTTCCAGGAGTTTGTTCCCCAAAGCAGCAGTTCTTGGGAACAAGCTGTCTAAATTTTTTTTTAAGCATTTCACCCCAAGCAAGGCTGGAAGCCACTAGCATGCAAGGGGTTATATAGGATTTGGAGCGAGAGCAGATAGGAGTGATAGAGGAAAGGATGAAGAGAAAGTTAGTGGATAAATCAAGGCAACTGGAGATGTCGATTGACATTACATTTGAATAGTTGGAGATTATAGCTATCAGGGAAACAGGAAAAGGGAAGGGAGTTCCACAGGCAAGAAGTGTGAGATATGAAACTATTGGAGTAGAAGAGTTTCAACAGTGAAAGGGTGAGAGCGGGATGCCAGCCTCATATGATGCTTGAATTCATGAAGCCTGGGAACAAGCAAAAGCAGCTCATCAGAGCAATTACCATGAAAGTATTTGTAAAAAAGACAGAGGCGACGACATGTCTGTGAGAGAGCAACTGCAGACGAGATGCCAGATCAGGGCCAATTGCATTGCATATCCCTCTCTGGATCTTATCAAGAACCCTGAGGCAAACAGTAGGGGCTCCAGACCATATATGGCAGCAATACTCCATGCAAGAGCGAATGGTTGATTTGTAGATTTGAGGGATTGATTCCGGGGAGAAAAATTTCATGGTGCAGCACAGGGAGCCAACTTTGCGGTGGACAAAGCAATTAATTCAATGTATTTGTTCCATCTTAGGTCAGCAGACAATGTGAGACTGAGCAGCCGCAGAGAGGTGCTTCCCGAGAAGTTGAGCGCCGGACATTCGGGGCGGGGGGGCAGGAGGATCTTTTGTGGTGATTAATAGAGATCACTTTTGTTTTTGAGGTGTTAAAGTTAACCAGCCAATTCCTGCTCCAGTTCACAACAGATTGGAGGTCCTTTTCAAGATGAATGGCCAGGTTAGTTTTGTCAGCAACACTAGATTTGTTTTTGAGGCAGGAGTAAATTGTAGCGTCGTCTGTGTAGAACTTAGTTTTTACCATAGGAATACAAAGGGAACAGGGTTGATTCACACTTATGAATATAACATGGCAGATCCAAGTTGTAAATGTTGAAGGCAGTAGGACTAAGTAATGTAGCTAATCAGAGCACATGCTGTGGAAATAGCAATAGAGCAGTAAACAGCAAATTTTAGTCACTTGGCACCATTCTTCTATCTTGGTATCAAAATTTATCTTCCTGTAAGATTAATGAGGTTTCAGTACAATTCTTGGTTGACAATTTCAAGTTTAATTTAATTGGAAACTCATTACAATTTACCCACATTCACCTGAAAACTCAAGTCATGTTCTTAAAAAAGTCTCGTCACATTGACACTTTCATATGAAAGCCATGCATAGTGCTAAACATGTTCAGAAATATCTAAACTATCAGCTGTATGCAACTACTTTCTCAGTTCAAAGGTTTAAAATGGCTTTGACTGAAGGAAGCTGGTGGATCTTGGCAAAGACCATCCATTTTGAGCATTGTGGAATGGAGCTACATAATCACAAACCAAGAATTGTACCTGATATCAGAAACCCCATCATTTGAGGATTTGTAACAACTATAATGGCTAGTACATGTAATTCAAAGAGAAAATAATCATAATCAAGTTGTTGACCTTCCACACTATTTCATACAAAAGGCAAGAAAGGAAACCTCCCATCAAAAAAAAGTGATAACAGCTACTGGAATTGAGAAACCTATTTTCTTAAAATTGTTTTGAGAGAAAGATTTTATATATTTCAATTGAAAGCAACACTGGCTGCTCTCTAAATGTATTTCAAATGTTTGAGGAAACAGCTAATATAGGGTGTTCCAATAACTTGGACCGTTTTAAATATGAATTAAGTTTAAGCATCTAATGATTTTTTTTTTTTTCTTTTTCTCTCAGATTTGACAACTTAAGTCTTTGGCAATTTCAACCATGGAAAGATTAACAATCAAACTTGTTATGAAATGGACAAAGTCCGACAATTATTTTAAGACATTTTTATGTTTATACATTCTTTTTTATAGATACAAATATTTAAGTAAATGCTCTGTTTATAATAAACAGTATTATTAACATAAAAATGTCTTAAAATATTCAAACTTGTGTTTAAAATTATCAAAGCCTATTATAAAAATGGACATTCAAATTTATAAATATACAGCCCAGTGATTCCAGCAGCAAAAAATACACATCAAACAGTGACCTTTTGTGGATGCAGTGGTTTTTCAACAATCTTCCTTGGATTTTCATCAGCCCAAATGTGACAATTCTGCTTATTAGCGAATCTGTCAAGATGAAAATGGGCTTCATCACTAAAGAGGATTTTTTGTGAGAAATCTTCATCGGCTTATCTTTGCTCATGCACCCAATTGACGAATGTATGGCACTTCAAATAGCCAGCAGGTTTCAGTTCTTGTATCAATTGAATTTTGTAAGCATGTAGAGGTAAATCTTTTGTCAATTCGATGTAATATTTTGAAAAGGTTCAATTCTTGCGTGTGATGATGAATAAAGATGTCTGGATTTTTGGCCACATTCTTGTGCACGGCAGCAATGTTTTTAGCTGAACGGCATAAACAAGCATACAATGATGTTTTCACATCTGCCACCGACACAGTTTGAATTTATGAACAGTTTTTCCGATTGCAGTCTCGGTTGGTCGATTATGTTGACTAACATAAATTGTGAAGTGTGCAAAAAACATTTCTGTTTGAACATCCATTTTTGTAATAGGCTTCGATAACTTTAACACGTTTGATAGTTAATCTTTCAATGGTTGAAACTGCCAAAGTCTTAAGTTGTTAAAACTGAAAGAAAAAAAATCATTATACACTTAAAAATAATTCACATTTAAAATCGACATCCAATATCTCTGTGGGTAGCACTTACAATTTCATAGTGAAATAAGGTAGTCAGTTATTCAAGGAAAGAACAATGCATGGTCGTCTCATAAGTTACATCACTTAAAGTGCAGTTGACCAAGGACCCTTCCGCACGTGATGCTGATGCTTTCTCTACATCATCTGCTACTTGTACCTGGCTAATTATAGAAGTGTTTCTATTTCCAAATTGAAGTAACTGATTTTCAAACTTCTTTTGTTCTCCATATTTTGAGCTAGTCAATACTGTCTGAAGTTCAGACAGAGCTGAGAGCACTTGAGATAGACATCAAGAATAAATCTCTGTATTGTTCAAGGAAGAGCTAAGACTTACCTCTTCTTGGTACAATATAATGATCTTATCACCAAAAAGACTGTCTATCCCAGTAATATCTTGCAGGCGTTTATCAATAGAATGCATGACAACGTTTATGTATCATCAAGTCTTTATCACTTACTAAATTATAAATTGGAGATACCAAAATCAAACAAGTACAATAATTTAAATATCTGGAAAATGTTTTAACAGAGATTGGAAAGTATGACACTGCAATGTGAAGGCACATTGGGATAGCAAAAGATGCCTTCCAAAAGCCAAGCAAAATAAGAAACAGAAAAATTTATATCAAAACAAAGAAAAGAAAACTGAATAGTTACATAATATCAGTGCTTCTATATGGCAGTGAAGGCTGAACAATGTCTTTGCAGATGAAGAAGAAACTTGTAGTAAAAGAAATATTATTTTACAGACAGATGCTGAGAATATCATGGACCAAACATGTGAGCAACAAAGTCTTAGAGAAAATAGAAACAAAAGGAAGACTTATACTTGACATCAGAAAAAGATAATTGAAATTTCTAAGGCACATAATGAGAAGAGGGTTTGGAAAATTTGATATTCACAGGACAGATTGAAGGTAAGAGGGATAGAGGAAATCAATGCACAAGCTGGTGAACTGAAGTAAATAGATACCAGAAAAAGCTTTAGGAGCAATAAGAAAAATACAAAATTTATTAAGAGTGACAAAGGACTGGAAATAGTGGAGAGCCATGATTACCTATATCCTGAAGGGACATGGTACAAAGAAGAAGAAATGGACTTGATCAGAGGCAGAAGATATATTACATTTCCAAAGAATGTCTTGTTAAATTTAATACTTCTAAAAGTAATCTGTTCTCTTTTAATCATCTGATAGAACTGTTTTTTGCCTTCCATCAATATGGCTGATGCTAACCTTGGGTTTCATGGGTGTATAACATTTACTGAATTTGCTGCAAGAATGTCACAGTTTTGATAGTATTCTAAATGTGGAACTCTCTTCTGGAGTATATTCAAATTTTCTTCTCTTTAAGTTTTAGCATCTTTTGGGTCTTGGATTCAGTCAGTTGTAAAGGATATGGAGATCAGAATTGACCAAAGTTGAGTCGCAGTAAACAAAAGGGAAAAGTTATGAAAATCAAATGTCCAAAACCATCTTAATATAAGTTTCATTCATAGCACAGTTAAAAGAACACTGTTTTACGATGCTGAACCTGAACTTTAACAAAGAAGTGTTGTAAAATATGGCAAAGGTATGCTGAGGTTGGGGTGGGGGACACCTAACTGATTGCTTTGCCAAGAAGTGTGGTGGGGGTAATAGTCAGAGAAGGGAAAGAGATAGGAGGTAACAAAATAACACTACCTCAGAAACCACAGCACAGTAACTTTGGGAACAAAAGAACTTTAAATGTAATGTCTATCAACATCTTCTGATGTCTTGATCTTGATCCCTGTTCTTCTCTTTATCCTTTCTTCAAACACTCCTCTTTACTCTTGCTAGTGGCACTCCCACCTTGCTTGGGGTGAAATGCTTAAAAAATATATATATAAAAATCAATTCTCCCGTCGGGTTCGATGTATTAGTGTCAAGCAGATCAGTTTCCAGGAAACTGACAGCCCGACACCGCACATGAGATCTGGATTATAGTGGTGAAGGCTTCGTGCAGGACCATCCACACTTTTTGAAGAGTTGAATACAGAGACCTGGTGCACTACATGCCACAAGGTCCCCAAACAACCCCCTCAGGTTTTGAATTCAGAGTTGTCCTTCTCCTAGACCAGTTGCCACCCAAGGCTATAGAACCCAGTCTGCCCTGCTATTTAACACATAGCTGGAGGGAGAAGAGGATTCACACCTTTCCCAAGGGTATTAGCACATAAGTGAATGTAATAGATTCAACCTGGATTTGAACTCGGCTCTGCGATTCCACAATCCAAGCCGATATCCATTACCCCATATATATATATATATATATATATATATATATATATATATATATATATATATATATATATATATATATATATATATATATATATATATATATATATATATATATATATATATATATATATAATGGTAAGTGTGATTAACAATACCATAAGGCTCATTTATTCCTAAGATCATGCAGTATTCTGTTTAGTTTCTTTTCTGAATTTCTGCAGACAACAATCCATCAGTGCCATCTCCATTTTGAATTTTGTCTTTGGTCATAAACATAATCAAAATATGATAGCAAAGATGTACTAGTTTCTGAATTCTGATTTTTTTTTTTTTTTTTTTTTTTTTTTACAATTATTTACATTATTTGGACTATCGTCCTCATCTTTGTCGCCATATTTATTACAACATTTTGGCCATTGTATGCTCTAGCCTTCTTCAGGTGATTGGAATGTCAAACTGAACTCTTTATTTCACTCACTGGGGTAGACTTGAAGACACATGGCACAGTGGATAAAGTGACAGGACCCAAACAGTGTGAATTCAATACCTGGTTAAGGCAGTGGAGAACTTGGAGAGGGGAATTAACAGGAGATAACTGATAACTGACATCCATTAGACATGGAACTAGAACAGTTTACTCCAGTGAGCGAAATAAAGGGTTCAGTTTGACATTTCAACCACCTGAAGAAGGCCGGAGTGTACAACGATCAAAACGTAATAAATATGGTAAAGATGTGGACAATAGTCCGAATAATGTAAATAATGTACATAATACCTTATCTCAGAAATATAGACACATACTGATTTTTTTTTTATTACTGTTTATCACCCTTTTGCAGGTTATTTAAAACCAGAAAATATTTTTAGATTGTAAGAATTTTTTGAAGATAATGATTTTTACTGATACAAGATCTACTAACCAATCCCTAGCTTGTTGGTAGAATGGTCGATATAACAAACCCAACTGGAACTTGGCTCTCAGTTTTCCAATTCTGAGCTGTTATCCATTACACCATCCACACATCCACGCTTGCAGCACTTGGTATTCCAGAGTGGTCACCCATCTAGGTACTGACCACCTTGATCATACAAGGACTAGTGTTTCAACATGATATGGCCATAAGCCCTTTATTTTTAATTTTTTCTTTGATCCTAAATACAGGGTCTGATCAAAAAGTCTCTGGACTGTTGCTATAGTAACAAAGCTAAGATATACAGTGTGAAGCCGCTTGGCACAAATTGACCTTGAACTCTGTTGCTCATGCACACTGTTATAATGTTCTTGCTCACTTTCATTGTTTATAGCAGTGCTTGTAAAGGAAAGTGTGTAGAGTGTGGATGTCTCACCATGCCACAGAAATTCCATCAGTGACCATGGCTTGTGCAGCAGATTTTGGCCAAGCACATTTTTTCAAGATTCAGCAACCACTATATTCCCCTCCAACTTTTACCTCTTTCCAAAGGTCAAATCCCATTTGAAAGGAACAAGATTTCAGGACGTCAAGGAAATCCAAGAGAATACAACTAGGCAGCTGCTCACTATCTCAGAAAAGGAGTTCCAAGAATGCTTCCATCAATGGAAATGACATGGAATAAAGTATGTGGATTCAGAAGGAGACTACTTTGAAGGAGATTAAATAGCAAATTGATGTATGTTGTAATTTTCTGTTTATAGCACCAGTACTAATACTTTTCGATCAGATCTCATATAATTAACAGGACATACTAATTTCTCAAAGTAAATAGTGTGACCATCTGTTATACAAAGTACATGCTAGTCCTTGCTCTCCTTTTGGAATTCAGTAAGATGAAAATTCAAAGACTCTTTCAATTAAGCCTGGCTGATATTTTCCTTTCTGTTTCTTATGGTTCCATTTTACTGCAAGTTATTGATTTTTGGCCATCTTATGTTCCATGTATAGGTTTAAAAATTGCCTGTTTTATCATATTTTGCCAGGATTGCCATAGCATCTGGAAAATATTAATGCATGGTTTGCTGACTTCATCAATATGAAGAAGGCAATCTAACTAGATATTTCTAAATTTCTGTCTACCTCTTCATCGAGATGGAACCATGTGTGAAGAGAAAAATGAATGATGTATACAAAATAGAAAGTCATAATACAAAGATTTATTTGACCTTTGCAGAAAGGCAATCCTAAATGAACTACAAGTCCTACCAGGATTTATTATTAGTGAGCACAATTTTAACAGGATATGCAGATGATACTGTGTTGATGGCAAACACAGAAAGAAAACTACTGAAATTTCTAGACAAGGTAATAAAGATATATGGGGAAAAAAGAACTAACCATCAATTGTAAGAAGACAGAATGTATGGTTGTCAGCAAGAAGAATAGACCAAGTAAAGGAAAGCAAGAAGAAAGGACTAACCATCAATTGTAAGAAGACAGAATGTATTGTTGTTAGCAAAAGGGAACTGCCCAAGATACAAGCCATGAATTAGAGATATCAAAATAAAGTTAGTTCAACAATTTAAATATCTGGAATGACAGAAAATGGACACCAAATTCCAAACATGCACTGGGATAACAAAAGATGCCTTCTTAAAGCTAAATAAAGTATTATGAAATAGTAAAATTTCATTAGAAACAAAATGTGCTGAACTGCTATATAATATCAGTCCTCTATGGCAGTGAATGCTGGACACTCTCCTCACAGATGAAGAGAAGACTTGAAGCAACAAAGATGTGGTTCTACAGAAGGATGCTGAGAATACCATAGATGAATAATGTAAGCAATGAAGAAGCTTTCAGGAAAATGGACACTTATACTTAGAATCAGATAGGTGAAATTTATGAAACACATAATGAGGAAATAGTGCTTGGAGAATTTGACACTCATAAGACATTGAAGAGAAGGGCAACAGAAGGAAACATAGAGCAACCTACTTAACAAGCTTGTATAAATGGATGGCAGAACAGGAACTGGGAGATATAGTAAAAAGGTAAACGGTGCTAAGAGCTACAATGAATAGGAAGTTGTGGAGAGCTAAGATCGCCCACGTCCTGAAGGCACATGGCACGCAAGTAAAAAAAAAAAAACTGCTTAACTGAGATGATTCCTTAGAAACTGTAACTGGCATCCACTATGTACAGCTGAAATGCAGTAAATGTTAGCATTGTTGGAATGTAGCTCATCAGAATATTTGCCAAAAAAATAAAGCAATGACAGACTTTCAGAGTTTCGTCTGGGGTAAAAGGGGTTGTAGAGTGGTAAATAATTCATCACCCACAAGGCAGTGTAGATACTATCAAACTCTATCAAAATTGGAAAGTGAAGATTGGGCAGCTCCAGTCCACATATGGTGGCAGTAATCTATTTCTGGTCTGGTCTGGCACTTGTAAAGGTAAAACATAGCAGAAGGAATTAGGTACTTACTGTAAGAGTACAAGGAACTGACCATTTTTTCCAGGATCTTTAGTGAACATAATGTTTTTATTGGCTCCTCTGCTGTTTCTGCTGTTAAGCTTAGCTCTCTCTCTCATTACTTCTTGCTGTTGAAGATTCTTTTAGTAAGGACTTTTCTGGGGGCAAATTACATTATCTCTGGTTCCTATCAGTGAGCGGGGTGGGGTAGTGCTATCATTTTCACCAAAGACTGATAGATTGATTTGTTTTTTGTTTTTTTTTTGTTTTTTTCTATGGCTTATCAGCCTTTTTTCAGCTTTTTTTAAAACCAGAAAATATTTTTAGATTGTAAGAATCGCTGAAATTAAAAATGTCAAGCCAAATCGGTACCAAGATGGGTGACCAGTTTGGAATACCAGAGGGTGTAAGCTTGGACGTGCTGGCAGTGTAACAGATGACATCTTGGAATTGGAATTCAGAGAGCAGAGTTCCAATTCCTGTTGGGTTTATTATATTCACTTACGTGCAAATGCCCTTTGGAAAGGGGTATGAATTCAACTCTTCTCCCTACCCTAAGACTTGTATCAGCAGATCATTATCTCCAAAGATTTCTTACAATCTAAAAATATTTTCTAGCTTTAAATAACCTGCAAAAGGTTGATAAGCTGTAAAAAAAACAAATCAATCAAAAAACAGAAAAAAACTGGAGGCATTTATTTTCAGGTTAAAGAAGGGAAATTGTGTGGTAAGTTTTTTTTCCCTCGACTGTGAAAATAATAATAATGTCCTTGAGATGCAGTTATTAAAAAGCATTGTTATAATTTCCTAAATGTTTTACAAGGGGGTTACTTTCCATCAAAAAAGAGTTCACAATTATTCTGGCTAAGTCTGCAAATGAGGGAAGTTAATTTTCCCATTTTGACACCAATATAGAGATACACTTGCAAGAGCTTCATAAAAATTACATGGAATATTCATGGCACCAATATTGTAAGGATTGACTGTCGTTTTTTTTTTTTTTTTTTTTTTTGCCTGTTAATCTGTATTTTATTTTGTTTTTTCATTCCTCGTTTTTTCATTCCTCTTGTTTTTTCATTCCTCTTGTTTTTTTTATTGCTCTTGTATCAAGTTTTTAATTCCCCTTTTGATTTATTCGCTGAAGCCTTTGTAAAAAGAATTTAAAAAAGATCTTTGTCATTGGTCTTTATTCATATTTGCTCTCATTTTCTCTCTTGCTTGTACATTGTCTGTTATTTTTCATTCATAGCAACTTGTTTGTTTTTTCCTAGAGCTGACGCCATTCCTGCTCGATTATCTCATGCCTCTGTTCTTCTCTATTTGCTTGTCTCCCCCTCCCATTCTCTCTACAATATTTTTGCAGCAATGTTTGGAAATTGTAATGTAGCTATCTTTGAAATATGAATATAGCTACAGTTCACAATTTTCTTGTTAATTTTTCTATATTTATACCCATTTTATATATATATATATATATACACACAACTGAAAAATATGTGAAAATAATGAGAATTTTAATGTTTTTTGAGGCTAGCAGGATTTCTGTCAAAAGTCACTCAATAGATATAAATAGTGATAATCTTCAATAAATCAAGAAAAATTAATTTAAATGAGGGCTAGCCAGATAAGTAACTTGAAATATTCTTGATTTATTGAAAATATATATATATATATCTCAAAAGAGAGAGAAAGATAGGAATTAATGGATTTTATTTTCAATCCAGCAGTATTTTCATATATTATTTTATTGGATACTCCTGTTTGAGTAGATACTCCATGAATAATGTGAATTACGTGTATGAGCCTGTACATTCTTTATTCTCTCTCAGATGTACAGGCCAATGAACATAGTTTACACTGATTTAATAAAAATAAAAATGGGGTGTGTACTCAACTCCCAAAACTAGCTTTAACAAGCATAGCCAATCTACTGCAAAGAGTTTTTTTTTTTTGTTAATTGCTGTCTTTTGTTTTAATTAAGTATAAACATCAAAAATCACATTTTTCATTTGCCCTCAAAGGTTAGGACCTGGCATGTGATTATAAAACAAATGCAGCTCAAAAATTATTTTTTTAAATAAAATATATATATATATATATATATATATAAAATTAACTGATTGGAGTTAATTTCAGCATCCCATCTCGAGAGTTTTGTAGAGTGGCCCTCTAGCAATCACTCTGTCCACTCACCAGCAGATATCAGTAATTATATATATATATATATATATAGGAAGCATATCTTCATTCAAGCATGTTTGGTTGAATAATCTAGCTATATTATGTCTATTTTTATTTTAATCCTCTCAAATTCATGGATCAATTTCTTACTGCTGTTACAAAAAGTAAGAAAGATGCAATCATTATTTTACTTCAGTTTGAATTATTTTTCTGGTTTCTGGAGAGAATTTGTGCATAAATTGTCCCATGTCTTTTGAGCATTTTCAGATTTTATAAGTCATGATCAAAGAATTTTGTGTTTGGATAATATTTGGATTATATTCAAATTCTCTCTCAGAAACAAAAAAACATAGTTTGAATCATAGGGAAGACTTCTCTTTGCTCTTTAATAAAATTGTGAAAGATGTTTCTTTGACATTTCAATGTTACACTTTGGTATCGAAAGTTATGCATGACTACTTTTCAAGACCAATCCTTTTCTTGACATTATAACCAACTTCAATTCAACTTTTGATCTCTTTCTATACACAAGTAACTCAACTAGTCATTATGAATTTAACTTGTATACTCTTTGAGTATACAGAGTCAATTTCCTTTTAAAGAATAGCTGATAGGAATCACTAATAATTATAATCATTTTATTATTTTATCTTTTCCAGAAACACAGCATTGCATATGGCCGTTTTTTGTGGCCGGGCTGATTTAATGGAATTACTGTTACAGAGTGGAAGCAAGGTAAGTTTCATGAATGTATTCCAAGATTTAAACTGGTAGTTGATTAATTAATAATTAACATTCTAATCAACCATATTTTCTCAATTACAATCTTGTCAGAAAATATAGAATTTGTAATTATTAAACACCTTGATTTTTTTTTTTTTCTAAGTAAAGATAAACCAATGCAAAGTTCAAGAACCACTTGAGGTAGAGGGCTACTGAATGTGGTGTATCATCTGAATGTAGGAGAATGTAGAAGGAAGTGAGGATTATGAGGATAAGGAGGATATTAGGCAACTGACCTGTAACTTGAAGAGGTTAAGAAGAATCAAGTAGCAGTTCTAAAGAAAAAAAACTGCTTGAGTAGAACTTCCTCCTTACAATTGGAATATGGGGAAATGTAGGTGATTTGACTTTGGAAAGACCATGCTATAAAGGACTTGTTCTTAACAAACTGGGCTTGATTTCTATGCTTCAGAAATGAGCTAGCAAAAGTGTAAATTATTGTGGCTCTCATGGTTGAAGATGAATATTTTTTGGCAAAGTACTAGAGGCTCTACTTGATTTCAAATTGGTTAAGTAACTCCCTTCACCTGGCCTTTTTTCAGATAAACAATGACTTTTGTTTTACTTGGTCTACCACCGATATGCTAACATTTATACCTCGAGTTATAGGTAGGAACAGTGAGGCTCAATCTGTGGGTTTAGATATATTTAAGGTGTTTGAAAAGGTTTAGTATGCTAGTCATCTCTACAAACTCAACAGCTATGGTGTCTTTGGATGAATAGTTTGCTTAGTTTTTAACAATTTAATTCATGCAATGAAGGACATATTGAACCTAATGTTTTGAGATAATTTCACATTAGATCATGCAATGAAGGACATATTGAACCTAATGTTTTGAGATAATTTCACATTAATGTGGAGGTCCACCTTGGATGTAAGTTGTTTCTTATCTTCAGCAACCTTGTCGATGTTATCAGTTCCCAACTAGGCATTTATGATGACAACTATTTACGCCCATCTTAGTAGCTAGTCCGACATGTTCGAAAAAGTATCTCCAATCAGCAGTTAACTGGGGTAAGGAATGGCTTATAAATTTTAACACTTCCAAAACAAAACAGCTACCTTTTTAATCATCAAAGATTTTTTTTTTTTTTTTTTTTTTTTGCCTTCGATCAGAATGGCTGTTGCTAACCTTCAGGAGGGCAACTCATTGCTGGTTGGTCTGTTTTCCACTGACATGAAATGGAATGATTATATTGAATCAGTTGTTAGGTACACTGATAAGAAAATTTGCACACAGTGTCACACTAGACAAGGCCTCTGATCAGGAGGTTTTGTGGAGCATGGAACCACCTCTTAATATGACCTCACAATCCCACCCTCAGTCACTGAGCAAATTTGTAGTCGATCCTTATGGCCAGCCTTGGAGATGGTTGCTCCGATCCTCAATCCCACCCTGTCAATGTTGGGTTTACTTTAGATCACAGGGCAAGTGAAGGCTGAGTTGTATACTCAACATTGCTGATCTGGTACCTTTGGCGAAAAGACATCACAAGGAACAAAGTAAGGCAACAATTTTATATCAAAAGTTCATACAATGAAAGTTCTACTTGCTAAATTAACGACATGCAGATTTTCTGCATTTTCCACTTTAATACTCTGTGACAATGTTTAGACACGCTCAGTAAACTGGTACAAGGCTGAAGTCTGATTTTTTTCAGGCCAAACATTAAGTTGTATTTGGTAGTCTGGGATAAGGCTGGAATCAAATTTCTTTCACTCTGTGATTTATCCGGGCCAACCTTTCAGTTGTATTTGGTAGTTTGGAATAAGGCTGGAGTTGAACTCTTTTCTGCAGAAGCTGTGCGGGGTTTGGCAAAGCAAGTCTTGAACAAACTGGCAATACATCCCTCTCGCAAACTGCACTTTGAGCTGTCTGGTTCCTTCTTCTCATCTCTCACCTCACTCATCTATATTTATGGACCCATGTGCAATCCCAGTGAAGGGCATGAGGTGGTTGAGAAATTGATTGCCTGACCAAATTTGGGGAGATCCCTCTCCCAAAAAGTGGTGGTGGCAGAATATTGATCTGCTATTTCGTGTGGGCACCTCTCACCATCACTGCCCGAAAGGTGCAGGCAATTCCTCCACCTTCCTTGAAATTCTACCTGGGCCTTTACCTCTCACTTTGTCTCTTGATCAAACCTGTTCCCAGAGGCTAGGTGTGGTCTAGCCCAAATTGCTGAATTCAATTATCTTTCATAATTTTCATCAGCGGGGAATTCTTATTGCATCCTTGTGGGGATAGTTGCATCTGGGATTTGTCACCTGTTGCTTCCCTTCACCAGCTCTTTGGTCAACAAGTGAGAAAAAGAGACAATTCCTTTGTTCTAATAAATTTTATCGTGTTTTAGGCAGATGAAAAAGAAATATAACTACAATTCCATTCCTTTTTTTTTCCTTTGGAAACTTGTTGGTGTCAAAATCCAATTTTTATCAACTGACTGAATTTTGGCTTGAGACTTGCTGTTAGCCTTTATGGGTGGCTTTCCCATTAGCTACTTCGTTCAACGAGTGGCCCACTGATGCTTTATTTTGTTTCCTCATTGGCATTTGCAATCATTAAAATATCTATTCTTCCATGCGGGGTTGATTGGACACTTAAAAAAATACCATTACTTAATATTAATTTGACCAAAAACAGATGCCTTCTGCACTAGCCATCATTGGCATCTCAAGCCTAGGGGAAGGAGAAAAAAGAAAATAATTATCCTTTCCTTTCATTTTTACTGTTTTGTTATCAGTATACTTTCAGTCTATTGAAAAACAGTATTTCTTTTCCAGTTTATTTTTAAATCCTTTTTTTTTTTCAATTTACCAGACTTAAGGATCCAATAACAAGAGCAATGACCCAGTTGTTTTCCTCAAATTTTGCACCATGGATCAGTCCTTTTAAATTTATGATTGGTGCAGTATAATTAATATTACAATGAAGCAGTCATACAAGTCCATGCCACTTTGACTGATAAAATACTTACAACAATAAAATTCTTGGAATTGCCATATTAGTAAATTTAGAAACGCTCCCACTTAAATTTTTAAAATTCAACCTTAGCATTATGACTGCATGCTCCACAATTTTGTAACTGTTAACAATAACACACTTCAAAAAAAGACATATTTCAAGTTGTATTACATTTATTTTCATCTCAAATGTTACCTGAATTTTACCTAAAAAGAAAAATAATATCCATGCCTGACAATGATAAGATGGCCTATTGAAAGTACTAGCATACAGAACATCTAAAAACAAGGATCACATCATTTAATGAGTGGTTAGTGGGTTAATACGTTTTAAATTTGTTAGCGAAGTGAATTCGCCCTTTATTACATTAACCTTACTAATTTATTCTGTTTTCATTGTAATATATATATATATATATATATATATATATATATATAGATAAATTTAGTGAAAGCAGAAAATCATACCACGTGACAAAAAACCCACATTTACCCCCACCCCTACTTAGGTGTTTGTTTTTGTTTTTTTGTTTTTTTTGTCATGTGGTATGATTTTAGCTATCACCTATAAAAAAAAGCCACATTTTTTTGCCTACTTAGGTGTTAGCCAAACTTTCCTGACGATCCATTTAGGTGAAACCTAGGTAGGTTTGTTGGCTCACTAGGTGTATCTAGGTCTGCTCTATAGTTGTATTGAGCTCTTTTTGTTAGTTAGTTGTTTAGTCGTATCATGTTTTTTCTTTGGGCTTCAGACCTGCATCTGTGCGATTTTTTGTTGACAGAAGTTCATGTTTATAGCTCTTTCTTTTTTAAAACCTTTTTTTTCCCTCGAGATTGATTTGATTAGCAAATCAAAATTCGAGGTTTTTCAAACGAGTCTTGTTATATATATATATATATATATATATATATATAAACAAAGCGAACATAAATCTCAGATGTTTAGTTAGGAGCTGCCATGCCATATTCTTCTTGATAAAAAGCAAGTTTCAGAAAGCTTCTTTTCAAGAACTGTTACTTTGTGGAACAAACTCCTGAGAGATTGCTTCCCTGACAACTAGAGTGTTAGTCACTTTGAGCCAGGGTCAACCAATATCTATCCTACTCATCCTCATAATATTCCTACTTTCCCTTTCCCTCTCCTTTACAATATCACTCAATAACCTTCTAACTTGAGTAGCTCTTGGGCCTTTGTATTGTGTGAACTATCAGTAAATAAAAAACAATTTTTAAAAAATTCTATCCATTTTCTTTTTGCAATGGAGCATCTTTCAAAGGACTAAAAGAAAATTTTTTCCTTTTAAAATTTTGATTTTATCTGAAACTGAAGCCAAAATACTTTTGGTCAGTCTACTTTTTGATAGTTTCTAAGTTTTCCATATTTGTGGGATTTGGTGTTTGTACTCAAGTATACTAAGTGACTATTTCAATCTTTGTGCTTAAATTGATTAATAATTTAAGAATTAATATGAATAATGAAACTTCATTTGAGGATTTTCAGTAGGCCAGCAATTTTCTGTTTGTTTTCTTCTTCTTCTTCTCCTTCTTCTTCTTCTTCTCCTTCTCCTCAATCAAGAGAAAAACACTATAAAGGAGAGAGAACAATAAAAGAAGAATTAAAATGACAGAAGATAACAATTGACATTGCATTTAAATCCCCCTCCCAAGCAAAGATGCAGAGGGGTTACTGAGTGTTAGAGAATATGAGAAAAACTACTATTAGGGGAGAAAACAATAAAAGAACAAAAATTCAGAAGATAATGATTGACATTTCATTTAAATGGGAAGCAAGAGGCTGAAAGAGATTTCCACAAGCGAGAATTGTGATAGAACAAACTGTTAGAACTTAGTTACATTGAACCATTTCAATTATAAAATAAATTCTTACTGTCAATCTAGTACTGCACTTAAATTTATAAAGTCTAGGTACAATAGGTGAAACTTCATCAGAACAATTAGCATGAAAGTATTTATAGAAAAGGCACAGGAAATCTACACTATGGTGATGGGAAAGTGACTGACGGTGAGATGCCAAGTCAGGACAAATAACATTGTAGGGTCTTTGGATTTTATCAAGAATCTCTAAATATATAACAGGAGAAATATTCAAGACCAGAAGTGGCAGCAATATTCAAAGCAAGGATGAATGGAAAACATAAATATGCAAGTTAGATTCCAGCAAAAAAGATTTTATCAAAATATGAATTATAATATATATAGTCACATTGGGATCATCATCCACTCTCCCTTTTCCCTTTCTCTCCCCTGGTGGTGGTGCCAGAGACGGCTGTGAATCCGTTTGATGAGGCTATTCACATGAATTTGTTTTCACTGTGCAACAGAGAAACACCACACACTTGGCCAGAAGCACCTCCCTCACAGCTCAAAGGGGATTGAGAAAGGCAAGATCTAGCATAGTATGTATTATAATAATATCAAGCGTTGTGCTATATCATCAGTCAAAATGACCAAAACGATGTCTGATCAGTGTAACAGTATCTATTCAGAATGTGGAATTGGAGAGCCAAGTTCAAATTCTGGCCTAGATAGACATGATTCTATCTCTACACAGCTCAATAGCAGGGTAGAATGGATTCTCTCTCTGTTCCTTGAAGGCAGCAAGTCTAAGAGAAATTCTACTCTGAATTTGAAACTCTAGAGAAGGCAGTGGGAAATCACTCCACTATCTTTCCCAACAAGCCATGACAATTCATGGATAATAGAGAAAAAGATTATTATAGAAAGCTATGATAGCATATGTCCTGAAGAGACATGGTATTTTTAAAAAAAAAATAATAGGACAAAAAATCTATACATTTTAAAAATACAGTAAATATCTTAACCACAACCCAACCCTTAACCTCCATCCAGCCAAATTTCTTGAAAAGAAATTTTTTAATGAAATGTTGCCAATTGTTGTAACAAATAGTGTATACTCTTTAAAAATTGTGTAAAACTAATTTTATGAAAAATTTGCCCTTTATAAGGGGCTCACTTGTGAATTATCTACCTGTCTATATTTCTGAGATGAGTTATTGTAACTACACTATTTACATCATTCAGACTGTGGTCCTCATCTTTATTGCCATAAATAATGCTTGGAGAATTGAGTTACTAAAAGAGAATTAACTGATACTGAGATATCCCCCCCAAAAAAGGCATGGTATGTGGAATTAGAACAATCTATCCCTGTAGACTAAATAAAGGGTTCGCTTCAAAATTCCAACGTATATCACCTGAAGAAGGCTGGAGTGTACAATGGTTGAAACATTGTGAATATGGCAATAAAGATGAGGACAACAGTCTAAATGATGTAAATAGTGTAAATATCTATCTGTTTATCTATTTGGTGCCTCATAGCTCATAAGGCCTTAACAGAATGTCCCCACACTTTCCTATCAACAGCTGCTACTTGCTTTGCCAGCCCATTGCTTTACTCTTTCTATAATCCATTGCTATGCCATATTTGATCTTCCCCTTCTCCTTTTTCCCTCAGGGGTTTCAGGTCAGTGCCACATTGTAGCCATTATTTGCTACTTGCCTTAAAGTGCGGCGATTGAACCTCCATCTTTGCCATAGCATGACACTAAGGGTTTCTACAGAAGCATGCTGGAGCTGTTCTGCTGTTTTTACATGATCTTGTCAGCTAATCTTGATAATTGTCTGAAGATGACCAAGGTCTTATAAAGCCTGATTTTGATGCTTTTGCTCATCTTAGTTTCATCTGACACTGAAACAACTGACACATGTGGTTTTTTTGTGGTTTTTTTTTAAGTGTTTCACACCAAGCAAGGCGGGAAGCCACTAGGACACAAGGGGTTACAGAAAATTTGGAGCAAGATCAGATAGGAGTGATAGAGGAAAAGATGAGAAGGATAGTGGATAGATCAAGGCAACTGGAGATGTCGATTGACATTACATTTGAATAGTTGGAGATTATAGCTATCAGGGAAACTGGAATAGGGAAGGGAGTTCCACAGGGGAGAGGTGCGAGACATGAAGCTATTGGATTATAAGAGATGGCTACATTTAAGATTTTCGACAGTGAAAGGGTGAGAGTGGGATGCCAACCTCGTAGGGCGCTTGAACTCATGAAGTCTGAATGCAGCTGAATGAAGCAAATGCAACACCTTGGAGCAATTTTTCTCTTAGAAACATAAAATTGTTAATTTTTTTTTTTTTTTTTACCCGACTAATATATTGAAATTGGTCACAATATGCAAATATTAGGTTATGTCATAAATAATTTCTGCTTTTATTTACCAACTTTATTCTTCAAAGCATAAAATACAGTTACATTTCTATTATATATTCACTATTATTTGCAATGACTTGTTGATATTTACCAGTCAGCTATTCAATATCTTTATATCTGTTTGCTGGCATCACATGGCACATAAGGCCTCCACAAAATGGCGCCACTCTGCCCTGTCCACTGCTGCTGCTGCTGCTTGATCTTCACTTCAGGATTGCCAGTCCATTGCTTCACTCTCCCTTTCTATAATCTATTACTATGTCATACTTGATCTTCCTTTTCTCCTTTTTCCTCCGGGGTTTCAGATCAGTGCCACGTTGCAGTCATTATTTGCATCTTGCCTTAAAGTGCAGATAATGAACCTCCATCTTTGCCATAGATTGACATTAAGGGATTCTACAGAGGCATTTTGGAGCTGTTCTGCCTTTTTCACAGTCTTTCCATCTAATCTTGAAGATACTTCTTAAACTGTTGTTATGAAATAGATCAATAAGTTTGTCATCTCTCTAATTCATTTCCTAGGTTTTGCAATGATGTAATTGGCCAGAGATGACCAAGGTCTTATAAAACCTGATCTTGGTGCTTTTGCCCATGTCTGTTGCCAATAAAACTGAACAAACTTTTTTTTATTTGTCTACCAACTTCATTCTTCAAAGCATAAAGTACAGTGAGATTTTATTTAATTACTAGCAGAGCTACCTGGTATTGCCCGGAATTTAAAAAGTTAAAAATAAATCTATAACAACAACATAACTTCAAATTCATTTATTCAAACACAAAAATATATTTAAAAAGTTTTTACAATACAATACTTCTTGATAGACAATATTCTTTGTCTTTCCTTGTGCAGCATAAACAAACAAATTTGTTTTACTTCCCATGCACGTACAACCAACATACAACTGCCCATGAGAGAAATAGGATTCTTCTAACTGTAGTTTCATAATTGATAAAGCCTGTCCTTGTGCTTTGTTAATAGACATGGTAAAACTTACTCATATTCCCAAAATGGGAATGGAATATATGACCCTGATGGAATAAGAATACTGGGAATAAAGACATCTTTGCCTTTTTCATACACAGTAATAACCAATGATTCAATTGCCAATCTGGTGCCATTACAAAGTCTTGGTGGATCCAGATTCTGTAATAAGATTATAGGCACCCCCATCTTGAGTTCCAGTGTATATGAAGGTAGTCCGAGAGGTTATAGAGAATTCAGAAACTCTGTTGGATAATTGACCACCTGTCCTGGATCTGAAATACTGATAGTTTAAAATTAATTTAAAAAATGAAAAATCGTTCTTGAAGCTTTCTTTTTAACTTTACTTCAAAGGTAAAGGAATACATTTACTAGTTAGCAAAATACTTTGGTGTATTTAAAACTGAATTTCTATTGATTCAAATAAACATTTTTTTTTTGTTTTCAGTAAAATTAATGATGTCTGCCATTTTGAAACATTTGTAAACAAAACTTAAATTCTCCATTTTAAAAATCTTGTAAAAATAACATATACATTTTTCAAAGGTTATTTGATTAAAACTAGAAAATTTAAAGTTTACTTAATCTAAGTTGAAACAAACAATTTTACTTACAATTTTAGTAGAAAAAACATAAAAAATAAGAAATGTATTTCTTAACTACAGTGACTCATTGTCAGGTGTTTATTGATGGTATTGACAGCTGAGATCAAGAGAAGATGCATGAACAAAAGTGACAAATTCTACAAATTTTAGGGGAATTAACAGGAGATAACTGACATCCATTAGACATGGCACTAGAATAGTCTACCCCAGTGAGCGAAATAAAGTGTTCAGCGTCTGTCTATATTTCTGAGATGAGATATTATGTACACTATTTACATTAGTCAGACTATTGTCCTCATCTTTGTCACCATATTTGTCACAACGTTTCGGCCGTTTTCAGGTGGCTGGAATTTCGAACTCAACCCTTTATTTCAATCACTGGGGTAGACTGTTCTAGTTCCATGTGCCATGTTTGATGGATGTCAGTTATCAGTTATCTCCTGCTAATTTTCCCTCTGAAAGTTCTCCACTGCCTTAACCAGGTATTGAACTCACACTCTTTGGGTCTGTCACTGGATCTAACCAACACCTTTATCCACTGTGTCATGTGTCCTTGAGGACATGAATTTCTGGGTATTATAAACCTAATGTTTTCAGCAACCATTTTTTACCAGTGCTCATATTGCGATTTTGCTGTTATCATTGCATGTTTTTACCAGAGCTCATATTGCAACTTTGTTATCATTGCTTTTCTCTGGCACTCCTTATTACTGGTTCCCATATTGTATTTAATTCTATGCTTGGTCGGCTCAGGAGATTTTTGTGGCGTAGCATATGTGCTGATTCCTTAAGTTTACGAATTTTCCAATGGTGTTCAAACATGGCATGTGGAACTAGAACAATCTACCCCAGTGATCGAAATAAAGGGTTCAGTTCGAAATTCCAACCACCTGAAGAAGGCTGGAGCATACAACGGCTGAAACGTTGTGACAAATATGGTAACAAAGATGAGGACAATAGTCCAACTAATGTAAATACTGTACATAATAATAATCCAAATAATGTAAATAGTGCTTTATAATAGGCTTAAATAGCCATTTATAGACAAGTAGTTAACGGTGTCACCTGTCTGGAGATAAAAATGAAGATTTTCCAAGTAAACATGTGTATTGGAGACGGCAACTGAATATCATGTAAAACTGATGTAACGTTTGCTTTCAGGTTATAAACTTCACCCAGTATGAGGCTGGAGATCCACTCAAGGTAGAGGGTTACTGTTAAAGTAGTAATGTCAAGTGAGGTGGTTGATATGAATAAAATAAGAGGTGGTAGGAAATGAAGATTACGAAGATTAGGGGGATGGTGACAGATAACAACTGACATTTGGTCGGAAGCGTTTAAGATTATAGTGTTCAGGAGAACACTCACAGAAGAGTTAATTCCACAAAGTGGATGTTATTTTTTTTGTGGGTGGGATGATGAGTGGAACATTCTTCTTACCTTTGGAACATAGAGGAAATTATAGTGATTTGCCTCTGTAAATAGCATTACATGCCCTAGTTGTGAAAGTTTGTACTAAAAGAACTAAAGAGGGGCATTCTATCTGAACATTTGCCGTAGACTTGAGACAGTCTTGAAATGTTGCAGATATGGAAAAGAGGCAGCAAAGTATAGAATAAATCTTTTCCCGTGAGACTGAAAAATTTTATGTAAACTTTCAAAGATTTTATTTTGCTATTGAATAATGGTTACTTCAAAACATAACTTTATGAATTTTTTCCTGCACTTTTCTCTTGTGAAATTCTCTTCCAGTTCCATGCATTTCAACAAACTTCGCAGAGAGCCTCATCAGTTGTCTTCAGGCCAATATCCCAGAGTTGCATCATCTCATTTTGCTAATCTGGTTTGCAATGAATAATAAAATAGTGATTGCTAGTTTGGTACTCCTGCTATATATTTAGAGATTCTTGATAAAACTTGCCCACACAAAACATGTACATGCACAAAAATTGAGTATTATCTACTGTGTATTCAGTTGTGAAGTCAGAATAACATTTTTTTTTACTATTTCCAAGCTCCCAAGAAAATTAAATTTTGGCAGTAAATAACCCATAAGGAGTTGATATGCCATTAAACAGACAAATCAATCAATAAAAAAACCAAAGAAACTGCAGCTTGAAGTTATTCAATCAAACAAAACTTTCAACATATGAGTAAATTACTACTACTACTACAACTTTAGAGAAATGCATTGCACAAATCACAGAATCTTTGTAGTATCAATTTTCTTCTGTGACATGAACAATCATGTCTCTCCACATTTTCCTGTTCTTTGTAGCTCTGAAGGTTAGCATCAGCCATGCTGATGGAAGGCAAAAAGGGTTCTCCCATATGATTTAAAGAGAGCAGTTTCATTTTTGGAGGTACTAAAATGAACAAGTCATTCATTGGTAATGTAATAATGCAGTGCATGTTCGAATTGCTGTAGTCGGAAATCCAGTTCAAGGCCAACGAGTGCACATGTACAATGACCTTCATTTTATGAAATGGATATCACACCTACACAAATGTATTAACACCTGCCACTTATTATATAAGCAGCTACATTGCTTGCTAGCAGGGAGGAGGGAACTCTGAAGATGACTCTATTAGTGTTGAAGCTTAAATAAGCATGGAATAATACAACACAAAATGTACGTTAACAAAATGTATTGAAACAAAGAATAGGTACACAATATTTACAGTTAGTTTGGTATATTCTTGGGAAGACTGTTCCTGCATAATGGGTTGACTAAATCGCAGTCGGGCAGAGTCTCTGGATTCAATTTCTTAATCTCTACTATCTTCCCCGTCTTCCGGTACCAACCCATATTTATATGGTCGGTAGTCCGCTTATGTAAATTAGGTGTATCATACACAACAATTAGTGTGTAGTAAAGTTGAGAAAGTGGTAAAGAAAACAGAGGCAGAAGACTCTTCACAGGAAATATATCTCCTACCTCTGACCAAATCCATTTCTGCTATGTGCCATGTCCCTTCAGGATGTTAGCAATCATGGCTCTGCACAATTTCTTGTCCTTTGTCGCTCTTAGTAAATTTTGTCTTTTTCTTATCTCTCATAAACCTTGTTCCACCATCCATTCACTTGAGCTTGCTAGGTAGGTTATGCATTGCTTTCCTCTCACTCTGTCTTCAGTATCTCATGTGAGTATCAAATTTTCTAAGCTTGATTTCCTCATTATGTGCCCTAGAAATTTCAATGTTAATTGTAAGTGTCCATTTTGTTTATAGTTTCTCTAAAAATTTGTCTTGGCTGAAATATTCAGTTCATCGTATTCTCAGCATCCTTCTGTAGAACTACATTTCTGTTTGGTCAAGTCTCTTCTTCATCTGTGAGACTGCAATCTTACCAATGCTTGTTTGATTTTTAAATGATCATACAGAAAATGACTTATACACTCAACTATGCAACTTATTTGAGAAATTTATTTTTCACATTTAACTGTATAGGAAGCAAAAGATCAAATCTTATTTATTCATAGAATTTTTCTTTATTTATTTATTTTTTTTGCTTTTATTCAGACAAGATGGTAATGTAGAATCTGTTGGGTATTAAGAGTTTTCTTGTCTAACACTCAAACATTAAATCACAGACTAAATAATATATTCTGTTTAACATAGAAATGATTAAATTTTGTATGCATTATAAACACAATCATAAAAGCACGCCATTCAAAAGATATCTTTATGGTGAATGAAGGAATATTCATTCTAAAAGTTATTTGTATAAATTGGTACGGACATTTATTTAAGAACAAGTTTACCTGTTTACAACATTTACATTGTTCGGACTATTGTCCTCATCTTTATTGCCATATTCACAATGTTTCAGCTGTTTTACGCTCTGGCCTTCTTCACGTGATATCTGTTGGAATTTCGAACTGAACCCTTTATTTCATCCACTGGGGTAGATTGTTCTAGTTCCACATGCTATGCCTTTTCTGGATATCTCTGCTTTAGTTATTTCCCTTTAGTAACTCAACTCTCCAATTTTTTGAGGACAATAGTCCAAACAATGTAAATAGTTACATTACATCATCTCAGAAGTATAAACACTTTACCTGTGCATTATTTTTTTTTTTTTTTTAAAGTGAGATTTATTAAAGTAATTTTGCAGTTGCATCATACTTCTAAAATATTTTATGGCTTTTGCTAGTTGATGGAGAGTGTTATCAATATCTGATATAATGGGGTGCATTTGAATGCCTGGTTTATGAGTTTTAGGGAAACTTTATTCTCAAGGACACATGGCACAGTGGATAAAGGCATTGGTTAGATCCAGTGACAGGACCCAAAGAGTGTGAGTTCAATACCCGGTTAAGGCAGTAGAGAACTTGGAGAGGGGAATTAACAGATGATAACTGATAACTGACATCCATTAAACATGGCACGTGGAACTAGAACAGTCTACCCCAGTGATTGAAATAAAAGGTTCAGTTCAACATTCCAACCACCTGAAAAAGGCCAGAGTGTGCAACGGGCGAAACATTGTAATAAACATTGTGACAAAGATGAGGACAATATTCCGAATAATGTAAATAGTGTACATAATACCTCATCTCAGAAATATAGACAGATACTGAAAGGCCGAAACGTTGTGATAAATATGGCGACAAAGATGAGGACAAGAGTCTGAATAATGTAAATAGTGTACATAATACCTCATCTCAGAAATATAGACAGATACTGAAAGGCCGAAACGTTGTGATAAATATGGCGACAAAGATGAGGACAAGAGTCTGAATAATGTAAATAGTGTACATAATACCTCATCTCAGAAATATAGACAGATACTGAAAGGCCGAAACGGTGTGTAAATATGGTGACAAAGATGAGGACAAGAGTCCGAATAATGTAATCAGTGTTTCTCAACCAGTTAGAGTAATTAATGAATTATTTTTATATTTAAAAAAAAAAAAAAAAAATCTTTATTTTTAAAAATCTAGAGACACAAAGCATATGGCTTAAGTCAAGACCTATTTCAAAGCGGATACTAAATTGAAAATTTAATGACTAACATTTCCTTATGAAAATTTAAAGTGTGCCCTAGAGTTTTATTTATTCTACAAGTGCACCCTGAAGTAAAAATGGTTAAGAAACACTGTTGTATTAGTTTCTACCATGATTTATTTTCATTATTAATTAGTTTTCTGATCATTCCATTAAATGTCTGTATTTCTGTAATTATTTTGTGTTCATCTATTTTTTCATATGTGTAAGTATTGTTCAGTAGTAAATTAATTTTATCATTCTATATGTTCCTGTTCGTAATAACAATCCCACTTCCTTTGTTCAAAGAATTAGGGGATTAATATGATTGGCCTAACGTTTCAGCCATTGTACGCTTCAGCCTTCTTCAGGTGATTGGAATTTCAAACCAAACCCTTTATTTTGTCCACCAGGGTAGATTGTTCTAGTTCCATGTGCCATGCCTCTTCCTGATGTCTGTTATTTTCCTTTAACTCTCATGTTTGTGTTTTTGTTTTTTTTTTTTTTTTGGTTCTCCACTTCTGTAGCCTGATATTGAACTCTCAACTCTTTGGGTCTAGTCACTGGATCTCACCAATATCTTTATCCACTGGGCCCTTAAGGACATTCCGATCACCTGAAGAAAGCCAGAGCATACAACAACTGAAATATGAATATGGCAATAAAGATGAGGATAACCGTCCAAAATAATGTAAATAACCATAATACCACATCTCAAAGATATAAACAGATACAAATGGCAAACTTATAAAATATCAAACTTTTTCTGTCTGAATTGCTGAGATGAGAAATTATCATTATTAACATTATTTATATTTAAAATAATATCCTCATCTTTGCAGTTACTGTCATAAAATTTCATCTAGTGTGTTCTCCTGCCTTCTTCAGGTATCTCTTGACCCAGGTAACCTTTAAGATATATAAACTGAACTCTTTATTCAATTTACAGGAGTAGATTGTTTTCAGTATTCTTGTATTATTTCAAATTACTGTTCTCATCTTGGTTGATGTAGATGTTATTGTAGACACAATGTTTCGATCAATCATCTCCTGGTCATCATCAGGTATCCATTGATTCGCTGATGTGCGATATCTGTTGGTTATTTTTTGTCCCTGTGATATCAGTTATTTTTTTATTTCTGCTGAATTGGTGCTTCACTACTTGGATCAAGGATTGAATTCATGATCAACTAGATAACAGTAACATATGTATAACCAACTCCGATATCACCGATGCCATTGTACTGAAGATCATTCTCATTCTACTGTTCGCACTCTGTATTAACTGACCCAGGGATTGAACTCGCAATTACTATGTCACCAAATGCACTAACATAGGGCCTTTGAATTGAATAAAGAGCTATAGTTTTAATTTTTTTTTTTTTTAATCATTTCACACAAGCAAGTTAATAAAGTCACTAAAATGCAAGGAGTTACTTCACTCACCTGAAATTTGCATTTAAAGAAGACTGTAGTTGACAGAAAAACAAGAGACCGTAAGAGTTCCACAAGCAAAAAGTGTGAGAGAGAAAAAGCATTAGAATAGAACTTATGGTTACATCTAGCAATTTCAACTGTAAAATGATGCAATCTAGCTTGCCAATCTAGGGCTAAACTAAAATTCATAAAGTTGAGATATGAAAGAGGAGAGCTCCTCAGAACCATTGCCATGAAAATATTTATAGAAAAGTCACAGAAGCTGATATGTTAGGTCAGGACCAGTAAAAGAAGCACCAGACTAAACCTGAAGGTTACCTGGATCAACACAAGGCCAAAGGTCACAATGGGCAAAATATAGGGACAATAACAAACAAAAATGAATAATTAAAAACCTTGTTCAGTATTTTCTTAAATAACCTAAACAAATAACTTTCTATTCACCATTGAATAATTTTGATTTTAATTATACATGACTGGGAGAATGCTTGAGAATTTGGTGTTGAAAAAAAGTTACACACACATACATATTATATAATGTGTGACAAATGTATGTACATTGCATTATTTGTGCTTCAGCAATTTTGGACATTTGTACGCACAGAAAAAAAAAACTGTGTCAAAAGAATGGTTTTTCCCTTGACACCACTATTATTTCAACTATCTTCACTCCTTAGTAATGTTTGTTTTAAAAACCGATGATTAGAATTGTACTAAAATGTAAACATACAATAAAAGTGAATTTATATTTTTTTTTGTTCTTGAGAATTTAGAACAAAAATATTAAAAAAAAAAACTATTTAAAATGCAACTCCAAAATTCAAAGGTGTATTGGAATGGCGAAAGATGTCTTCAAGAAACTAAGCAAAGTATTAAGAAATAGGAGAATTTTGTTAAAAATAAAGAAGTCTACTGAGCTGTTAATATCACTACTCTATGGCAGTAAATGCTAGGCCATCTCCTCACTGATGAAGAAGAGGCTTGAAGCAACAGAAAGGTGGTTCTACAGAAGGATGCTGAAAATGCTATGGACTGAATATGTGAGCAATGATGAAGTTTTCAAGAAAAATTGTAACAAAATGCGCTCTTATTCTTAGAATCAAAAAGAGACTGTTGAAATTTCTAGGGCACGTAGTGAAGAAAGTTGACTTGGAAAATCTGACCCTCACAAGACATATTGAAGGCAAGAGGGACATAGAAAAAACAGCAAATAATCTACCTAACAAGCTGATGTAATGCAATAACCAGTCACCTCCATGAATGATTACACTATAGGTATTAAGTACCTATAAAGTCAACTGTCTACGAGAGACTTGAGAGAGAGACAACGCAAGCACGTCCAACCTTCCAATAATGGCACTCACTACTAGATTGACCTGCATGTATAATTGTACTATATTTCATATTGTATTGGTTGTGTACAATAAACTCTTCTATTATCCACCTGGTGTTAAATACTTATTACCTTAGCACAGAATATAACACAATCTTGTGTAAGTGGTTGGCAGGACGGGGATTAGAAGAGTGACCAAAAAAACATTCATTAGAGCTACAAAGGATACAGTTTTATAGAACCCTGATCATCCATGTCATGAAGGGATATGACTAATAGATGGAGAAGAAAAAAATTGAGACAGTCCTTTTAATTATGAAACAATATATTAAAAAATAATGTCTGTAAGGAAGAACAGTCTAGAAGAACAGACACTAGGAATATGTCTCTTGATATGAAGGAATGTAGACTTGATCATGTCCTGAGAAGATCCAATGAAAGACTACATAAAGTTGCTTTGAGATGCACCCACTAAATAGGAAGAGAAAGGGAAGCAGGCCAAAAAGCAACACCTTGGCACAGGATAACAGGAGTGAATCACAGGCCAAAAAACGAAACTGGCTCCTTTTTCTTTTATGTGCCAAATACTTTCAGAATGTAGGCAGTTATGGCTCTCCACAGCCTTTTCATTTTTGTTTTGTTGTCTTTCTTCTGTCCTCTCTTTATTCTGTCCTATACTCTACCACTTGCAACAAACCTGAAAAACAAAATCTACTGTTGAAGATATTTGCAGATTATAATTTTTCTCTTATCCAGACACAAAATAACAGAACTGGAAAAAGCAGAAACAAAAGAATTTTAATTAGCAAAGTCTTTATAGACGGCACTCCTGTTTATTGGTGGGGGGGGGCGGTTAATTAGTGCATGTGCCTAATCGAACCTAGTGTTTGTTGCATATTTGCTTTTATCAGATTGCACCAAATAAGATTATTTCCGCTATGCCTTTGCTTTTCTCTCTTTATTGGTCTGCGGCTAATGTATCTTGAAAAAAAGAAATGATGGTTGATTTCCATGAAAACTTATTGCCAACAATGAAAACTTCAAAAGAAATTATGTTCATGAATTTGATGGGCTACATACCTTTTATCTAGTTGATAAATCATAAAAAAAAACAAAAAAAAAAAAAATTAATCAACCTTATCTATTATTGAGACAATCAGTTTCGTATATCAAAGCAACATTCTATAGCAAAATTGATCCATTCAAATGATTTAAGAAATATAGCAAAATATTTTCTATATATATATATATATAATATATATATATATATATATAAAACACATGAATCATTCATACAAAAAGTAGATTAGTAAAGTTAATGATATAAAATGGCGAAAACTTCTTCTCAAACAAAATTTTTAAATTTGCATTAACCTACAAATCACTCGATGAATGTTATGATCCTTGTTTTTAATAACTACAAGTTGTATAAGGTCTTTTTTAATCTGCTAGTACTTTTTGTTTTTGTTTGCGAAGAAGTTTTTGCCATTTTATATCATTAAATTTACTAATCTACTTTTTTGTATGAATGATTCATGTAATATAAATTGAACTGCACCACATATTTGATTTAAAAGAACTGATCCGACGTGCAAATTTTCAGGATAACAACTGAGACATTACTCTATTTATTGAACAATTTAGTTCATGCTACATTGACTGATAAACTCCTATAACAAAAAAAATTCTCAAATTGCCATACTAGTAAAAAATGCACTCTTAAATTTTCAAAAAAATTCAACCTTAGCATTGTGACTGCACGCTCCAAAAGTTTTTATCCGTTAGCAATAACACATTTCTAAAAAAACATAAAAACATTTTGATTCACATTTAATCTTTCGTGTCTGCTACTACCTGGATTTACTAAAAACAAAATAATTTCCATGCTTGAGGATAACTGTATGTATAGCTGAAAGTACTAGGAGATTAAAAAAAGACCTTATACAACTTGTAGTTATTAAAGACAAAGATCATAACATTCATTGAGTGATTTGTAGGTTAATGCAACTTTAAAAATTTTGTTTGCAAAGAAGTTTTCACCGTTTTATATCATTAACTTTACTAATCTACTTTTTGTATGAATGATTCATGTAATATAAATTGAACTGCACCACATATTTGATATATATATATATATATATATATATATAAACACCCCTGAACGCTTAGCCTTAAAGCGGGTAGAATGGAGATCAACGTGTTTTAGTGGGCTTGGCAGTTTTCAATCTGCTTGTCTGAATCATCTTCAAGAAGCAAGAGCAATATCTAAAAGGCCAGCCAAGCTAACAGTGATCTCATCTCACAATCCTCACTCTTGCTCCATATGTGGCCTCCTTTGTAAATCACTAGCAGGTCTTAAGTGCCACTTAAGATTATCGCACAAAATTTCATAACTGAACCAATTAAGCTGTCAGATCCTCATATGTCAAAACCAACGGGAGTGTCCATTATTATTATTACATATATATATATATATATATATATATATATATAAACAGCATAAATAATCATAAGTTATACAGATGGTCAGAACAGCGGTGAAGATAAACATGTGGTGGCTTGCAAATAATTTGGTCATTAGACAACTCTTTGAGAACTTTAGTGTCTAAAAATTCAACACTAGCTTTGGAGAATTGGATGGAAATTTTTTGATATGATTGGAAATTTTTCTTTTGTGCCAAAGTATTACCAAATTGTAGAAATTTTATAAAACTTTCCTGTGTATTTTCCCAGATGAAGAAAATATTAATAAACTACAAAATTTATGTCTGTGCTGTGATTTGAAAGCTTCAAGTAATTTTTCTTCAAATTTGTCATAAAAACATTTGCAAAGTTAATAGATGTCTCCATTGCACATCTTTTGGTTTGGTGATAAAATCTTTACCCAAATTTCATGTTGTTTTCCAAGACAAAACATAAGTCTACAGAGAAAATTTGATGGAATGGTTTTGTTTTTGCGTTTGTGTTTCTCAAATACTTTGCTTCATGCCTTCATCTTGAGCAATATTGGGATAAAGAGATGAGATATCCATGGTGACGAAAAAGCAATCATGAAAATCATTTTTTTTTTTGTTCTGAGAATTTGTTGTGGTAGGATCCACCTAATTTGCATAGTGGAGTACCGACCATATAAATATGGTTGGTACCGGGAAGAGAAGGTGGAGGAATCAAGAGATTCAATCCAGAGACTCTGCCCGACTGCGACTCAGTCAACACATTCTCCAGGAACGGTCTTACCAGGAATATACAAAAGTCTATATGTAAATATTGTGTACACTTTCTTGTTTCAATACATTTTGTTCTAAGTACATTTTGTGTTGCATTATTATTCCATGCATTAG
The DNA here is from genome assembly GCA_903632075.3 of Acanthosepion pharaonis. Lineage (NCBI taxonomy): Eukaryota > Metazoa > Mollusca > Cephalopoda > Sepiida > Sepiidae > Acanthosepion > Acanthosepion pharaonis. The sequence continues at coordinate 1,392,386 of CAHIKZ030002644.1, forward strand.
TCAAGTTTCAACAGAATTTATTTCAAAAATAAAATAAAATGTGTCCCAGACATAAGATGATGATTGTTTTGTTATGAGGAAATAAAAAAAAAAAACATCCAGCCACTCAGAGATTTTTGTCATGCAACATTCCTCTCCACTATAAATCAGGCATGATGGAAGAAATTTATCCAATTTCTTGTGTATTTTTGGAAGGCCATAAAATGCTGGTTTTTGCTTTTAGATTCTGTTTCATTTCAGAAATTATCTCTTCTAGCTTTTTTCTGTAATAAAGATTTGAGTCTATTTTTGTTTCTTCATAAAAATGTTTGTCTCTGAAAACATGTTCACAAGCTGAAATATAATTTTCCTTAATTATAAAAACAATGGCACCTCCTTTGTCTGTCATTTTGATGATGATCAAATCATCATTGGCATGACAATGAAAAGTCTTACATTGTGAAGTGGTAAGATTGTTCTAGGTTGAATTTTATGACTGATGTAATGGAATAACCTCTCACCCCCATGAGTGACTACACTGTAGATAGTAACTGCCTATAAGTATCTGTAAGTCAACGGACTACAGAGACCAGCTGCGACCTGTTCCAGATGAAGAGTCGAACTCTCTGCCTTTGAGCAGAGAGGAACCTGGACGAGGCTCCGCCGAAGGGCAGTCTCGTTCAGGGAGGTAGACTGACCCTGAACCCGTTTATACGCGTTCAAATAGGGAATATTTTTGGCTGAGCCTACAGGCTTGGAGATCCCACGTTAAACCCGGACTTGTGCCACATGTAACCCTTGTGGGGGGGTAGCTAAATATCACTGGGATCAGTTCCAGCTAAACAGTCGAACTCTCTGCCTGAAGGCAGATAGGAACCTGGACGAGGTTCTGCCAAAGGGCAGTCTCTCGTTCGGAGAGGTAGACTGCCCCTGAATCCATTTATACAGGTTTGAAAAGGAATATTTTTGGCCAAGCCTACGGGCTCAGAAAACCCACGTTAAACCGGCCTTGTGCCACATACAACCCTCGTGGCGGGCGGTAACTAAATACACTAACTGGGATCTGTTGAGTACGACCCAGACTTATGCGAGAACTACCAACTTTCCAATAGTAGCACTCACTCCTGGATTGACATGCGATGACCTTGTGCATAACTGTTACCTTATTTCTTATTGTACTGGTTTTACAATAAACCTTTACTTATTTTATCCACCTTGTTTTTCAAGTATATATTCCTATTAGCATGGAATATAACAATGACCAACTTGTGGATGCTGTCTTGACCCTGATTAGCAAATATTTTTGGTCTGATTTTAAATTCAGGTAAACAAATTATTATATTGAAGTTAGATTTTCATTGGATTACAATTTGAATTATAATCCAATCATTTTTTTCCATGATAAATATTATTTCAAAACATTTTGTTTGTAAAAGGTTTAAGTAATATATATGTATACCTGATAGGTTTAATTGAAAGATGTCGAAATAGCTAGAGAAAGAGGTATACATATTGAGTCTTAGAAATTGCTGAAACAGATTTTTGGTAAACATGTATGCACTTAAAGACACTGGTGTTGATTTTAAGATAGAAGGTAGGTTTTTTTAAAATCTGTTTGTGTTTTGTGTGTGTGTATATATATATATATATATATATATATATAAATTAGAGTGTTGAAGTAAACACATTTGAGAAGGTCACATTATTAAGATAAAAAAATTTTTAAATATAATTCTTTCCTTCTTCATTTTTTATTTGAGATTTATGGTTTTGGATGAGAGTTGATTGATGATGAATAGGGACTTCAATCTCATAAAGTAAGTTTTAGACCAGACAGATTAATAAAACTGATATTAAAATGAAGTAAATTTATTTTTCATCAAAATAACGTAGGCTGACTTTTAAGTAAGGTCTCCAATCCTATGAAACAAATAGATAGAAGAAAACTGGTATCAAAGTGAATTTTTGAATTTGGAATAAGTGGCTCTTACTTTGGGTACACAAGGATATTGTTTCTCCCACTTGGTGCCAATATAAAATGTTCATTTAGAGATTCAACCCATGAATAATTAACATAGAGCTGGCAATGGACAAAATAACAGAAACCACATCATTGAGGACTTTCAACTCTAGCGACAATTAAAATGAATAGCACATCTAACTCTATATGAAAATAACGACATCAGAGCCCAAACTACTGCCAGTCATGATGAATGGATGTCTTCTCTGGGAGGCTCCATGTTTGAGAGACTATTGGGCCTTAAATGCGCACCTGACCTAAGGTGGAACTTGTACATACAATCCATTGCTAAAAATGCAGGTAAAATAGTTGGCTCCCTGTACCACTCCAGTACCTTACTCCTTATTCTATCCTCTACCTTTATAAGGGCCATATCAGGCTAAGAATGGACTACTGTTGTCATATTTGGGCGGGAACTGCCCAGTCCTCACTTTCCGTTCTTGATAGAGTTCAAAAGTAATAACAAAGATGAAATGACAGAAACCACATCATCGAGGACTTTCAACTGTAGCAACAACTAAATTGGATAGCGTCTAACTCGATGTCAAAATAATGGCATCAGACCCCAAACTACTGTTGATCTGTTGTCATATTTGGGCAGGAGCTGCCCAGTCCTCACTTTCCAGTCTTGATAGAGTTAAAAATCATCTCCGTGGGCAACAAATTATTTTCCACCCTCTAACCTCTCTCTCACAGATGGAATGTGGCAAGCCTCTCATTGTTCTATCGCTGTTTCCATGGAAAGTGCTTAGACAAAATACATTCCTTGGTTCCGCCAGTTGTAACCTTCACAGCTACGACCTACCATGCCACTTACATTGTAACAAACCCCACCTGCATTCCCTCTGTATTCCAGCAGTGAGTAATGTTCCACTCAAGCAGCTTCCTCCAAAGAAGCACTGTTCTGTGGAATAGGTTCCCAAGTGGATGTTTCCCCAATCACTACAATCTTAACCTGTCCAACCATTATCTTCCCCTCCTATCCATACAAACTGCCTTTTAATGCAACACTCTACCTCAAGTGGCTCCTGGACCTTGTGCAGAGTAATAAATAAATAAATAAATAAATATGTTGACCTTCTACAGTCAGTTATGTGCTGTACGTGATACACACTTAGGCAATCATGTATCTTTTGATGCATGAATAACGAGGCAGATTTTTTTCCTGCAGTAGGTTGCCATCGAAGGCTATAGAACCAAGTCTGTCCTGCTATTTACCTATAACTAGGAGGAGGAGAAGAGGACTCATACCTTTCCCAAGGGTATTAGCATGTAAGTGAATGTAATGGATTTGACTGGAATTCGAACTCTGCTCTCCGATTCCTCAATTTGAGCCGCTATCCATTACTCCATCGTGCCTCCTATACTACTTCAAATAAAAGGTTAGAAAGGAAGCCCCCATCAATACTGGAAAGTGCAATAAAAGCTACTGGACTTGAGAAACTTTCTTTCTTTTTTTTTTTTTTTTTTTTTTTTTTTAGAAAGATTTAAAAAATTTCAATCAAAAGCAGTACTGGCTGCTTGGTCAATGAATGCCAAATGTTACCTTTTAGTGAAACAGCTAATATTACCATTACCGTAGAGAAGTCCAGTTGAAGTTAGTTTTATAAGAGATTATCTCTTACTGATAATCATAGCAAAACTAAGCCTCACAGAGAATTGAAGTCATTTGAATTCACTGTAAGTCTGTTGTAATTATTGGGTAACCTCTTTTTTTCCCCCCCTTACCCTAAGCTGTCTCAGTATTACGTTGGAGAAATTGTTTAACAGTTAGATGTATTCCATTCCACAATCCTGCAGATTTCTGATAAGCATGATGGTTGTCCCAAATGTGGATGGAAAGATGACAAAGTTAAAGAGTTAAAAAAACTATTGGCTTCTGAACAGCCTCGAAAGTGTCCAAAATGGTGTTGCTTAACTCTAGAACTGCAATAATTTTGAAGTTTATTACTTTGATTATATCCTTCTTTGAAGCAAGTATGTTTCATTCACATAGTCATTGGTAGTTTCTGTCTTGGGACCATGTTTTTCTGGGTTTTTTTTTTTTTTTTTTGGTTTTTTTTTTCTTACATTTAAAGCAGCCTAAATCATCAAATATACTGTATACACTCGTGTATCATGTGACTTTTGAAGACCTAATTTTGAAGCTAATTTTAAGGGGGTCACATCATACATGAGATATAAAATTAGCATATGTACTGCTGGCCCCGGTTACACTGTTGACCAAACTATATATCCATTTACTGTAGTGAAATTAACTTCAAAATACAGTAACTTTTCTTTAAAAATATTTTGCAAAGAAAAAATAGTTTTAAATTTAAGTACGTTTGTATAACTAAAAAAAAAATACTACAGCCTGGCCAAGAATAAACCAATTGCATCGCATGCAGTGGGATTGGCCCCCACCTCAAAAGGGGATATATACCAAGTAAATGGTTTCAAAAACAAATTACCAATATTTATCTATCCCCAAACCAAATCAAAACAGACTTTTGTTTTTTTTTTTTGTTTTTTTACTACTTATATTCCACCCAGTAAAAAATCCCAAGTGCCACTTAAGGCAGATAAGTACTGTGTGAGAGTATTATGAGGATGAGTAGGATAGATTTCAGTTGACCAAGATTGGTGTAATATATATATATATATATATATATATATATATGAAATAAAAAGACCAATTTTTACATTAAATAACCCAACAATGGTTAATAGTAAAATTCACCAGCTCAATCCTAAAATAGTTGTTTCATTGAACCACATACTAATTTATCATTAAGATTGTAATTGTTTGACTGTAATACAAATAATAAAGACCACTAACTGATTCTACTTTCAATGACCTCTGGTGACCTCAATAAAAGAACAGGAATTAAGCAAACAGAAGATAATTGATGTTGTATTGAAGTTTTTGAAAATCAAAGTTAACTGGAAATCAAGAGGCTGAAGAGAGTTCTACAAGCAAGAAGTTTGATGGAAAAAACTGTTAGCTTAAAATCTACTGTCACATCTAGCCATTTCAACTATAAAGTGATGAGACCTGACTGCACTTAAATTTGTATAGTTGAGTACCAAAGAGAAAAGCTCATAGAAATTGCCATGAAAATATTTATCAAAAAATTACAAGGAAGCTATGTTACAGTGGTGGGAAAGTGACTTAGCTGAGATGCCAGGATCAATAATATTGAAGATTTTTCTTTGGATTTTGATAAGAATGTAGCAGAAATACCAAATCAAATACCAAATCAAATGCAGAAGCAATATTTAGTACTTAAAACTTGTTCAACCCTATTATTTGTGAGGTTAAAACATTTTCATACTTTATAGCAAACTAAATAGATCTCATTCTCTTCTGCTACAAATTGCTTCATTTGAATAAAGATTACATGCTCTACTCTTTAATGACTTCTACTGACCTCAAATACACCTGTGAATGCTTAGCACATAACTTATATTACAACTCAGTGTTTTCTAAGTTTTCATGCCCAAAAATGAGGTCAGTGGCCCTTGCTTTTTGAGCATGCTCACTGCCCACACACACACACATACCAACAGAAGTCTTCAATATTAGTAGAGATATAATTTTAACAGGATTGGATAATTTTTAACCAATCTCTCTACCTCTGTTCTTTTTTTTTTTTTTTCTTTTTTTTTTTTTTTCTTTTTTTTTTTTTTCTTTTCTTTTTTTTTAATCTCTGCTATGAGAATATGCTTTAAAAAAAGAAAATTGGATTTAATCCTTTTGGTTAGATGTATAGTAATTGTATTCATATACGCATCTTAAATCCACAAGATTTTATGATTGGTATATGTAAAAATGTGGATGTGTGTTGAGGCATAATGGATATTGGCTCAGAATGAGAACGCTAAGAGCCGAGTTCGAATTCCAGTTGAGTTCCTTAGATTCCCTTTCACACAAATACCCTTGGGGAAGGTATGAATCCATCTCTTCTTCCCCAGCTATGGGTTAAATAGCAGGACAGACTGGGTTCTTTAGCCTTGGTTGGCAACCAGTCTACTGCAGAAAGAAATGGCAACCTGCTGCAGGAAAAATCTTCTGCCTCACATCACCTTGCCTCGTCAGTCATGTATCAAAAGATACATGATTGCCCAAGCGTGTATCATGTGTAGCACTTAACTGACTGATATGAAAAAAAAAAAAAGTTCTAACAGTTTTGTGAATTTCATCACCTGCACTAAAGTTTTTTTTTTTCATTGTGATCTTTTATATTTTGTGCGAAAATCTAACGACAGAAATACAGCAGGCATTTGTTTAATTTTGCATCTTCAATTTGTCTCCTGCTTATTTTCAAATAAAATAAATAAATAAAAAAAAGTTAAAATTTATTGCTATGTAATAGAAATTATTTTGTATTATTTTGACTTTGTTGACATGCATTTCTCTGGTAATGGATTTTCAAAAAAAAAAATCTAATTCAAATTTTTTTTTTTTCCTTCTTGAAAACTCACTTCCTTTGCATTTAACTGAAACATCATACCTTCCAACCTTGGCTCTTTTTGCTGTCAGCAGCTGATAAAATATCTTCTGTAGCTGCTTCTAGGCAAGCACTGAATATTATTTTAGGATCTCCACCTCTGCATTTATAGAATGTTGAGTGGTATTACTAAAAGGAGCAATAATTTACGTCTCATTCAGACAGAAATCATTATAAAAGCCAAACCCAAGTAACTTTATTTTTTGTTATTTTTTTATGTGGTTGTGTTTGCTATTGCTTATATTTATATATATTTATTAATACACAATAAAAGCCAAAATCACTTCATATCGGGAATAAGCTTATTTCGACCAACAAAAATATAATTCATTAGTCTTATCAACCCTGGTATACCAGTGAGTTTATACCAGGGTTGAATAAGACAAATTATATTTTCATTGGTCAAAATAAGCTTATTTCCCCATATGAGGTGATTTTGGATTTTATTGTGTACTAATTATTTGCGCTGTCTATATTTCTGAGATGAGGTATTATGTACACTATTTACATTATTCGGACTATTGTCCTCATCTTTGTTGCCATATTTATTATGACGTTTCAGCCGTTGTACACTCCAGCCTTCTTTAGGTGGTTGGAATGTCAAACTGAACCCTTTATTTCGCTCACTGGGGTAGACTGTTCTAGTTTCACGTGCCATGTTTAATGGATGTCAGTTATCTCCTGTTAATTTCCCTCTGAAAGTTCTCCACTGCCTTAACCAGGTATTGAACTCACACTCTTTGGGTCATGTCACTGGATCTAACTAACACCTTTATCCACTGTGCCATGTGTCCTTGAGGCTGAAACATTGTGATAAACATGGTGACAAAATGAGGACAATAGTCTGAATAATATAAATAGTGTACATAATACCTCATCTCAGATATATATATATATATATATATATATATATATATATATATATATATATATGAAAAGTGAATATAAATATAAATAAATATATATATATATGTATAATTATTTATATATTATATGCACGGTACTTATTAGAAAGCTCAATATCAGAGATTGAGCTAACATATTTGGTTGGATAGTTTCACGCTTTAGATCGCTAAAAGCGTGAAACCCAGGGTCACAAACTCACATCTATCCAATCCAAATATATATATATATATATATAATATATATATATATATATATATATATATATATATATATTATTCATAAAATAATATTTATTCAATATAGCCATGGAACTTGGCATTGGAAATAATACCAACAGTCTTGGGTCCTGTCACTGGATCTAACTAATGCCTTTATCCACAAAGTTAGTTAGATCCAGTGACAGGACCCACACAGTGGATATCAGTTATCTCCTCAAGGACACATGGAAAATTTTATGTGATAAAAGTACATTTAAAATAATAAAAAAAAAACAGAAAGGGTTAATATAGTTATATAACTGCAGATTCGATTTAAGAACATTATCATTGATAACTCTCTTCCCCAATTTGCAGAGCCTAGTTACTATATTCTTAATACTTGATATAATGCAAAAATATCACAATGATAAAAATTGGTTAATAATTATTTATAACTATTTATATTGGGATTCATGAATGCAATTGCAATTAATCTATAATAATATTTTAAATTTTGAAATCATATTTATTTTTTGCATATGAAATTTTTTCAAACTGTTTCGAAGTCTTTGATTGTCTTTCAATTATTCCACCTCACCGGCTATCCTCTTCCACTGCACCTATGAGGCACGCTGCACCATTTTGGAACCACTACTCTAAAAGAAGTCCTTGTCTGGCTGGTGAGCAGAAGCACATGCATGGAGCATTTATTAGTGAATCTGACTTAAAGTAGTTTACTGGCCTTTATTAACTTATTACCCTATTGCATATGTGAATCACGTCACCATTATTAGTGTGGAAAGTGAAATTTTGTTCACTCATCATTAACACTCTTTCCATGGAAAGTGCTCAGATGAAATACATTCCTTGGTTTTGCCATATCTAACCTTCAGGGCTAGGACCTGCCATGCCACACCCATTGTAGCACACCACCCACATTCCCTTCATATTCTATCAGTAAGTAGTAAGTTCCACTCAAACAGATTCTTTCCATGAACCACTGCTCTGTGGAATAGATTCCCAAGACGATGTTTCCTTGGTCACTACTATCTTAACCTGTTCAAGTCTAGAGTTAAGTGTTATCTTCCCATCCTATCCATATAAACTGCCCTCTATCTTGAGTGTCCCCCAGGCCTTGTACCAGGTGAACCTTACTGTAAAAAAAAAATAAATAAAATAAAGATGTTGATGTTCCACAGTACTGCAATTAAAAGGTTATGGTTGAAGACCCCCCGCCAATCAATAAATGAAAGTGCGATAAAAGCTACTGAACTTGAGAAAGCTTTCTTCCTGAAAAATTGTTTTAAGAGAAAGATTTTATAAATTTCAACTGAAAGCAGCACTGGCTACTCAGTCAATGGAACACTGATTGTTCAGAACTTCTGGTATATGTAGAGAATATCAGAAAATTTAACATCAGTTTTCTAAGAGAGATTCTTGACCTGAAATCTGAACATTCTCTACTATTTTTAATTGGAAAATAAAATATCCTGAAGCCCTTTTATAAAGGATTTTCTTTGTTTTCAATACAAGCTTGTTGTATATACTATAAAATGTTATTCAGATATACACCCTTGTGCAAATTAAATGAAACAACTGCTTTAGTTTCCTTTCTTTCACAATATGGTCAGTTTTAGACCTACTGGAGTGACAGGGTGTAATTGATTTCTATTTTTTCTTCAGATTAGGTAATTTGCAGTGGTGTGCAGTAATATGAATCTATTTTCAGGGTGTATGATGAAATTTCTTTGGCCTTGAAAAATATTGCATCATCCGTGATAGCATCTGATTTTTATTCTACCCAAACACTATTATCTCGACTGTCAATTAGTTGTCCTATGGCCATTGTCTGCAGTGGATGTTACTCCAAGGAAATTTACAAAAATTATAACGTTGCACGAACAGACTGGCAGGCCTTTCCAGTGAGCAAATCAAAGTTCTATAGACTGGCCCAGAAACTCTCCTGATTTAAATCTAATCGAGAATCTGTGGTCAGTCTGCAAGGAACGACTTCATGGAATGGATATACAAAGTACTAACATGTGAATTGGGTCATGTTTCATTGGAAAAATACAAAAAAGAGTAAATAATAACGGAATTATTCATTTTGTTTCAATTAATTTGCACAATGGTACCTGTGAGTGAAAACTTTAAAATATTCTGGCCAGACCATCAAAATTTAATTTGCTTAATAAAATAGTTTAATTTTCCTCTTTTTTTTTTTAATATACTAATGCTGAACCAAGGCCTAAGAGCCACTCAAGGTAGAGGGTTACTGAATGAAGTTATTGTATAAGTGATAACAGGTAAGAAGTGCAGTTGATGAGGATATGTAGTAAAGATAACGGTTAATTAGGCTTGAAAAGGTTAAAAGATTGTAATGATTGTGAAACATCGACTTGGGAGTCTGTTCCACAAAGTAGAACTTCCTGGGAAGTATCTGTTCAAATGGAACTTCCTTCTTGCTAATGGAATATGAAAGGAATAGGAATGGTTTGTCACAATGTATATGGCATGGCTGATCTTAGCTGAAAATAACTTGTGAAACTTAGGAATGTAGCTCATCAGAACATGGGCTGAGGAAATAGTGATTGGAAAATCATCCTCTTGGGAATTTGTTCCACAAAGTAGCTGTTCTTGGGAAGAAACTGTCTGAATGGAACTTAATTCTTATGAAGGGAGTGGGGAAGGTTAGAACTAGCTCTACATTTTCTTTGTAAATAGCAATAGTGTAGCAATTTTGATTGTTGAATAACAAATTAATAAACTAAACGTCTATTTCCATTTGCCATATCTCTGTACATACATCATGTTACAGCTTACGAAAATAGGCCAACACTTGGTCACTTTTTCTTTTTATTTCCCTGTCTAGACACCAGACAAGGTCAAACTGTGAGGTATTCACCAGACAGTCCTATAAAATATTAAGTTATGCTGACTTTTTCTCACTCATAAAAGGTGTTAAGCTTTTAATGCTGAGCAAAGTCTCTGTCTGGTTAGGCTAATTCAAAATTTTGAAACACGACTGTAGACTATAAAAAAAAGACTAATAAATGAATGGAAATAAGTTTGAATTACTCGGTTTCTGTGATATCTTTCAATCTTAGTGTAAATATACAGTGTAGCCGATATGACCTAACTTAATTTTTTTGTCTCATTCTTCATTGTTAAGCTGTTCTGTATGTGCCATGTCTTTTTAGAATGGGGGAGGATCATGGCTCTCCACAGGTTGCTGTCAACACCACTTGCTTCTTTAAGATCAGCTCTTTGTCTTGTTCCCCCATCTATGTGCTGTGTCTCTTCAGGACATTGGCAATCATGGCTTTCTATAACTTCCTAGGGTTCATAGAGGACACACATCTATAACACACTCATAACCCCTACTAAAGAGCAAGAGCCCCAATGTAAATGACATGCCAAGAAAAGTACACAGTAGTCCATATATTGACAACATGTAAGAACCTGTAACCTGTATTTTTGCTGGGTTTTTTTTTCACATTTTTTTTTTTTTTTTTTTTTTTTTCACATTTTTTTTTTTTTTCCACATTTTTTCTGGGTTTTTTTTTTCACATTTTTTTCTGGGTTTTTTTTTCACATTTTTTTCTGGTTTTTTTTTTTTCACATTTTTTTCTGGGTTTTTTTTTTCACATTTTTTCTGTTTTTTTTTTTTTTTTTGTTTTTTTTTTTTTTTTTCACATTTTTTTCTGTTTTTTTCCCCGCATTCTTTTCTGTTTTTTTCCCCGCATTCTTTTCTGTTTTGCCCACATTCCCCCCCACACACACACATTTTTCCTTTTTTTCCACGCACATTTTTTTTTTTTTTCACATTTTTCTTTTTCTGTTTTCACATTTTTTCTGGGTGTTTTCTCCCACATGTTCCCCAACACCTTTTTTCTATCCCCCCACACTTTTTTTCTGTTTTTCGCCCCACCTATTTTTTTCTTCCTTCCCCACATTTTTTTCTGTCCCCCTCCCAACATTTTTTTTTCTCTCCTCCCCCACACACATTTTTCTTTTTTTTTTTTTTATGTTTTCCCCCACCTATTTTTCTGGGTTATTTTTTTTTTTTTTTCCCCACATTTTTTTCTGGGTTTTGGGGGTGGGGGTTTGTCTTTTTCCACATTTTTTATTGTTTTTTTAGTTTTTCACATTTTTTTTCAGTTTCCCCCATGCCTTTTCTGTATTTCCTGTGCCTTTTCTTTTTTTCCAATGCTTTTTCTCACACTTTATCCTCCCACTTTTTTTTTCATTTTTCATTTTTCATTTTTTTTTTTTTTTTTTTTTTTTTTTTTTAGGTAAACATTCAGAACAGTGATGGCAACACACCAATCCATATTGCCTGTCAGTGTGATTGTGATAATAGAGTTCTTGTAATGTTGAAGCTGTTGTCGGTAAGATTTTTTACTTAGTTCTCAGTGTTAATTTCTTCAAAGTGATTTAATATTAACTCACATTAAAAACATTTTACCATTTTAAATATGTCCACTGGGTTTAAGATTAAAATTGTAATCTATTGACAATATCTTCAATTCCTGTTTTTAAAAAGTTGCATCATTTTATTTTCTTTATTTTCATAACATGAAAATGAAGCTCATTTTTTCGTTTTTTTCATTTTAAGTAACTAAAAAAAAACTCCGTAAACTGGAAATCATACATTTGTCAGTTGGTAGTATTAGACAACTGTAAACCAGAAAGATGGTTTGATTACAATAAAATATTATGTTGTTTATATCAGTAAAAATCATTTTGTTTTTTGCATAAATATTTTTGAACTGGAGAATTTGGCTTTCCTAAACATATCAACTTTGCTAGAAATAGAAAAGAGTTCAAATTCAATTGCTGGTTAATATGAATAAAAAATGTTACTTTTTTTTTAATTTTTTAAAATATTTAAAAAGGTACTTTTAAAAAATTTAAAATATAGGATATATATATAAATATATATATATATATATATATATATATATATATATATATATATATATATAATTAAGAAAGAGAAAGAACAGGTGGAGTTAGAATCCACAGTTCTTAGCATTTACTTATTAAAAAGTGCTCCATACAAATGTAGAGCAAAATATAATATTATTAAAATATTTTTATTATAATAGATTACAATAAAAACATTTTGCATCACTATTTCACCAAATCTGAACTTTGGATTTCGCTACATTATGTTCAATGCTGACATGAATTTATATCCCACCTCCCTCTGCCCTCTGACCTTATTTTTCATTTTTTTATTTTAGCATATATCTGACTTTTAATTGGTTAATTAATTCAGACATGCCCACAGGTATGTTTTACTTCTGACATTAGGCTTCTCCACTTTTTAACTTTCAAAAGAGGTAACAACTTGTTTTCAAATTTCCAAAATAAATCATTTGTATTACATGTTACCTACCATCGCCCAATAAGGAACGATTAAAGTTCCGAAACATGAATGTTTTTGTGTAACGATGTAAAATAATTTTATTGTAATCTATTATAATTAAAATATTTTAATATATAATCAGTTATGGTAGTAAAGAAAGATTGTCTGCATCTGACTCTTATAACATGTAGATATAGTAGGCCAATGAAAGGAATTTGAGAGATAAAAAAAAATATTTATTGTATATTATTAGGCCTCAATTCTTGGTCCGAGAAATGGTGAAGGAGTTATTGGCTTTCTGTTGAAGCTTAAATAAGCATGGAATAATACAACACAAAATGTACGTTAACAAAATGTATTGAAATAAAGAATAGGTACACAATATTTACAGTTAGTTTGAATATTTTGGGAAGACTGTTCCTGCATAATGGGTTGAAAAAATCGCAGTCGGGCAGATTGGATTCAATTTATTAGGCCTACTATCTTTCTTGGTCAACCCATATTTATATGGTGGTAGTCCGCTTATGTAAATTAGGTGTATCATACACAACACTTTCTTATCTTTTAATGACCCTTGTGTGTTCTTAGATCTATATCCATTTTTTGTGTTTTTTGTCAACATGCATATTTATACGTATATTCCCTCTCCATACATACATGCTGTCTTGTTACGAGAAATTAATAAACACATTTGTACACACATGTATGCACACACATATACACACTCACATATATGCACTTCCAATGTTGTGTAGTGTTCACGTGTGTGTCCGTGAGCAGTTTTGTTTTTGCCAATATATATGTTTGTGTGTGTGTGTGTGTATATATATATATATATATATATATATATATATATATAAAAGCATGCGCCTGTATATGCACCCTTCCTCTCTACATACACGTACTGTCCTATTACAATCAATCAGTATTTATCATAATTGCAATTTACTGAAAATGCAAATTTTTGCCATTTTTTATTAGTCAAAAAAATGTTTGCAAATATGAATAATGTAATTTTAAAGGTTCCATTTTTAATTTGTTTATAATAGGCTGGTGCTAATATCCATATGGAAAACAAAGCCTTTGCTACTCCACTTGATGTGGCTGCCATGTACAACAAAAAAGGTAAGAAAATCGATCAGTAATATAAAGAAAAAATTAATTGAAAAATCTTTAAGGTCTTTAAATGGAAAACTAAAAGACGAATATTGTCCTCATCTTTGTCGCCACATTTATTACAACGTTTCGGCCTTTCACTATCTGTCTATATTTCTGAGATGAGGTATTATGTACACTATTTACATTATTTGGACTATTGTCCTCATCTTTGTCGCCATATTTATTACAACGTTTCGACCGTTGTACACTCCGGCCTTCTTCAGGTGGTTGGGAGTAGATAAATTTGCCTATCATCCAGTTCACACTGCCCCCCAGTCTTTTTGAACAGGAGTAGTGGTTTATCCCTTGTTCTTTGTTTAGGATTGGGTTTCTTGTTCCTTCTAAAATCTTTTCATTCTCTTTCACTCCTAGTAGCCCCTTGCGTCTTAGTGGCATTGTTGCCATTCTTGGGGTGAATTGATTAAAAAAAAAAAAAAAAAAATTCCCTAAAGACTCTACCAAGAATTTTTCTCCTGACTCTCTGGAATCTGGACCTCATCAGAACACCCATTTTCTGGGATCATATCTTTTTTTATCTTTGCTCACTACATCATTTGGCAAACATGGACCTTCATGCCTGCAGAAAAACAGTGTGTCAAAATACATTTTTCCATTTTTATTTTAACTATCCTCCTTTTTTAGCAATGTTTATTGTTTTAAAAACTGATGATTAGAATTGTGATAAAGCCTAAATATATAATGTAAGTGAATTTATACATTTTTTTTTCTTTTTGAGAATTTAGAACAAAAATATTAAACATTATTTATTAGATTATTATTTGCCCATCTTTTTTTATTACCAGTGTCTCCTATTTATTATTAATGTCTATACTTTGCCTACTGATAAAGATCTTAGCAAGAAATCCTTTAATCATCTTTAAGTGCTATTTCTGATCATTTATTTTAGCTTTATTCTATAGAGGCTGATGTTTTCCATCTCTTACTGCTCATATGATCAGCTATACCTGATTTTAGAATTTCTCCAAGGATTACAGCTTCCCAATTTTCTTTAAGTTTTGCCATTGTTCTCTCTCTCTCTCTCTGTCTCCCTCTCTCTCTCTCTCTCTCTCTCCTCTCCCTCTCTCTCTCTCTGTGTCTCCCTCTCTATCTCTCCCTCTGTCTCCCTTCCTCCCTCTCTCTCTCTCCCTTCCTCCCCTCTCTCTCCTCCTCCTCTCTCCCTGTCTCCTCTCTCCACCCTCTCTGCCCCCCCATCTGCCACAACTACACAAAATGTTGTACACAAAATTCTTCCTGTTTTCTGTATAGTTGAACTATTTTTGAATACTGCGCTGATAATGGATCACACATTCTCTGGATCTTTCTTGACATACCTCTGATGCAGGATGTCAGTTTTTTGAGAACATTTGCATAAATTTAAAAAAGGACATATCACCCATGCATGAAAAGCTTTATTTGAAAACAAACTGACACAAATAGAATCTTTTTATCACACCTACTTTTTTTTTTTTAAATCATTTCACCCCAAGCAAGTCAAAGAACATTAAGGAGTGAGAACAATAAAAGAAGAGATTTTAAGAAAACAGAAGATAATGATTGACATTGCATTTAAACAAGCAAGAAGCCAGAATAGTTCCACAAGTGAAAAGTGTGAAAAAAGAAACCGTTAGCATAGAAATTACAGTTACATCTCACAATTATGACCGCAAAATGATGAGATCTTGCTGCCAATCTAGTAATGTGCTTAAATTTATGAAGTCTAGGTACCATAGGGGAAAGTTCATCAGAACATTTACCATGAAAGTATTTCTAGAAAAGGAATAGGGAAACTACATTACAGCAGTGAGAAAGTGACTGAAGCCGCGATGCTAGGTCAGGACCAATAACATTGCAGATTCTTCTTTGGATTTTATCAAGTATCACTAACTATATGGCAGGAGCACCAGACCAGATGTAGCAGCAATATTCTAAGCATGGATTAATGGTATAATTCTAAATATGTAAAATAAATTCTGGCAAGAACAGTTGTCTAGCATGACATAATGAATCAACACTACTAAGCAGATCCCAAGCAATTGATTCAATATAATCTTTCCATTTCATGTCAATGAAAAATGTTAACCTGAGAAGGCACGACGAGTTCAGCAAATCCATCATTAGCATCAATGGCTACTTTGATACAGGGTCAGAAGCGTTGACATGTCTGCATCAGATGATGTTTATTAATTTTGAACATAGTTCTAGTTATGGGGAACTGGAGATATTTTATGGTGTTATGGGATTGTTGACCGTCCTCTCTCAAAATTATTCCCATATGTAGTATTCCATTTGAATTGAGGTTTGGTGAGCTAGGAAGCTGTGTATTTGGAAGAACAGGATCATGGAGATTGTCATGCATCTATGTTTGGGTTGTTTTAGCTTTATGTGATGCTGCAGTGTCTAATTGGATAATGTAGGGTCTTCCATTGCATACACTGTCTTTCCAGCGGCTCCTGTTAGACAGTAGCATTGACTCTTAAACCCTGACAAGAGAAGTGAGGAAGCATAACATATTCCCCATTGCTGACAACTCCCAGAACAATCACAGTTGCTAGGAACCCTTGGGATCTCAGTTGGGTTTCTGTATAACTATCTGTCATTTCTTTTGGTTTACCTTTTGATCCTGATTAAAGTTTTGTCACTGGAGTAAAACCAAAGCATTCCTGTTGGTGTTATAGGTTGTTTAGTAAGTGCTTTGAATGACTCAAATGATTCTCCCTTGTCTCTTGAAACAAACTGATCTCTCTACATCACATACAACTTGACTGTATCATCAAAACACTCTGATGCTGTTGGCTGTTGAAGAAAGTTGTAAACAAAGTATAGTGCTGCCCTCATCGCCCCTTGCTAATGGCAGCTGATTTAAAAAAAAAAAATCCCTGGACTATGTGAATTACTGGACTGCATGCCCAGTGAAAGAGGTCAGACTGTACATCCATCCAAATCAAAATATTAGATCTGTGCAAAAGTTTCTAGAATTTATTTTATTAAAACAAAAAGAAAAAGTTTTCTACTATGTATTTTTCAAAAGGTTACGCGAATCTATTACGCACGAACATACAAAAATACAAATCACATATAATGCCAAGCGTTTATTGGTTAATTAATCACCACTACGTTATTATAGACAATTTACAAATCGCAGCAATGCGACAATTTTGTAATTGCTCTATTTTAAAGTGGTCAATTTTGTGCACTTTTGGGAGAAACGGATCACGGGAGCTTTCTTAAGTCTCCCCAAAGCTTGCTCGCTGATTGAGCAATGCCAACCAATCAAATTGTCTGCACGTGAAGAATAATTCTCCCCACGCAGTGATTTGGAACCTACAGTCGCTTATAAAAGCTAAGGTCTTTTTCATCTCGTTAGTGAGAATTCCAACTGCCAAACAAATCCATGACAGTTGAAACCATGCACCAACTTTCTCACTCACACACACCACTCACATGTTGAACATACCTTGTACACAATCACATAAACTCTTCTTACACAGCAATATCTTTCAAGAACAATCATTACAAGAGACTCTCATGAACATTCTTCCAGTGAACTTTGGAACACTAAAATAACAGGCAAAGAGAGACAACTCCTTGTTACTTCAACCTTTTCTTACTTAAATGCATGCCTCCCTTCACATTATTGTTTGCTACTGTACATCTTGTTGAATACATATTTTATGTGTAATAATGTCTTTTGCTTATCCTTTTCTGCATGATCCCCGTTTCCTAATCTAAAGTCTGCTACAAAGTCACTGGAAAATTTTGTACATATCTAACAGACTGTATGTAAATTTTTAAATATTAGAAAAGCTTTTTAAAAAAAATAAGAAAAACCATGTAACCACTTAATTTAGTACAATTCTATCCAAAATATTAAAATATCTGTAATTTTTCTAATTCCAAACATACTAAAATTAAAATCTGATTTATTCCCACCTTTGCTAACTAATCATAACAAAAATGGGGCAGTGATTTTAGCAACCACATACCTTTGAATTTCACATAGATGGGCTGTGATGATTATTCTTTTTTGGAGAAAAATCTACTCAGGACATTCTTATTCCAACTTTTATTGAATGTTCAAGAAATTTCCTTCCATCCCTTTATTTAGGTTGCCAGCATTCTAAGACAAAGAGTATGAATATTTAATGAGGAGAGATTGGAATAAGTATGTCCCAAGTGGGTTTTTCTTTAAGCAAAGAATAATCATCTTGGTCCATTAATTTGAAACTGGAAGCTTGGTATAAACCTTGATTAATATTTCTTCTTTTTTTTCTTTATTAGATGCCGTCTCTACTCTTCTTGATCACGACAAAGAGGGTCTTAGAAACAATAGTCTAGCCATAGTCGAAGCTTCTATCCGAGGTTATGCACCAATTGTGGAAATGCTGCTCAAATATGGCATCAGTCCAAATACAGTGAACACGTTAAAACAGACTGCACCTTTACATGAAGCTATTCGATTCTTCAGGTAATGTTTTGTTTTTTCACTCCCAGATTTTGTTTCTCTCTGCATAAAAAAAAAAACTATCTTTCTGTTAATTAAGAAAAGTACAAGTGGTTTTTTAATTTTAGGGCACTTTGTCAACTGTAATAAGTGGTAGTGAAAGAAATAATCAGTTACCTCGAAAAAGAAGAGTTTGTGTTTTGTGTATGATCTGTCAAAGAAAAATTACCAAAAAAATCTACTTTAAGGACTAGAATCTATGCTAATGTTCTTCCCTCCCCTGAATGACGTGACCAATCAGAAAGATCACTTCATGAACAAAAGCCATTATTCTTCGGTTATAAAGGCAGGAGATTTTCTGAGCTCGGGAGACGAACATGTGGTTAGAAGTGAAGGTTGGATGTGTGACCCCATTTTGTCGTTCCTACGCTGCTTGTTGGACTGTTACGACGGGCTATCATTTGAACTGTGATTTGGCTACAAGTGTTGTGGTCGAGAGACAGAAGAAATCTATTGCAGACGTTTGTTGCTACTATAAGTTGACAGTCTTTTTTGTTTTATTTTCTTTACAACAACAATAAGCAAAAAAAAAAAATTGTATATACTCAAGAGGTCGCACTTTTTTTTTTTCACCAAAATTTCGATAAAAATCAAGTGCAACCTATCCACTCGACATCATAGAGAATCTGAAATAGGCTGTGCTGTATCAGTATTCCAGGCGAGCACCTTAGGACTGAGTATAAGCAAGGGAGAAAATTAATTTGTCTCGACATTTTGATTTTACACGATCACCTGTTCCAACAGTATCTCGTCACATATTGAATAAAAGAACTTGATAATCATGGCTCATATTTAGCATTTATTATTATTATCGTTATTGATTAACGACAAAAGACTATCATTTTCAAATGATTTTAGCACTGAAGTGATTACAAGTATCCAAATTTTTGTCTAAAAAGAGCAGCCAAGCACTTGACAATACAAATGAAAAGAATGTTTGACAATGATGAGGATGAAGAAGAATTTTTGGGTTTCAATCCTGAAGTATAATAACAATATCTAAATGAATAAATACTTATGTTTTAATATATGTAAGCAAATATTTTTAAATAAATATTTAACAAATATTAGTTATATTTACGTTTAAAAAGCGCCATGTAACTAACTAGATTATAGTGCAGCCTATCTGTGAGTCAACTGCAAATACCCACTTTGACAACCCCAAATTAAGGGTGCAACTTATCTACAAGTATATACAGTAATAAATTAGGTTCATTTTTGGAACTGAATGTTTTTCACAGATATCAGTATTCTAAATAATACTGAATAAAAATAAAAAAATCTATAGTTTGTTACGCAGTTGTTTTGATAGAATCAGTACAAAATGATTTTTATAAGCAGGCCATAATGAAACCAATAAAACAATTATTTTGTTTGCTGATCGTAAGTAATTTTGAAATTGGTATCAACCAAATTTTCTTTTTCATTGTCTGATTCTTTTTCTCTATCACTTTCATCATTGAAATTCTACAATTGCTCAACAGATTACCACTTTACTGTCCTTTAAATGGCAATCTGTTGAGACCATCAATAAACTTGTACGCCATTAATAAAATGAATTTACTATTCCGATGAAAATTATTTGGTATATTTGTAGCAATAACTTCATTTTTATTTATTCATTGATTAGTCCATCTTATTAAAAAAAAATCATATGATCCATCCAATCGTTATCATAATTGCGTTAGAAAAGAGGCAGTGTTTAGTTCAAACTAAAATTGATACATAATTGTGTCAGGAGACATGTTGCCCACATTTCTTATTTGAAGCTCGTTTTAATTTTTTCTGAATTCCTTGGATGAGGAGTTATCATTATTTACACTATTTATATTCAGACTATTATCCTCATCTTTGTTGTTGCTATCATAATGTTCCAGCCATTGTTCTCTCCAGCCTTCCTCAATCTGGGTAACCTACAGGAAATTCTGAACTTAACACTTTATTTAATTTATGAGGGTAGACTGTTCTCTTGTCTAGGGATATTATCTAGTTTTTATTTTATTTATTGCTTGCCCATTTACACTGAGCGCAAGTATACACTGTCCAACCCAGGGATTGAACTCGCAACCACTGTCACCAAATTCACAAACCAATGCTTTCATCAACTAGGCCATTATCCCAAGTTACTTCTTTCTTTTATTCATTAACTATTTGCATTTACAAATAATTAAAAAAAAATTGCTGTAATGTTGAAATATTGAAAGTTCTTCAAGGTTCATGTGATTTTAGAATGTTAATTACTGCCATTATTGCAAAAGCATTAAGAAAATTTCTTTTAACATAACTTGTCAGATTTTTTGACATTAAGAATTATCATTATATACTTTCTTTCATTTGAACAGGCTCGTAATGATTATTATTATTATTATTATGCTCACAACATTATTGCTGATGTACTCTCCAGCCTTCTTAGGTGTCTGTCTTACTCAGTAGTAATCTTCTTGAGTTTTGAACAAAACTGTTCATTCTCACAGGATTCACATTCTGCTTTCCATGCTTAGAGTACATCTCATAACAGTAAATAATTGCCAGTCTATCTTTTATTGCTTGCCAATTTTTTTTCTATTGAAACACGATGTATGATTTTCAGCACTACAAAGCTCAAGGATTGAACTCACTGATAACCAGATATATTTTAACCAACACTTTAATCCAATAGGCTATGTGCCTCTTGAACAATTCAGTGTCATCATTTTGGAGGCTTAAATCTAAACGTGGTGGAATTTTTGAGTGACCTTTCTTTCTTGATCAGAGGCTCTCAAATGTTGTTCATATCTGTTATGTCTACTGAGCTTCAGTCATCTTCTTTACTAATATTGTTTTCTATTATTATCGTCCTAGCAAGCCCAATTGAAGATGCTCACCTTAGCAAGCCCAGTTGAACATGCTTTCCCTATTGAGCCCAGTTGAACATGCTTTCCCTATTGAGCCCAGTTGAACATGCTTTCCCTAGCGTGCCCAGATGAACATGCTTTCCCTAGCGTGCCCAGATGAACATGCTTTCCCTAGCGTGCCCAGATGAACATGCTCGTCCTAGCGAGCCCAGATGAACATGCTCGTCCTAGCGAGCCGAGTTGAACATGCTCATCCTAGCGAGCCCAGATGAGAATTCCTGCCCTAATCACCAAATATTTACAAAGTTGAACTGACAGTTAAAAATTGTTTAGAAATATGATAGTCTTCAGATATTAACATTGTTGCAACCAAATTATTTCAGCCTTTCTCCATATTAAGAAAAAACATGTACCATCTGTGTTTGAATTTAGATCTAGCAAAATATTTTATCAGAATTGTTTATATTTCGTGCCTAGCTGATGCCTCCTAATAAAGCTGCTATGTATAATTGCTTTCAATCTAACATTATTCTTAAAATGGAAGCTTGTAACTAAAAACATCAGCCATATTGACAGAAAAATTTATCAAATAAATAATTAAATTCCTTCCCAATGAAAATTTAACAAATTTTTTAGTACAATAAGAAAATAAATGTTTAAGTAGTGTTGTGTTATTTAATGCTTTATTGTGTAACATTATTAAATAATAATATACATGCATAAGGAAGAGGTTTTGCTCATTTTGACATTGTTTTAAATCTGCAATTGCTGTAATCTGTAATATATTTCTATAAGTGTCTAGAAACAAATATTTCTGGATACTAGTTCACACAGGTTTCTAAAGATTCTAAAATTAATACAGTCAGTTTTTTATGCTTTTATCAGTTGTTTTAAACAGATGCTAACAATCTTGATTGACCCAAGAATGTTGATTCTATGTGAATTGTGGTTTCCAAAAAATTTAAAAAATAATTATATTTCCTTTTTCAAAATTTGTTAAAATGAAGATAGTATTAAAAATGGCATTTTATTCCCATAATTCTTTTTTTTTTTCTATGTACCAAGACATAGGTGATCATGGCTCCCCACAATTTCCAATCCTTTGTAGCTCTTAATCATTTGCACAAACTAGGAATTTCTTGAAACAAGAAGGCTAACAGGCCAAATAGTTAGAAGGGTCAGATGTTTAAGCAGAGTTCTTAAAAACTGAAACAACAGACGATGACTTGCAGGAGGCAGTGAGGCAATTATTACACATTTTAGAGAGAGAACAGAAGCCAGTTTGGGAGTACATTTCTTAATGACTATTACAGAGATACCATCGGGTCCACATTTGCCATATTCACCTTCAAAAGCTGTCTCTATTTCTGAGATGAGGAATTGTAACTATTTACACTATTTACATTGTTTGGACTGTTGTCCTCATCTTTATTGCCATATTCACCTTCAAAAGCTGTCTCTATTTCTGAGATGAGGTATTGTAACTATTTACACTATTTACATTGTTTGGACTGTTGTCCTCATCTTTATTGCCATATTCACCTTCAAAATCTGTCTCTATTTCTGAGATGAGGTATTGTAACTATTTACACTATTTACATTGTTTGGACTGTTGTCCTCATCTTTATTGCCATATTCACCTTCAAAAGCTGTCACTATTTATGAGATGAGGTATTGTAACTATTTACACTATTTACATTGTTTGGACTGTTGTCCTCATCTTTATTGCCATATTCACCTTCAAAAGCTGTCTCTATTTCTGAGATGAGGTATTGTAACTATTTACATTGTTTGGACTGTTATCCTCATCTTTATTGCCATATTCACCTTCAAAAGCTGTCTCTATTTCTGGAATGAGGTATTTACAGTATTTACATTGTTCGGACTATTGTCCTCATCTTTATTGTCATATTCACCTTCAAAAGCTGTCTCTATTTCTGGGAGGAGGTATTTACAGTATTTACATTGTTCGGACTATTGTCCTCATCTTTATTGTCATATTCACCTTCAAAAGCTGTCTCTATTTCTGACATCAGGTATTATAACTATTTACAGCTTTTACTATTAAATATTAGCAGTTGAATAGATTGTTCATTACTGTCAAACTCTCGGCAGAGAGGAACCTGGGGGAGGCTCTGCTGAAGGGCAAAATTTTGTCTGGGGAGGTAGACAGTTCCCTGAACCCATTTAGGCAGGTTCAAAGGGAATATTTTTGGCCAAACCTATGGGCTCGGAGTACCCACAATAAACCAGCCTTGTGCCACATACATTCGTGTGGGGGGGGAGCTGTTAAATATTAACCGTTGAATAGATTGAATGATGGGTCACCCAACACACAGTCACTAGTTGTATAATACTCTTCTGTTGTACCTACTGTTTAATATATGATATATCTGTAACACTTGTTATTTCTTTAACCATTTACTTGGTCACAACAATAATGATTATTCCTCATCCCAGAAATTCAGACAGAAATTACATTTGTATTTCTCTTCATCTTTTTTGTTTTTTAAATTTCAACTCCCAAGTTGCTATTCTAAGACTGTTAAGTATTATATACTGAAAGGTGATGTCACAATATATGACAGGCTTTTAAGTATAGAAGACATGAATCCAAATCCTGTTTGAGATTTTTCTTTATTCTCAATTGAAGCTACTTACTTTAAAACCTGACCTGATATTTGTTGTAAAAAATAAGATCGAGGATTTCTGTGTGGCATAATGGTTATTGGTGCAGAAAATAGAATTGGTGAGTCAAGTACAAGTTCCAGTCTAATCTGTTGTGTTCCCTTTGCATTAATGCCTTTGAGAAAAGTACAACTCCATCTCTTCTCCCTTCTGATATGAGAAAAATATCAAGGTAAACTGTGCCCTCTAGTGTTGTATCAGCCAGTCAAGAAGGATAGATCTAAATTGATAAGGTCTCCAGCAACTGTGGTCTTTCCCTAGAAGTTATGACAAATTCACATATAATAAAAGAAAGGAATCTTTCTTGAGCCAGGATCACCCACATCCTGAAGAGACATGACACTTAAAAATGGAAGAGGCTATTTTGCCAGTAAATATTTTTATTTTTTGTGATGACAGGTGAAGTTAAAAATAACAACGCACGGATTTAGCATAGTTTATTTATTTTCACCATCAATTGTTAAGACAATTTAAAATCTTTTCCACCATCAATTGTTAAAACACAAGTTAAAATCATTTATTTATCATGAATTATTAAAATAAATATGGGAGTCTCTGAATATTTTAAGCACTTCAGGCATAACAGCCTCTGTAAATCCAGAAGTTGCCTTTGAGCATAGTTCTCTTGCCAATACACTTGGTGTACCCACTGCAGACAACAGTCACAGACCACAGAATCTATGTTGTTCAAGTCCTGTCTACACAGCTCACACCACTGTACTGACAATTTCAAGGCTCCATAAACATTTTGAACAGTTTTACAACTATCTGGATCAAAATAGCTGTGGATCTTCTGGATTGACACATTTTCATCCAGACATGCTGTTGGTATTATTTCCAATGCCAAGTTCCATGGCTATATTGAATAAATATTGTTTTATGAATAATATATATATATATATATATATATATATATATATATATATGAAAATATATAGAAAATAGGAAGGAACTGGTTAGGTAAATAATCCAAAGTCCCTTAGTATTTTAGTTATTATTTTTAAAAAATAGTGCTCGATACAAAAGTAGAGCATAAATATAATTATTTATTTAAAAATATGATTCCAAATCGCTACATAAGAGGTCTCATGTTTCAAAACAAGAGCCGAAAACTTCAATATAATCCTTTAAATTTAATTGAGTTTAAATTAAAATGGGCTCCGTTCCATCTTCATGTATATATTTATTTCTGAGATGAGGTATTATGTACACTATTTATATTATTCAGACTATTGTTCTCATTTTTGTTGCCATGTTTATCACAACGTTACAGCCTCAAGGACACATGGCACAGTGGATAAAGGCGTTAGTTAGATCCAGTGACAGGACCCAAAGAGTGTGAGTTCAATACTTGTTTAAGGCGGTAGAGAACTTGGAGAAGGGAATTAACAGGAGATAACCGACATCCATTAGACATGGCATGTGGAACTAGAACAGTCTACCCCAGTAAGTGAAATAAAGGGTTCAGTTCAACATTCCAACCACCTGAAGAAGGCCAGAGTGTACAACGGCCGAAATGTTGTGATAAATATGGTAACAATGATGAGGGCAATAGTCCAAATAATGTAAATAGTGTGTATATATATATATATATATATATATATTTTCTTAGTTCTAAAACACTATTTATATTTACCAGCAATATATCCTTGGTGTCTATTTTACCAGGTCTATTCATTTAAAGAAAGAGAATTAGAAAATGTTTGCCAAAAATCAATAATTCTGTTAGATTTTTTAGTCAGAATACTTAAAAAAAATTTTAAAGACAGAGTAGACAAATGGTATGTTAATTGTCTTACCTTTATTCTTTTTCTTTGCATTTAAAATAATTATTAAATACATTTTCTTAACTCGTAGTCAGCATCATAAGATATTATCTCATGCCAATGAGTTTATTAACAGTAAGGCTTTTAGTATGAAAACAATGTTAAGTACTTCAGATGAAGCTATAAATCAACTCAAAAAAACTAATTCTATTTAAATTTGAATAAGCTACATTGACTACCAACCACAAGCTAACTCTGTGGTTGGTAGTTTTAGTTATGACACTGATTACAAATCATCTCATGCCAACTATGACTTATCTTGTGTTTAGCATTATCTGATACATTTTTGAAGTGATACTTTTAGTGTGAAAACAATGTCAAGACTTCACTTGAAACTATAAATCAACTCTTAAAAATTCTTTATTGCCTATGTTGGCTATTGTTAAGTTAGCGTTTGAAGTCAGATTTCGTGATTGACCTCTGGCAATCAATTTATTAAACTAAAGGCTTGGAAAGAGACAAAGCAAGATTACAGTGGATTTGAAAAGTTTAATTTTCTGGAAGACTGTTTTAAGACAAAAGATTTTATTTATTTCAACCAATATTAACACTGGTTTAATGAATGCTGAATTGATGGATTTTGTTTTAACTGCATATCAACACCTCTATGGGTTATTTAATGCCAAAATCTAAATAATTTGAAAGTAATTTTTTTTTTATTTTTGAAGACAATAGGTTTAGTAATTGAATATATAACTCTGGGATGGCAGCTTTTATTATGATACCAATACCAAGTTTATTAACAGTGATATTTTTAGTGTGAAAACAATGTTAAGACTTCACTTGAAACTATAAATTAACTCATAATTTTTTTTTTATTGCCTAAGTTGGCTATTATAAAGTTGATGTTTGAAGTTAGATTTTGTAATTAACCTCTAGAAATCAACGTGTTAATATAAGGACAACAAATAAGTGTTTCCAATATATTATGGATGCAAGTTAACTTAATTGGTCTGTATTTTTAATAATTATTTCTATAATAATTACATAGGTTTTTCAAAGCAAAACAATTCTTGTTTTTGTTTTTTTTTTAAATGTTTCTTTTTATTTTCAATTTCTTTTTAAGGCTTCAAGTAGCTGAAAGGTTGCTACAATATGGAGCTGAAACTGATGTTGTCAATGTTGCAGGAGAAGTAAGTAATCATGATTTTGATTGGGTGTTATTGGCATTGTTTTTAGAGCAACATTTTAATACTCATACTAATAGCATTTTTAATTTATATTCCTTATAAGGAAACAACACGTATTGCTATTAATATTCATATCTCAAAAATATTTGCCTTAACTCTTAATTATGTATTGTTATCAAACACTTACTATTGTGTAACTGATTCTGGATTACAATCCAACTCTCAACAATTATATTTACACTTTTCTATCAAACTAAATTACCAACAAGTCAAACAGTGAATCAAGATCTTATCATTTATGATTATTATCTTTTATTCTTTTAACCTATTCGCCCCAAGGAAGGCAATGATGCCACTAAGATGCAAGGAGCTACTGGGTGTGAAAGAAAATGAAAAA
Source organism: Acanthosepion pharaonis (assembly GCA_903632075.3). Lineage (NCBI taxonomy): Eukaryota > Metazoa > Mollusca > Cephalopoda > Sepiida > Sepiidae > Acanthosepion > Acanthosepion pharaonis. Next base: position 1,419,889 of record CAHIKZ030002644.1, read on the forward strand.
AACTTTAAAAGGAACCAGAAACCAAATCCTAAACACGAAACAATTTATAAACCTCTATTCCTGTTCAAAAGAAAGACCGGGGAAGTGCAAACCAAGCGATAAGCAAACCTATCTACTCCTGTTATTATTATTATTATTATTATTATTGTTTTCTTTCATTTCTGTTGTATATTCATTTCCTTCTGGGTCCCAACCAGTGACCTAAGGTTACAAATGGCATCATGACATTTTTACTGAGCATTTTTGTAAAAAAAAAAAAAAAAATTTCAATATCAAGTGCCTTATGTTTATTTATTTTGTCATATTCTTTAATAGTTATATTATTACCTGATGTCACTTCCATATCTATGGAAAGGGAATTTTTGTTTGTTTGTCTTTAATCATTGTGTCTGATCTATAAGCTTTTAGATGTCTGTCAGTATGAAGAACAAAGTCCTAAAGAATATTGACTTCATAGTCTTTTGTAAGTGGATCATGGTGATATTCATACCATTTTTCAGAATGTGGCATACTTTAATATGAATATTATTCCATTGAATATACTGCCCAATGTTATACCGTTTTTTTTTTTGTTTTTTTTGTAATCCTCCTGTGTCAGAATTGGTATCACCATTATTATTATTAATAATAATTAGTAACAACAATAACAATAATAATGTCTTTTTCTTTGATTTTTATTGTATACTCATTTATTTCTGGGTCCCAACCAGTGACCTAAGGTCAGAAATGACCATGACATTTTCCACTGAACATTTTTGTGAGCTGCACTTTTGAGAACAATCTTTTTTTTTTTTATTTATTTAAGGAATGGGCTACCATGGATCCCTTTAATAAGTCTATCAGGATCTTTTCCAATCAAACCCAGGGTCCCAACTTCAACTGAAATTATTGATGCCTTCATGTGTCATATATTTTAGATTTCTACTTCAAGATTGCATATTTCGATAGTTTTTTTTTTTTTTTTTTTGATCTTCAAAGATACAATACAGTCTGCAGGAATTGTCATGTCAATAAGCACCTTCTGTTTTTATGGTCTTTGATCACGATGTCTGGGTGATTAGCTTTGATTGTTCTGTCTCTGTGTATTGTAAAGTCACATAAAATTGTTACAGGTCCTGTGTCTTTAACCAGGTCTGGGTGGTGTTCATACCAACTTCTTACAGTATCCTTCCCATAAAACTTGCACATTTTCCAGTGCAGTTATTGTTCCACCCTGTCATGCCAAGCTTTATATTTGGTGGGTGCCAATACCATGCAGCATGATACAAGACGGTCAATTGTTTCTGAATATTCACCACAGAATCTGCATTTGGTGTCAACATAATTTTTTGGTATGTTTGCAAGATAATTTTTAGTTAGCAAACATTAGTCCTGTGCAGTAATGAGCCTGGTCAGTACATAGAGGAGTGACCACTTGGGAATACCAGGTGCTGTAAGCTTGTATATGTGGGTGGTTTAATGGATAATGGCTCAGAATCGTTAATTGGAGAACTGAGTTTCAATTCCATTTGGGTTTGCTTTATTCATTTACGCACAAATACCATTGTGAACGGTATGAATCAACCTCTTCTCTCTCCACCAACTATGTTTAATTAGTAAGATTTGTAATTATTAAACTATTATTGTTTTCAAAAATAAAATAAAAATTGCATACAAAATATTTAAATTTTGGCATTAAATAAACGATAGAGGTACTGATATGCTGCTAAACAAAAACAATCAACTAACCTCTGCTGCAAGAATATTACTGTTTTTTTGTTCTACAAATATAAAAAAAATCACATAAGTATCAATACAAAAACAGAAAATGACTTCTGAAGCATGGTCCATATAATGCTAGAAAATCAGGTTACTATTTTATGTGATTCCATAAAAGTTATTTTTAGTTAAGAAAGGTGTTATATTCCATGCTAATAGGAATATATACTTGAAAAACAAGGTGCATAAAATAAGTAAAGGTTTATTGTAAGAAACTGGTACAATAAGAATAAAGGTAACAGTTATGCACAAGGTCGTCGCAAGTCAATCCAGTTGTGAGTGCTATTATTGGAGGGTCGTTAGTTCTCGCGTAAGTCTGAATTGTACTCAACAGATCCCTGTTAGTGTATTTAGCTACTGCTCCATGCAGTCGTATGTGGCACAAGGCCAAATTTAATGTGGGGTTTTTGAGCCCATAGACTGGGCCAAAAAATCCCTGTAGAACCTGCATAAACGGAATCAGGTTGGTCTACCTCCCTGAACAAGACTCTGCCCTTCGGCATAGCCTCATCCAGGTTCCTCTCTGCCCGGAGACAGAGAGTTCGACCCTATAGCTGGAACAGATTGCAGCTAATATATTTAACAGCCCCCCGCACGAGGGTCATATGTGGCACAAAGCCGAGTTTATTGTGGGTTCTCCGAGCCCATAGGCTTGGCCAAAAATATTCCCTTTGAACCCATATAAACAGGTTCAGGGTCGGTCTACCTCCCTGAAGACAGGGAATATATAGTGGGAACAGATCACAGCTAGTATATTTAGCCACCCCCACCACGAGGGCTGCATGTGGCACAAAGACGGTTTAATGTGGGTTTTCCGAGCCTGTAGGCTCAGTCCAAAATATTCCCTTTCAAACCCGTATAAAGGGGCAGTCTACCTCCCCAAACAAGACTCTGCCCAAAGGCTGAGAGTTTGACTGTCTAGCTGGAACAGATCACAGCTAGTATATTTAGCTACCTCCCCACCCACGAGGGTTGCATGTGGCACAAGGCCGGTTTAACGTGGGTTCTCCAAGCCCATAGGCTTGGCCAAAAATATTCACTTTTTGAACCCGTATAAACAGGTTCAGGGGCAGTCTACCTCCCCGAACGAGACTCTACCCTTCAGCAGAGCCTCGTCCGAGTTCCTCTCTGCCCGAAGGCAGAGAGTTTGACTGTTTAGCTGGAACAGGTTGCAGCTAGTCTCTGTAGTCCGTTGACTTACAGATACTTATAGGTTGTTACTACCTATAGTGTAGTCACTCATGGCGGTGACAGGTTATTCCATTAAATCAAAAGGCAATGATTGTATGTTACTGAGAATATTCTGATGGTGATTTTTCAGACTCCACAGAAAATGGTTCAAGATCAGCCAAAGGACAGACCAAATGAATTCCAGCGACTGTTTGATGGTAAGTCTATTTAGATTCATCAGTTATGAGTTTGGTTAATTAGATTAGGATATCAAAAAAATATGGTAAACTTAAAATGACAAATAAACTCAAAATTCCTTTTATAATTAGGATTCCTCAATGAATTTCTAGTGAATTTTTCTAGTGAGTTGTTTTTGCATAAATGTCATGCAGTACTTATTTATTATTGGTGCTTTTCTTACCCTCCCTCCAACCTGCAGAATGCATGCTTTTCTCAATGTCGGTCAGACATGGGCATTTAACAAACATTAATTTGGTATGTTGGCTGGGAGTTTGAATTCAGTATTGTTCTTCTCATATACTGTTTGCCCTATCAAAGGTAAAGAGTTAAGTTTGCCCAACTATTTTGCCTGCTGCTGTTCTTTTGTATATCTACTTAATGAATACATTGTTAGCTTTAATATCTACTTCAATATGAGGTCCGAAACATTGACATGCCCAAATCGGATCTTTATCTATTTTTGACATTGTGCTAGTTATGGGACTTTAGAGATTTTATAGTGTTATAGGGCTGTTGATTGACCACCTTCTCAACTGCATCCCATATGTAGTAGTTTGATGAATTCAGGTCTGGAGAGCAAGGAGGCTGTTTGGGGTAACATGATCATGGAGAGTATAACTCGTCTATTCTTGAATCGTCTTGGCCTTAGGAAACGGCACAGTCTTGTTGATAGATATATGGACTTCCTTTACCGATTCTCTATTCAAAGCTTCACACCCATCTCAAACACTTCCAGCATTGACCCTTAAGCCTTGAGGAAAAAAGTGAGAAGGTGAGACATCTTGTTGCTCACAACTCTGGCAACCATCACAGTTGCCAAAAACTTTGTGTGCATAATCAGTGAAACGTCCTCACTGTCTCTGCATAACCATTTGTTATTCCTTCAGTATACCTTTTGGTCCTGGTTAAAGTTTTTCTCAACAAAGAAAAAACAAATCATTCCAGGCTCATGATGCTTTAACTTGCTCAAGAAGTGCTTTTGTGCAGATCAGACAGTTATCTTTTGTCTTTACAAAGATAAATTGATCCCTCTGCATCACATATGACTTGTATCAAAGGTCCTCATGCACAATTCTTCTGATAGAGTGCCTTGAGACCTTGAACTTGTTAACACTGGTGTTGACTTTCTAGAGTTCTTATCAATAATTTCTGGTACCTTCCATACAAATTTGGGTGTTCTGATGGTATTAGGACCCTTAGTAGATGCTTTAATTTGGCTACTGCTGTGGAATACACATCAGCAACTTCCAGCTCTTTTCAAACTTTGACAACAAATGACCATGCAACTTCTAGAAAATGAACAATCTCTAAATCACTATTTTTTGCTGTTATCACCAGCAATGGCGAATATATACATGGAATACTTTGAAGAAATGCCATTAGAATCTATATCTCTAGAGCCAACTCTATGGTTAAGGTATGTAGATGACACCTTCATACTATGTCCACACCAGGAAGATGTTCAGGTTCTACTGGACCTTTAAAGCAACGGTAAAAGCACACCTTTTCATTTCCTTAGTTGATGTTTGCAATCATTTATTAAAGAAGAAATGACAACCAGAACAAGTTAGAAAAAATAGTCAGAGATATTAAAAGACGTTCTCAAAGAACTAAGTAATCTTTTTATATATAAGAAGTGAGGATCTGTCTATATTTCTGAGATGAGGTGTCATGTACACTATTTACATTATTCAGACTATTGTCCTCATCTTTGTCACCATATTTATTACAATGTTTTGGCCTTTCAGTATCTGTCTATATTTCTGAAATGAGGCGTTATGTACACTATTTACATTATTCGGACTATTATCCTCATCTTTGTCACCATATTTATTACAACGTTTCGGCTGTTGTATGCTCTACCCTTTTTTAGGTGATTGGAATGTCGAACTGAACCCTTTATTTAGCTCGCTGGGGTAGACTGTTCTAGTTCCACGTGCCATGTCTAACAGATGTCAGTTATCTCCTGTTAATTCCCCTCTCCAAGTTCTCCACCGCCTTAACCTGGTATTGAACTGAGATAACAGCCAGGATTTTGAATACTGATTTTCAAGAAAAGGTTGATATAATGAAATCTTTCTGTCCCCATTTGGCTGTGTAGTATATTAAGTCTTAGTAAATATATATCATATTTATTTATTTATTTATTTTTTTTTTTTCAGAATACAGTACGGGTGAGTTACGCAGAGCTCGTGTACAATTCAATAGCAGTTTTGATGAGAGAAGAAATAAGTCATATATTAAAAGTAAGTATTTATATAATTAATAATTATTTTTCATGGAATTTTATTGATTATTGGATGCCAAACATCACTGTTTATTATTTATCCTTGTGGGTGGGGGCAGTGAGTTGAATAAGTACAGTACTTTGATTCTCCAAATGTGAAGAGAAAAATTGAAATCATTCAAACATCTTTCAATTATCTGAACAAAACCCAATCTAATATTTCATTGCAGACAAGCTTTTTGACAATTGAGAAAACTATATTCAACTTTTAATAAAAACTGATAAATGTCTGAGTTAGTTACACTTTCACCCAGGAGCTACCCTTACAAATAAATTCAATTTCAGGAGTTAGTGGCAGAAAAATTTGGGCCAGCTGGAAACAGACAAAAATCAGTTGGACCAAACCTTGAACAAAACATTTGAAAATGTTATTTTCTGATGTTAAATTTCTTTCAGAAAATGACTTTTTTTCTACATTCTTTTTTGATAATTTGGGTATTTAGTTTTCCGCAATTTTGAAATTATAGGAACATATTTTTTGAATCCCTTTCCCAAGGTGTCCATATAATCCAGGGAGTATTGTAGTTTAAAATTTCCAAACATGTCTCATTTAATAAGAAGAGAAAATTGACCTTTTGTTTTCTGTTATTTTCAGCACTGGAAATATATATTTTGTGCCATTAACCTATTTCTTGCCACAGATAATAGTGACTTCTTATTTTAATTACTGTATTTTCCAGCTTACAAGATGCACTTTTTTCCTATAAAAAAAAACAAAAAAAACTGTAAAATATGTGTCTTCCAAGACAAATGTAAGCCAATGCCTAGACTCCAGTAAGCTTGGACGGTCACCTAATTGGTTTGACAGATAAGGACATGGATTTGTATGTTGAGTCAATAAACTATAATGTTAGCTATCTAATTCAACCTTTCATATGATGTAGCACCAGTACTTAACTGTTACAAGTATTTCCAAGATGATAAACCTTCCTGGAGCCGAGCCACAAGCTTAAACTTTCTGCTCTTGACTAGTATGTCATTGTCATACAAACAAAATCAGATGTGTGATTAATGTAAACAATACATGGCGCTAGTATGTGAGGGACACACAGTGAATGTGTTGTATGAGAATGACATTTTTTTTTCTTAGAAATTTCTTTCCAATATTAGGGTGTGTCTTCCAAATCGGAAAATACGGTACATATTTCCAATACTGAGTGTAAACTTTTATAAATTAAATTTTTATAATTTCATAATTCTTTTTATCCCTCTAAACTCAAATCAGGATAACAAAAATCAGAGATGATTTAATTAATACATTGACTGCAGTTTTTATTATGACACTGGCTATAAGTTAACTTGTGCTTGGCATTTTCTGATACATTTTCATCTGCAGGTCCCAATGACAAGTTTATTTATGGTGGTACTTTTAGTGAGAAAACAATGTTAGGACTTCAGTTTAAGCCATAAATCGACTCATAAAAATTTTGTATTGCTTAAGTTGGCTGCTATAATTTCTTAATTCTCTTGTATTTCTTAAAGAAAATACCTAACTCCTGCTGCCATGCTCTATATTTAAAAGAGTCAGCTCAGACCAAGAATGGAGTATTGCTGCTAGAACTGGGCTGGTGCAGCCCAAACCTTACTGTCCGGCCATGACAGCATTCAAATGCATTTAAACAGTTCTGTGGATGATGAATTACCTTCCACCTTGCAACTCCTTTACCCACAGATGAAAAATTGCTAGGTTCTCAGTACTTTATCATAATTATCATGTCAAATGTTCTAACAATTTACATTCCTCAGCCCCACCAGATCAGACCTTCACAGCTAGGACCTGACCTGACCTGACATGTTCACAGTGGCAAATTATCCCTATCCCCATCATGTTTCTTTGGTAAGAAATAAGTTCCACTTAGACAGTTTCTTCTCCATAACTGTTACTCTGTAGAAGAAACTTCCATGAAGATGCTTCTCTGACAGCTACCATTTTGAGCATAGCAAGTCCAGGGTTAACAGATATCTATCCTAGATCCTCATAATATGCAATTCTTACTCCCAATTTTGAACAATCTCGTTCAGTAACCCTATAACATAAGCGGACTTTATCCCTTGTAATAGGTAAAGTAAATTTAAGAAAAAATAAAATCATACATACCTTTCGGCTTTTCTTAGAGGCCATTACATGTCACTGTGGCTCTATCGCTATACCAACAAACCTAGAACATTGGCCCCTGCAGATGTCAGTTGTCTGATCTGCATAACATGTGCATGTCCTGTCTCGATATAATCTGTAAGATACAATCAAATATCCAGACTTCTAACTTCAGGCAACAAAATAAAATCATTTGTGTATAAATTCTATGTTAATTTTATTCTTTATGAAGCATATGCATTCTTTAAGTGTGATGTTGATTTTATTATACAGAGTTTTTTTTTTTTTTTTTTTTTTTTAAATGGAGAAAATTATTATTTGGTTCTAACAATATCCTGTTACTCCCTTACTGCTTCTCATTTCCTCACTGCCTTCCCCTCAATCTTTATCCATTATCCTCCAGGGCGGTGAGTATCACCCACTTTGAGAATCCATGCTCTAAACTATCATCTGTTACTATCATTTGTACACAACCATTTTCTCAGCTCAATAGTTAAAAATAGCTTTAAATCTGTGGTTCCCAACATGAGGTGCACACCCCACAAGGGGGCAATTTTTTTTTTTCGTTGAGAATGAGTTAAGTGATTTTTTTTTTTTTCTAGTGAGACTGTAAGTGTTTGTGAGTTAATACATAGGATGCATATACAATATGCATATATAAAAATATTTGTGTGTATGTATGTACCCATGTAATTATGTATGTATTGTATATAATATATATTTATATTAGTAACACAATATTTTTATAAATATTGTAAAATATTGTAAAATTCTAAAATTAAATGATAATACTATTTGCATATATGCAGTCTCAAGTTCTTAAGTACAGTTAATGGACTTTTAGGTTTCCTCCATTTTTTGAATAAGATTATATATTGTGGTGAAGAGGCATGGTGAAGTAATGGATAGCGGCTCAGATTGAGGAATCAGAGAGCCAAGTTCAAATTCCAGTCAAATCCATTAGATTCACTTATGTGCTAATACCATTGGGAAAGGTATGAATCCTCATCTTCTCCTGCTAGCTATAGGTAAATAGCAGGACAGATCAGGTTCTATAGCCTTGGATGGTAAATGGTCTACCGCAGAAAGAAATGGCAACCTACTGTAGGAAAAAAAATCTGCTTTGTCAGTCATGTATCAAAAGATACATGATCACCTAAGTGTGTACACACATAGCACATAACTGATCATGGTGAAACATCAAGATTTTAGAGATGCTTAGGTGAGGCATGGCCAAAAAACATTGGGAACCACTGCTTTAAATGAATGAATTCTATAAATTTTAAATATTCTTCACTAAACCCTTATAGATACTATTTACATTATTCGAACTATTGTCCTCATCTTTGTTGCCATATTTATTACAACGTTTCAGCTATTGTATGCTCTATCCTTCTTCAGGTGGTTGGAATGTTGAACTGAACTCTTTATTTCACTCATTGGGGTACACTGTCCCATGTTTAATGGATGTTGTCTCCTGTTAATTCCCCTTTTCAAGTTCTCCACTGCCTTAACCGGGTATTGAACTCACACTCTTTGGGTCCTGTCACTGGATCTAGCTAACACCTTTATCCACTGTGCCATGTGTCGTTGAGGACATTCCAACCACCTGAAGAAAGCTGGAGCGTACAACGGCCGAAACATAATAAATATGGTGACAAAGATGAGGACAATAGTCCGAATAATGTAAATAGTGTACATAATACCTCATCACAGAAATATAGACAGATACTAAAGCTTTATAGATTGACACGACAAAATTATAGAGATTTACGAAATAACAAGAACTATATCACTAAACCATTTTTGTTTATCATAGAAGTGTTTAGCATACATAACTAGAAGGAAATAAATGATGATATATTCAAGATGTTGACTCACTACCAATAACAAATGGTTTAGAATGATGGTTCTCAACCTTTTTTACCCTTTTCACCATATGCCCCAATATCATCCCCATCTTTCCAAGATTTTACAATTCAAAAGTTGCATTCCAAATAATAAGCATATATTATTGGAAATCTTCATTCTTTTTCATATTAGTGTATCTTCATTAACATGGATTATATATGGAGTATAATGTGTTGCTTACCTCGTATATTCAGATTATTAACATTCTGGGGTATATTCTGTTGCTAATTTCGTATATACTGTTTAATAACACTGGGGTATAATCTGATGCTGACCGCATACCTTTGGTTTAATAACACACTGGGGTATAATTTGTTGCTGATCACGTATACTCAGTTTATTAACATACTGGGGTATAATGTTTATTTATAAGAATAATTTTATGCTTACCGTTTTCTAAAAATTAATACAATTAAAACTAGCACCATGCAGTATTTATCATTTACCAATTTATGAAGAAATAAATATGAAAATAATTTTTTAATTCATAAATTTATAAATATTTACTAAATTATTAAAATATGTGAACCAATTATAGGGAAGTTCTTATTATTTACCATATTATAAAGTCTGAATCGATTGGCAATAAACAAATAGTGTAAATAAACAATCTAATAAATAGTTTTTTGGAAGGCTACTTTCACTATCCCAATTGATACTTCCGATTTCGGTGTCACATTCTCTGTTAAAACATTTCCTAGATAAGAGGTTCTCAAACTTTTCCACATATGTCAGAATGTCAACCTCACTTTTCAACAATTCAAAAGTTGCATTCCAAATAATAAGCATATATTATTGGAAATCTTCTTTTCCATAGTAGTACATATATATTTACATGGATTATTTTTATAGGCAAGTTTTTCAAATTTAATAGCAATAGAAAATGTTGATGGATTTTTAAACTCGAGTACAACCACAGTAATTTGTTTTAATTCATAATTAATTATTAAATAAACTGGAGCATACTTCAATAAACAAAAAGTTCAATAAATTGATCAGCTTATTTAAATTGATTTTATTCCAATGAAGATCACAGTCAACAAGAAACTTGTGAAAAGTAAAAAATTTTGCTATCCCAACTGGTACTTCCGATTTTGGTGTCACAGTCTCTGTTAAAACATTTTCTAGATCAGTTGTTCACAACCTTTTTTGCCCAATGCATCCTTTTCACCATATGTTTACATGGATTATTTTTATAGGCAAGTTTTATAAATTTAATAGCAGTAGAAAATGTCAATGGATTTTTAAACTTGAGTACAACCACAGTAATATGTTTTAATTCATAATTAATTATTAAATAAGCTGAAACATACTTTAATAAAGAAAAAGTTCAATATAATGTCAAGATATTGTAATTCAATAAACAAAATTCTGTAAAGAAAAAAAAAACAGCAAGAAAAAGTAAAAGATCCCGCTCTCTCTGAAACCCTAAAATTCCCCCCTGGCTTAGAAGGAAACTCCCATCAACATTAGGAAGAGCTATAACATTTAGTGGACCCAAGAAGTTTAACTTCTTTAAGAACTGTTTTAATAAAAAAAGATTTTATCAATTTCAGCTGACAGTAACACTGTTTGAATGTTGAATGTTTCCTCTATGGAAATGGCTAATGTCATTATTAACATTAATTTTGACCTTTTCAATTACCAATCTCAGTAACTTTTAAATATTACACTTTCCAGCACTGGTTATGCACATGATGTGTTTGTTCGATGTGTCTGCATCAGAGAAAAAGGAAAGGAGAGTAATTGAAAAGGCAGGGGGGGAATTGCAAAAAGGGTAATAATGGATGCTGAATCTTTCCTGAATGGAAATAGATAATTTCACCATTAACAGTAGCCCATTTGAATGATTTGACGGAGTGAGGCGTGTATATCGTAATCTGAGGATGTGGTTGATAGTCAATTGCAGAATATTTAGTGTTCCCACATAAATCTGTTTTTACGTCTAACATAATAAATTATAAGATATTTTTATGTTTATACATTCTTTTTATAGATACAAATATTTAAGTAAATGCTCGTAAATATTCGTCCTCCAACATGGAAGATTGTAATTTAAAGACAGTAAATTTGACCTTGCTAACCGAACACTCCTCTGTGGCCCAATAGGTTAAAGGCATGTCAGGCTATATGACAGTTCCGTATAGGATACAGGTTCAATTCCTGTCGGAGGATGAATGTTTTCTATGAAAATTTCTCAAACATTTAGGATGGTAAAGGTTGTTAATACTGTTTATTATAAACAAAGCATTTACTAAAATATTTCTATCTATAAAAAGAATGTATAAACATAAAAATGTCTTAAAATAATTGTCATACTTTGTCCATTTCATAATACAATAAATTATCTAACTAGAGTAATAACAGTCAAATTTATTAAATGTAGTTTTGTCTAGCATTTGGGTTATGTTGTGGAGTAGCTGAACACCCCACAAGATGATCTGGTCTAAGACTATTTAAACAGCACTGCCTCTTTCTGAGGGGGGAGGAGTTAATGATTAACTGTTTATTACATTACTCTGTATTCTCAACTGTGTACCATATTATTCTCTGAAATAAATTATTTCTTACTTTCTATATGTGTGTCAATGTTTCCTATTTATGACACAACAGGTTGTTTTAATTTTTGCATCATAACTAGTACTAAAGTTGTTTAAATAGTTTAAGCAACCATTTAAACAACTTTTTCTTTTTTTAATAATTTCACTCCAAGCAAGGTGGGAATGCCACTAGTACGCAGTGGGTTACAGGGAGTGAAAGAGAAGACTGTGTATAGGGAGGATTGAGGAAAGGACAAAAGATGAACAGGATTCAAGAAGACAGAAGATGACATTTGATGTTGCAACTAAATTTTTAAAGATTGTAGTTATTATGGAAGCAAATAAACGGAATGGAGTTCCACAGGTGGGAAGTGTGAGAAAAACTGTTGTAGTAGAAGTGGTGGTTGCATTTAGCTATTTCAATTTGAGTACTAAATTTAAGTTCTTATACTTAGCTCTAATAAACAGTAAAGAAAGATAGTTCTATGTAAATAAACTAGTAGAATTAGTAGAATTTTATTTGATACAGCCTAAAACAATGTATTTAGTAAATGTCTTTGTTTAATATTCTTTTTACTTTTCTTTCCTTTTTTTTATTTTTTGGTTAAGCAACATTGTTATCAAGAGTGAAATTATTTAAGATTTAAATTTTTGTACAGTTGCTCATAGATGTGTTGCTTATAAAAAAAATTGTGTACACAGGGTGGCTGAAAAGTTCTCAGGCCAACCAAGAAGAATTATCAAGAACCAAGGAATGTACTTGCAATCCCCTATATTCACCTCACCATTTAATATATTGGGCACAATATTTCTCAAGTTTCTTTAATCCTTCTCACCCTGTCCAAAAAGAAAAATTTTGATATTTGCTTATACTGTTCTACTTCTATGACCTGAATCATTTAAAAAATTCCTTCCTTTCAAAATCTTTTCAAGGTTTGGAAACCAGAAATAGATAGAGTAAGATCTAATAAATGGATGAATTACATACTCAAATCTCAAAAATTTCAAAGCATTCATTGTCTTGCCAGCCCTATAGTCATTATTCTTCAATAATATTAATAATAAAAACATCTTTCTGTAAATTTTCTTTTAATACTGCCTTTAGTTAGCACTTGGTGTATTTTTTTTAATACTAATATTAACCCAATACAAGAGTCACTCAAGGTAGAGGGTTACTCTGTGGTGTAATCAGAATAAACTGTCTGACCTTTCTGAATATATTCTGTCATTAAAATACCTCATCTTCCCAAAATGTGACCATGACCTTTCCTGTTGAATTCTGGACCTTGCATTTCTTCAGTCATGGAGAACCTGGTTGCTGTCATTACCTGGAATTTTTTTTGGTCTCCAATTGATAGTAGTGTGACAAACCAATTCAGCACTACTTAAGTAGAGACTAATTGCCTCATAAAAAAATAGGCAAAATTTTTATAGAATAGCATTCATTGGAATTTCTTTGGGGTGTGACATTTGTCAGGCTCAACAAGTATTGATTTTTTTTTTATCATCTTACATGGGGTGGGGGTTCTGTTTATGACACTGATACAGTGTAAAGATTGATCCCTGACTTATTACAGAATTACCTGGATGTAATTGTTTTGAATACAAAAAAAGAACCTTTTAAATCAAAGATTTCTTTTATATAAAGAACCAATTATTATATACATTCCTAAAGAAAAAAAATTTACATAAATTAATAAATTCATATGTCTGTTTCTGTCTATATTTCTGAGATGAGGTATTATGTACATTATTTACATTATTTGGACTATTGTCCTCATCTTTTTCGCCATATTTATTACAACATTTCAGCCATTGTATGCTTCAGCCTTCTTCAGGTGATTGGAATATTGAACTGAACCCTTTATTTCACTCACTGGAGTAGACTGTTCTAGTTTCACATACCATGTTTAATGGATGTCAGTTATGTCCTGTTAATTTCCCTCTGAAAGTTCTCCACTGCCTCAGCTAGGTATTGAACTCACACTCTTTGGGTCCTGTCACTGGATCTAACTAACACCTTTATCCACTGTGCCATGTGTCCTCAAGGCACAGTAGATAAAGTAAAATAAAGGGTTCAGTTCAACATTCCAACCACCTGAAGAAGGCCAGAGCGTACAACGGCCAAAATGTTGTAATAAATATGTCGACAAAGATGAGGACAATAGTCTGAATAATGTAAATAATATATATCTGTTTGTTCTTTATAAATAATTATCTCCCAATGTTTGTTGGGAGTATTTTTCAGAAACACCTGCATAAAATTTTTAAAAGTTTAAAAAAATTTTTTAAAATATATATAAAAAATATATATGCATATATTAATGATGATAGCACAGTTTACAATTTCACCTTTGTAAATAAACTTGACATTTGTAAATAGCAACTATGTTCAATAACTCTGTAAAATAAAAAAATTAGGGTTTGATTTTACACTGGATTGTTATGAACAGGACCTCCATTTTGAAAATGATAAAATCAATTTTTTTTAATTCTGAAAAATGTTGTGGTTTAATGAATACTAATCTACAAAAAGTATCCAAATTCATAAATAAGTTCAAGGATCCTGCAAATTAAAAAGTACTTTTTATAGTACAATAATAAGACTCAGATATTGAGAAGTAGGTTTGGTTTCAGCACTTCCTCTGACATTTTAACTTCTAAAATAAACTGAAAAGAACTTTGTGTTCAAGATATCTCTATCTATAAAAGGCAGGGTGTGTGTGTGTGTGTGTGTGTGTAACAAACGCACGGCCACAATTTTCGACGGATTTGCACCAAAATTTACATGCACATGCTCCAAGTTAGCGGGAAGGCCAAGACCAACTTTGCATTTCCCAACTCCGATCGATAGTGGAAATAATCAATATTTTCATGCTTCTACGGCAGTTTTCATGTAGTTTGCGGCTATTTTCTACTGACCAGAGTGAGAGCCTATAGCTGGCTGCCACAAATAGGCAGGATGATTCTATTGGCCAACGTGAGAGCCAACAGCTGACTGACGCGAATGTTAACTAGCATGCAAAAAAATATCGATAGCTGCATTTGTCATAAGTGGGAAAAATTTTAATCTACATAGCACTTTACTCCAATTGGCTCATTTGCTTGCTTAAACTCAACATTGATTTTGATTGCGCAGAACTGGGTTGGGTGTGAAAAAGTATTTGTTAACATTCTTTTTTCATTCAGTTTTTCCAGTTACGAGTCCTTTTTTTTTATAGCTGATTGTTTTGTGTTCATTTTGTTTAGTTCTTTTTTTGTAACAGATTTAATGTTTAGTATAGAGCTTAGAAAAAATTTGCAGTGTGAGATAGGCAAGAAGTAAGGCATGTAGCAACATCAGCATAGCAAAGGGCACTCCTTTAAAGGCAAGGAAGGGCAAAAATATTTTAAGTCAAGTGATAGCGACTGCTGTATGAGTTGTATGATTTTTGAATCAAGCACGGGCAACGCCAAGCCATGCTGCTAGTCTTGTAATAAAAAGTTCACACTTGAACATTTCAATGACTTCCTCTTTAAAGCATTTGAAATTTAATGATAAAAATCAGTGTACGTATAAATAAACTAAAAACTTTCTTTTTTTTTTTTTAAATTGAAATCTTTATTTCTACTTTCAGAATACCCTGAACTAGAGAATAATCCAAAATGGACGGAAAATAGTCCAGAATATTGTAGTTGTTGTACAGCCATGAGTCCTAATACAAATATTTTAGATAGTAAGTACTATGAAGATTTTTTTTTAAATCTTTTGAAAATGTTTTAATTATTCTAATACAATCTTATCAATTTTACTTCATTATTTTTTTTTTTTTTTTTTTTAAGAGACCATGGACAAAATTTTAAACCTGGTCATATACTGCTTGATTATAATAAAGGAATTACTTCTTTAACAAGTACTATTTGAGAAATTAAACCAAAATTTTAAACCTGATGATTTAATTTATTATAATAAATCCTTCCTTAACAGATTAGGTACAAAATGAACCTGGTCTTATGGAGTAAATTTTGTTTTTTGTCATTCAAAATTACTTCAATTTAATCTATATTCTGCTAGCATCAGTTTAAATCAACATCTTCCTTTATCAATTTGATGATTTTGTATAAAGTTCATATTTTCTTGCTTCCAGATGTAAATTTGGAAATTTTCCAACATATTTCAGTGAAATTTGATTTTCAAAATTATACCAATGACAAAGTTTTAGAGAAAATAGAAACAAAAAGGACATTTATACTTACTCAGAAAAAGATAATTGAAATTTCTAGGTTATATGATGAGGAAAGAAGACTTGGAAAACTTAACACTCATATATGTTGAAGGCAAGAGGGACAGAGGGAAGTAGTGAATAACCTCTCTAACAAGTGTAAATGGTTGGAAGAATGGGGATTAGGAGAAATAGCAAAAAGACAAGAGTAACAAAGCACAGGAAGTTGTGGAGAACCATGATCGCCTACACACTGAAGTTGAATTTATAATTATAGTTTACATATATGAAAAAAAAACAAGGTGTCAGTTTTAACTAAAATTAAGAGGTTATGGGTTAAACATTAAAAAACAGCATTTTTGACAAAATTTCTCTTAAATTGATCATCCGTGTATAATCTTAAATTTTAAGAAAGATCTACATTTCTTACTGATTCGCCATTTGACTTAAAATTTCTTTTTATACATATAGAATAAGAGATAATTATATATAAATTTTTGTACATCAAAAACAATATTGGAAAAAAAAATGTATGACAAAGTGGAAAAAGTTTTTGTGTGATGTGTTTCATCCTTTAGGACTTCATTAGAATAAATTTATGTTCGTGCGAGTAGATGTTCACAAAATTCCCAGCATCCTTCATTCATTCAATGTGTACTCACACCAGCATAACAAATTTAGTCCTAAAGGATGAAACACAAAAAAATTTTTCTATTTTGTCATACATTTTTTCCCCAGTATAAAGTAAGAGAAAATTCTTTGCCTTAACCACACTTGGCTTATTCTTTGAAAATAGGAATTACAATAGCCTGTATCTAATTTATATTATTATGGCTTTTCTTTTAAAGATGTTGGTGTAGATATAAAACAAATCTTTAAAGATTTGCTCTAAATTTCATTTACATTATCATTTTAACAGTTTTTTTAATCTGAAAATTCCTCCCTTTTGAAAGAACTATTATGAGACAATTGTAGAATAATTATTCATAAATAGAACTTTCTTTTCTTTCCTAGATGATAGATGTAGCTTTTGGGTGATTCCCTCCATCCAGCAGGCCTGGACAATTTTAGATCTTCAACATGAACATACCATCACAGGAATTAAAGTTTATGGATGGTAAGTAATACATAATATCTTATAATTCATTTTATATTTCTTCTTTTCATATATATATATATATATATATATATGAAAAGACTTACAAAAAATTTAGATAGAACTCAAATCCACAAAACATGATAAAAACCAACACATGATAGTCCAAAAAAAAAATAAACTGATAATTTTTTATTTTGTTTTTTTAATGGCTATTGTTAGCTGAAAGTACTTAGACATGGTAAGTTTTATTTACCAATACCAATGGGAAAATCAAAAAGTATTGAAAAAGTAAATAAAACAATAATCAACAATGAGCCTTCATTGGTTTTTAATCAAATGTGCATTAAAAATAAAAATTGGCCCACAGATGCACCATATATGTATGTATGGTTGCATGGCTGAGTAGTTAGAACATTCTCTTTCTGACCTAGAAACCTGTGATTGAATCTCACCACGGTTGATTTTGTCACGAAGGAGACTTCTTGATGTCATCAGTCTAGAGGGGGACGATCCCAGCATGCAGCACCTTTGGAAAGTACCTGAAAACCATACTACAGGTTGACCCAAGCCTTGTAAGGAAAATTGGGTAGACAGAACCCTTGAGGGATGTCAATGGCTGTAACTAAGGTCTGCTCAGCTAAGTTGCAGTATAAACCACAGGTGGGCCCTGTGGGTGTTGAACAAACACAAATGTGCCTGAGCAAGCATTTGAATTAGGGATTGGCTAGCCACCCTAGTAGACAGGTGTCCCCAAATATGAGTGACCAGCTGTTATTATGTATATATAGGTACCTCCAAAGATTTGCTAAAAAATGAGCATACATGATGAAAAACATGCCCCAAACTTAATAAAAACAAAGTTTTATTGTCAAAATCTTTGTTATTATTAAGAGGAAAAAGCAAAGGATTGTTTGATTATTAAATCCTTTTTAAAAACCCTTGAAATTTTAGTTAAAATTTTTTTTTCTTATTTCAGCAGGTGACCATAAATTAGTATGGAACATTTGAGTATTATTTTGTTGGGGAAAAACTCATTGATTTGGAAATTCTTTCAAAAATTGTTGGATTTTAATGAAACTTTCAGGACTTATTAACAAATAAATTAATTTATCTTGGTAAAAAATTTCTTTTTGCATTTATTACTTGTCACATATTTAATTTCATAAAATTTCAAGAAATTCATTTTTATAGGGATTAATGTTTATATTAGTTATAAGCACAAGTCCTTGGAGAATTTAAATCATTTTTTTTTTTTTGTAAAATCATAACCCTCCACCCAGTTACTGAAAATCTGCTCTAAATCATCAAATAAAAAGATATTTAAATAGAAAAACTTTAATTGCTTTTATAAATAAGATATATTTTAGACACTATTGTCTTAAAAAAAAATTTCTACAAATATTCAATTTTTAAGTTTTAATTATAATAATTTATAAAGTTTTAAATCTTTTAAAATAGAGTATCAATTTTTGGCAGTTAGGTGATATGTGCCACTATCCATTATTCCACCATGCCTCCTCTTAGGTGATATTGCTACTAAATAAAAACTATATTTACTAATCATAAATGGAAAAAATAAAAAATGCTTTTCTGTGATATTTTAAACTAAAAGTAATATTTGTTTCAAATAAGATTAATTAAACTTTAATTCAATTTCCTCAAATAAAGTTTCAGAAAAGTATATTTTATTTTTGAAAGATTTTTTAATAAAGAGAATTGGGTTTAGAGATTTCTAATCAGCCAGTTTTTACAATTTAAAAAATTATATAATTCCAATCAAATATAAATTCATTTTGAAATACAGCAAAATATATATGCCTCCTTCTGAGCTAAATTAGATCTGGTATTGTAAGTTTCCTTAGTTTATAATAGATTCAAATATAAGCAAATTGTCTGTTTTGCATTACATATAGTTCTCTTAATTAGGTGAACATCGATTTTTTTTTTTTTTTTTTTTACAATCATGCTTGTACATCAGACAATACAGTATTTTCTATTCATTTACTATCTGCCTGTCTTTTAATGATAACTAGGTAAATATATTCAAATTGCACTTTTAGTTACATGAGTGTTTTTGGTCAATAAATTTCCAATTTAAATCAGATGACTGTGTCTCTGTATTTACTCAACCCAGCCAATCTAATTTCAAAAAGAAACATTGATTTCCTATTTTTTAGCATAAGAATTGTTCTTTTTATAATCATTTTTTTAAAACTATTTACAATATTTACATTATTTGGACTATTGTCCTCATTTTTATTGTCATTTTTCACAATGTTTTGGCCATTGTACACTCCAGCCTTCTTCGGGTGATATACATTGGAATTTCTAATGGAACCATTTATTTCATCTAGTGGGGGTTCTAGTTCCACGTGTCATGCCTTTTCTGGATATTTCAGTTTTAGTTATCTCCCTTTAGTAACTCAACTCGCCAAGTTTTTGTTCCCTCTACTGTGGCTCGGTATTGAACTCACAACTCATTGGGTCAATAGGCCGAACAATGTAAATAGTTACAATACCTCATCTCAGAAATAGACATCTTTTGAAGGTGAATATGGCAATAAAGATGAGGGCTACAGTCCAAACAATGTAAATAGTGTAAATAGTTACAATACCTCATTTCAGAAATATAGTCAGAAATCATTTTTTAAATATTTTTTTGTATTGAGATGTTTTTATAATTATTTTATATTAGCAGATTGTTTTATGTTTTCCTTTTGAGTTAAACATTCTCCAAAATAAAAGTGTGCCAAACATTACAAATGATACTTCTAAAATGTTTTTTGCACTGTGTAACCTTCATGAAATATTCTAATTCAAGACTTTCATTTCTGATATGCAGGAACAGTCCAAATATGGTAAAAAATTTTGAACTCAGGAAAGGATATACCATTGAGTAAGTTAAATAATTTCATTATTTTTTGTTAAATCTTACTTGCCTTCTATGCACATAATTGTAAAATATAGTCTAATTATATATAATTGTAAAATATAGTCTAATTATAGTTAATAATTGGATATACATGGCACTAGTAGTACCTTTGATGTCTGGCACACTGTACCTTCCGGTGGATGGGCATCACTGGTTCTTAACCATCTCCTAAATCTCTCTTGAGATGGTTCCAAGTTGCCGTGCCCCAGTAAACCACTTCAGCTGGCAAGCTAAACTCACACAAGGGGTGATGTTAACATGCCACCACTGGGAGAAGGACCTCTTTGATGCAAGTCGCCAGTCAGGGCGGAAGGGTTCCGCAGATGAACAATGGCCATGTATTCGTAACCAAGGTGAGCCACCTAGTTGGAGGACATCGGCTGTGGTCTAACCTAGAGAGGGATGGGCTCCGTCAGGTTAAAATGCCCAAGTGATGTCACATCTAATGACTCCTTCTGAAAGCCAAGCGAAGTCTAATTATTTTTCTATAGTCTTTTTTTTCTTTTCTTCAATTTTTCATTTTCAAAATATAAAATATAGTCATTGTATAAGATTCTTTATAAAACTAAAAACATTAAAGTTATTCCATTCTCTTTTATGAAATTTTATGTGTAGGCTAATTCTGACATTTATTAAATTCTGGATAATTAATATATTTTTCTTTGAAATATACAGTTTCTGAAAAAAAAAATGGCTTAAAATTAACCTATGTTGGTTATCTCCACTTGGCTTCATGAAGATGCCATTAGGTGTCACTATTAAACAGCTATAAAAATGGGACACTGGAGTGACAATGGAAGTGAATGGAGGCATTACTGAAGATGCTTCTTAGTTGCATTTGGCAGGAGATGCTAAGAATATTAATTTAGTGATGGTTTGTGACAAGCACAATTTTCTTGCAAAAGTCAAAAAGACTATTAGATACCGTCATAGATTTGACCATAAATGATCACAACCAAGTCAACTGTTTCTTCTCCAAGAGTGCTCTTAACCGATTTTCCATGGTGGACAGTACATTCACTTTGAAAAAATTAGAACAGGCTGTTCAAGCTTGCATATGATAACCATGGAATGATGGTAGAGGGCTTCCTCTATATCTGTTGGTCTCCGTCTACAGTGAGGAAATGATGGAAACAAATGGTCGGAACCACTTGTGACATTAGAAGTGAAATTCTTAGATTGTCTCAAGACAAACTGCAGAACATTCACAAAATTGTATAGAGTTGTTTCATTACTCACAGATTTTAAAAGTCTGTCAGCCTTCTTCTTTACCTAAGACATAGTACTAATAGTTTGTTTTGTTTATCATTTCACTCCAAGCAAGGCAGGAGTGACACTAGTATGCAGGGGGTTACAGAGAATGAAGGTGTGAGAAAAGACTGGGTATGGTGGAGACCAGAGAAAGCATAAAAGCTGAATGGGTTTCAAGATAGAAGATGACAATTGACACTGGATTTAAATCTTTGAAGATTGTAGTTATCAGGAAAACAAGAAAATGGAAGGAAGTTCCAAAGGCAGGAAGTGTGAGAAAAGAAACTGTTGGAGTAGAAGTGGTGGTTACATTTAACTAATTCAGCAGTAAAAGGTGGGATCTAGGTGCCAGTCTAGTAGCACACTTAAACTCATGTAGTCTGGGCACCAATGAACAAGTTGCAATAATGGTTTTTTGTTGTGAGAAGATGTCATCTAACTTTTCCATCACCTAAATCTGTCTGGAGGATGCTATCTGGATAAAAGCAAATAAGGGTATAAAATCATACCACTCAATACACTATTCTGAAAATATGACGACAAAAATAATCCTGGAGATTGGCAAATAAAAAAAGAAGGAAACCTCATATATTATGAATGTCAAGTGTGTGAAACTGTCACTCCATATTGATTTTGGGTGCAAATATCCACCTCTGTACATTTGTTAGAGGAATTGACATCAGAAATAAGTTTGTCTATATTTCTGTGATGAGGTATTATGTACACTACTTACATTATTCGGACTATTGTCCTCATCTTTTTTGCCATATTTATTACAACATTTCAGCCATTGTACGCTCCGGCCTTCTTCAGGTGGTTGGAATGTCGAACTGAACCCTTTATTTCACTCACTGGGGTAGACTGTTCTAGTTCCACGTGCCATGTTTAATGGATGTCAGTTATCTCCTGTTAATTCCCCTCTCCAAGTTCTCTACTGCCTTAACTGGGTATTGAACTCGCACTCTTTGGGTCCTGTCACTGGATCTAACCAATGCCTTTATCCACTGTACCATGTTTTATTTCTAAATATAACCATAATGTTGTTTATGGAATTGTTTGTCCATATGTCAGAATGATTTGCATTGCCCCTTTTAGGGATGGTTCCTATAAAACCCAGAATCCAAGTTGGCATTTGTCTTTGACTAGTTTTTCATTTGAATGTTTGTTTCATTGGTGATAATATGGATGTAGAAGCAGTATGGTGATTCAATGTGTGATATCATCACAGAATATACTCCATTCAAATTTGATTTGGAATTGAGATATTCCAAATCTGAAGACAAGCTGGTTTTGGTAGAATTTTTGTGAACACTGTGTTGAGGAAGTGGATCTGATGGGTTATACACTGAGCCACATAAATCATTACTGCAATCCTTAGCAGAAGAGGTGATCACATTTTCTGCATCAGTAGCAATTATAGACAACTTATTAAATGGGACACTCCTGTTTTCTTTCTCTTTACTCTTTTTTTTCTTTTTAGCATGCAGTAGAAATAATACCAGCTTGGGACTTGTTTCCAGACATGGGCATATCTTTCCCAGGGTGACTGAACTTTTTCACAGACACATATATATGCATGATGTATCACCCACATAATTCCTAAATTTTATTCTTTTCTTTCTTTACAGCTCTATTTACATGCATACTAGTATATTTTCTCTCCTTTGTTGATCAGTTAATTGTTATATAAAAATGGAAAACATTGCTTGGTTGAAATTTATTCCATTTTCTTTCACTTCTTCTGACAATGATGACCCATCATTTACATATGGAAATTTTGTTTTCCATTGTTTTTAATCCAACTGGGAACAGAACTGCAGTAGTTACATATTTTTATAGTTTTGGTCAAAACATGAAATCCTTAGTCAAGTGACCAAAATACAAGATTTTACTGGATTTTTTTTCATTACCAATAGAATTTTCCAGATGACGAGAATATATGTACAGAAGGAACTTACTAAGTTAATAGATTCAAAGTCAAAATAGTTAATTCTTAGTTAGTAGTAAACTATACTTACTAAGTATGTCCAAAAATATTTGCTGCCCTATATAACATTATGTGCATGTGTGTTAAAACTAGAGAAGAATAACTTATTAGGTTAAAGGTTAGGAAAACAAAAAAACTAAACAGCCACATACATTGTTGGAAATACATTATAATTCAGAAATACATTATATATCATTAGGTCAATTGATGGTCATAAGTTCTGCAAAAAGAAAAATAGAAATAAATGTAATGTGTTTGTGTGAATTTTCATTGGCCCATGACTTAATGAATCAACAATTAGTGAGAAGGTGAGATTTCCTGGTTAAAAAAAAAAAAAAATTGGAGAGTTTCTCCATTTATCTCTATAAAATGTTTGAGAATTTTTGCTTAGTAGTAAACATGCAGATCTGAAACTGACAGGATTGAGAAGTCTCTCTCACTCACTTCTCCTTCAAGCTGTTGGCAAAATTTCCCTACTGGGGACAATAAAAGTAGTCAGTACAGACCATATGCAATGTGGTATTTAACATGATGAAAAAACACTTTTCTCCTGTAAGAGGCAGACAGCCCAGCTTAGGCAGAATATTTTTCCACAGTAGGTTGCCATTTTTTTTTTATGGTAGACTGATTGCCAGCTAAAGTTATAGGACCCAGTCTATTCTGTTAATTAACCCATAGATAGTGGGGAAAGAGATGGATTCATATCTTTCCCAGGGGTACTTGCATGTAAGTGACTGTAACAAACCCGACTGGAATTCAAACACAGCTTTATCTGATTTCTCTCCCTGAGCCAATATCCATTACACTGCAATGCACATTATTATGACTACTACTATAATAATCATGGTAATTTGACTAAAATTATAAATTTATTCAAAATACTTTATAGTAATCTAAACTGTTTTTTCTCTTGACAGTGAAATTACCTTCCTAAAACATTAAATTCTTTTTTATACCCCACCTTTTTTTTTTTCAAAAATAGGGGTCCTTGGTCAACTGTGGTACATTTTGCATGTAAAGCTGAAGGCAGTACAGATCCCAAGGACCCAGGTAAGTAATAGAATTTCTTAGTATATTAAAAACTTCATTGGCATTTGTCTTATTAATGTTAAATTGTTTCCATCATAGAAGAGAGTATAGAATATGTGAAACATTTAAAAGATCTGTCTATATTTCTGATATGAAATTTTGTAACTATTTACATTATTCGAAGTGTTGTTCTCATCTTTATTGTCATTTATCCACAACATTATGGCTGTTGTACTCTTCAGCCTTCTTCAGGTGATATATGTTGAAATTTCAAACCAAACCCTTTATTTGGTCCCACAGGGTAGATTTTTCTAGTTCCACATGCCATGCCTTTTCTGGGTGTCTCAGTTTCAGTTAATTCCCTTTAGTAACTCAACTCTCCAAGTTTTTATTCTTTCTACTGTGGCCAGGTATTGAACTCACAACTCTTTCGGTCAAGTCACTTTTGGATTACTTCAACCAATGCTTTTATCCATTGGACCATGTGCCCTTGAATTTTGTCAAGAATCTCTAGATATATAAAAACTCAGACCAGATGTGACAGCAATATTTTTTCATACATTTCACCCCAAGCAAGGCGGGAGTGCCACTATCACACAAGGGGTTACAGAGGGTGAGAGCAAGAGTAAAGAGGAGTGTTAGTGCAGTTGTTGTTGTAGAAGAGGTGGTTACATTTGACTGTTTCAGCAGTGAAAGGGTGGGACAGAGATGCCAACCTAATAGCATGCTTAAATTCATGCAGTGGGGTTACCAATAATGTTGATCCTGTACAAGACCCGAGAGCTACTCAAGATAGAGTTACAGAGTAAGAGGTACAGTTATATTGGGATATGTGGGGAAAATAACTTGAGAGTTCACCAGGTTTAGTAGTGATTGGGGAAGCATCCCCTCGGGAGTTGGTTCCACAAAGTAGTGGTTCATAGGAAGAAATTGCTTGAGTGGAACATACATCTCACCAATGGGATACAAAGGGAAAGCGGGTGATTTGCTACAATGGGCGTGGCATGGTGGGTCTTAAAAGGCTAGAATTGGTGAAACGAAGGAATGTAATTCTTCTGAACACTTTCCACAGAAATAGTGATAGAGCAGCAAGATACTTGCAACGTTTTGTCTCCAAAAGGGGTTGCAGGGCAGAAAATAATTCATCACTCACAAGCCTGCAGAGACTGGAAAGTAAAATTGGGTGAGACCCTGTCCTTATATGGCAGCAGTACTCCATTTTTTAAAGGTAGATGATAGCAGGAGGAGACAGCTACTTACTAAAGCAGTACGGGGAACTGACCATTTTTCCAACATCTTTAGTGATGATTCGTGTATGGGTTTCACTTGAGGTATAGGTTGAGCTTAAGTCCCAATAGGCACTCAAGATATGGAGCCTCCCTCAGAGAACAGCTGTTCATAAGTGTAACTTCAGAGTCCACCCAGTGATGGTCATTTTAATTTCTGTGATGAGTTATCTTTATTTTACATTCAGACTAATGTCCTCATCTTTGTTATTATATTTTGACTGCTGTGACTTCAGGTTTCTGCTGATCCAGGTCATCTTCAGGGAATTTTGAACTTAACTGTTGAACTATTTATTTAAATATTTAGTTAGTATTTATTTTATTTAATTACTATTTACTTAATTATTTACTATTTGTTTAAATATTTACTTCCTATTTATTTATGTATTTACTTACAAATTATTACTATTTATTTTTATTACTTACAAATTATTATTATTACTATTTATCATTTATTTTATATTACTTATTCTATATTTTATTTATTTGTTTTTGCTTACTATATCTATATTCTCAATACATAAAAATCAACCTGGTATGACAATAAAATACGTCTGACAGAGGCCTTGAGGAGCGTGGAACCACCTCTTAATTGTTGCTGTTCCCAAGTACACCTTGACCAAGGGTGGTAGCACCTGTTAGGGTCCCAGCTATGGACAAATAGTAAACCTCTAAACTGGAGTCAAAATATGAAAACATAAAAATACATTAGAAAAAATTACCAGCAATGTAGTTTTATAGTAAAAAAAAAAATATTAAAAATTACTAGGAATACATTATTGGAAAAACAAATTATCAGCAATATATTTTCATAGTTTAAAAAAAAAAAATTTTTAAATTACCAGCAATACATATTTGGAAAAAAAAAAAAAAAAATTAGCAAAGCTCACAAGAAAATAACATTTCGGCATTGATCGAACTATAAGGGACTGATATGCCATTGAAGCATATTGAGAAAATTCTTCGAAAACAATTATTTGAAAAACATTTATTCGAATTGTAAATTGTTTGAATGCAAATTAATGAAAAGGACAATTATACTAAATGATAATTATTTAAAATACCTGTGTTTGAAATACGTATGTGGTTTTGCTTTCATTTAACTAGAACTAATAACACCCTTGAAGGATGGCATAGAGCTGTTTTGCAGCAAGTGTCATCCCATCATCCCACAAAATGGAAATTCTTAGATGCTCTTAAGAGAACAGGACTTGCAAGAAATTCATATTACAAAAGTAAGAGCAGGTTGCCAAAATATCTGATGTAAATGGAAAACTTAAAAAATTAGTGGCTTCCTTTATTGAGTATTTCTCAGTAGTTGACTATTTGTATACAGTATAATATAACTTAAGGTTATAAGGATTTTTTCTTACTAAATCATTTTATTAACAATATTTGTATTTCAAATAATCATCATTTGTGTATTTCCTCTTTTAATTTTTGTTGCGATAAAGGATCTTGCATTTTGAATAATTATCATTTAGTATAATTGTCCATCAATTAATTTTTATTCAAACAGTTTACAATTCATATAAATGTTTTTCAAATAATTGTTTTCGAACAATGTTCACATAATCCCGTTAAACAACCAATCCAATTCAATACATAATAAAAAATATGGTATTTAGTTCTATATTCACGTTGGTTTGAATGTGTCCAAAAATTACATTAACATTTTCTCTCTTTTGTTCAGGTAGACCACAAATCTTTGATGGCTTCTCTGACACATCTCGTTTCTGGCAACTCCTGATTATCGATAACCATGGAGGAAGCTGCATCTGCTTTCAGGGCATCAATTTGTATGGTGCTGAGAAACGGATTTTCACAGAGCTTGAGCAAATGTGTTTTTCAGAGGAGTTTGCCAACAAGGTTGTACAAAGAGGATTCAACACATATGTCAAGTTTTTGGAAATGAAAGAGTCAGATCTGAAGTCATTGGTAGGTTTCATTTCATATATCTTTGTTCAGTAGGTATATATTAATATGTAATATCTGTTCACTCTAAATATTAGTGCATGTAAATGAATTTTTTCCCTTGATAAAAGGGTTGAACATTTTGGATTTTCCAGACTATTCTTTTTTGAGCTATATCTTCTTTCAAATTCAATTTCTTGAGGTTGTCTTGACAACCTTCAGATATATAAAAGTGGTCATTGAGATCAGCACCCAACAGCGACAATCTTAAACACAATTGTCTTGGCCTGACAGTTGTGTTTAAACATGAAACAGACTATCGCTATTAGGGGTTGACCTCAATGACCACTTTTATATTTACATACACTTTATCCAATCCACTGAATGATGCGATCCTTATGTATAAAATTGTTGTCAGATGGATCTAGTGTATTTTTTTTTATAGAAGCAAGTACTTTCGAGGACTTCATATTCTCATCATCAGGCTGTATTTTTTTTTCCTTTAAAATCAAAACTTGAAGATGAAATAAATGTGTTGTAGACTGAAAGATGTTTTTTTTTAAGAATGTGTTATTTATTAATGGTTATATAATATTGAAACATGCAAGTCGTAACGCTAAAGTTGAAATATTTGAAGTGAGAATTTTTTATATGAATTTTGTAATTTGATAAATCCACGAATTCTTCTGTTGTGTTTTCCTGGTAATGTGACATGAACTAAGTACATAGTTCAATTAATAGAGTGATATGTCTTAGTAGTTTTTTTTCCAGAATTTCATACTTATAAAGAGATAGGAATTTCGTACTGCAGATCAATTGTTTGTTTTTTTTATAAATATGCTGCCTAATATATGTTTATAAAAAAACAATTATTAATATATAGGGTGTTTCATTATGACAGATCAAAGTCAGCAGTAAATAAATCAGGGTTATTGGTGAAAATTTATTTATTTCTCTATTGGATCATGTTATTTAAGTTATGGCAATTATGCGTGAAAAATAATATCACCCAAATATCCACAAAGTCTTTGATGGCACACCTTGACTTGATGGTCAAAATTTCTGATGACATCTCTGCATAGTTGTTCCTCAATCTCACCAATATGCCTTATCTCATCCTTCAGCTTTTGAATTGTTGTTGCCTTGTTGACATAGACCTTACTTTTGAGATAAACCTAAAGGAAGAAATCTAAAGGTGTCAAGTCGCGTGATCGTGATGGCCAATTGACTTTGCTGTTTCGAGAGATGATGTGATCTGGGAAGTGATGATGTGATCTATTTCGTAATAGACTTCGCTAACTTTAACACATTTGATTGTTAATATTTCTATGGTTTAAAGTGCCAAAGACTTAAGTTGTTAAATCTGAAAGAAAAACATCATTAGACACTTAAACTTAATTCATATTTAAAATTGGTCCAAGTTATTGGAACACCGTTTTTATATATATATATATATATATATAATGTGTGATTAAATCCAATGGATTTTTAATTTATTTGTTTAAACGTTATTTTTAAATGAATATTCATATTTGGGTAGGTGAGCTATTTTTATTTATACAGTATATTTATTGATTTACATCCTACTTGTTAGGATGCATATTTTTCTAACAAGATTTCTTGATATTCAGGCCAGTAGATGTAAATAAATAAATATTCTCTTTAATAAATAAATAAAAACAGATCATCTACTCAAATATGAGTATCCATTTCAAAAAATGACATTTAAATAAATTATATATACATATAACAATTTCTAAAAAAATTAATGGAATTTATTTTTCATCTAACATTATTATTACTTCAACTGTTATTTTTAATGACTACCCATATTTGAAATAGGCACACTGTTTTTTATTTATAAAGCTATAACCTACTGAAGTCAAACCGCATGAGTGTGATGTTTATAGCTTTTATATTTTCTCATTAATAAATTATTAATAGCTTTATCAACGGAGTTTCTTCTTTTAGCGAGAGAATTTGCATGTATGTGTGTGTGTGTATATATATATATATGTGTGTATGTGTGTATATATATGTATCTGTGTGTGTGTACAATAGAAATTAATAGAAATTATTAGGAGGATTTGAAATAATCATAATTAAGTAATTCATCGAGTCTAGAAGAATCCTCAACAGAATGCAGAAAGCAGTGGGCGGCCATTTTGTCCTATATTTGCAACTCATCAGTAGTACACATCCACTACCAAGAATTGAACCCAAACCGTTATGATATGACACAAGCATCATACGAACTATACCAATGGGCCTCGGTGAAGAGGAGGTTACTAATTAGACTCAATATAGCACTGCTCTTCACAAATTCTGTAATGTAATTCATTAAAGTTTCCCTATCCCAATGGACTCTGCTCCCATGAGCCATACCTTCTATCCCAAAGCTGCTCCATCCAGAGCATTAGAAGCCGGTTCAAGTATACATGTTTGTGTGAGTATGTATTATTGCCTTTTTTCTTTTTTTTTTTTTCCACTCACCTCTTACTGGTTTTCTTTTCTGCAGCTTCCCAATCCAGACCAGGTACGACATACATTACTACACTTAGGGGCACTGAAAATCAAAGGTAAATAAACATATTACCTATCTTTTTCTTTACCAAACACAGAAAGTCTTTGATGAACAAATATATGCATTTACTTTTATGTTATCTGTTTTACTGATCAAAGCTTTTTCTTATTTTAACTTTTAATTAAGTACACCTGCCTGCTGTGTCTTTTTCTGTTGTTGTCAACATGACTGACAATGGGACAGGATGTAAGGAGCTTTTTCTCTAGGCTCTATGCATGAAATTATGAACAGTTAGGGTTCAAAACCTGTTAAAATTATGTAATTTGCATGTTGGGCTTGTCCTTTTGCTAACAACCATACATTCTCTTTTTTGACAATTGATGATTAGTCCTTTCTTCTCGCTTTCCTTTACTAACTTCTTTAGAGGTTCCTGTATTTTCCTTTCAGGGTCTGCTATTAACACTGTGTCATCTGCATATCTTACATTATGGCTGTCAATAATGAATCCTGGTAGGACCTAATTCTCTCAGAATCACCTCAATGTATAGGTTGAACATGTCTGGTGAGAAGACACATCCTTGTCTTACACCCCTTTAGCATTAGAATATAGAAAAATAAAACTAATATCCTTATGTATGTTAATGTTTTAATAAACCTTCATTTGGTCATTTTTAAGTATATTTTTGTTTTTCTTTCTAAAATATTATTTTCTAAACTTTCTATATAAGTCTTATATATGAAAAAAGTCTATTTGAACCTATAGGAATTAAATTCTGTATATATTTTTCAACCAATGAAATCCCATCAGAAGTTTTGTTTGATAAACAATAATTACTACATCAAGTATGGGCACATGGCCGAGTGGTTAGAATGTTCACATTCTGACCATGAGACCCAGGTTCAAGTCTCACCATGGTTGATTTGTCAGGAAGGAGACTTCCTGATGTTATTGACTGGAGGGGTCGATCTCAGCATACAGCATCTTTGGAAAGTGCCTGAAAACCATACCATAGGTTGACACAAGCCTTGTGAGTGTAATTGGGGAGACAGAACCCTTGGGGGCTGTTGATAGCTGTGCTAGCACCAAGTCAGAATCATTGTGATGAGGGCTTGAGTGTGCTGGCCTTATTCAAATTGTTGACCACGCTCTTTCCCAGAAACTGTAACTAAGTTCTGCTCAGTGTAGTTGCCGTATAAGTCATAAGTGGGCTCTGTGAGTATTGAATAAATACAAATGAACCTGAGCAAGGGTCTGCAATAGAGATTGGCTATCCGCCCTAGTAGATGGGTATCTTTGAATACTAGGTGGACATAATTGTAGACATATCATGTGTTATTTATGGACCATTTAGAAAATAACAATAGCTTCCTTTACCACTCCCACAAATTCGGGGGAAAAAATCCATTTTATTCAAGGTGGCTGAGGCTTTAGCTGTGCAAATTTTCACATCCTTTTCAGTAGAATTTATTTCACTTCTGATGTATGTAAAATATTTGACAGATTTTAATGAATGTAATCTGGAAATCTGATCTACCAGACAACCTCAATCGGAGATTCTTTCAAGCCACTGTAGATGTGGTGTTAATGTATATTGCCACTGCTTAGACATTAGCTGAAACCCTAGCATCCCAGCTTGATAGAACCTACATTCGGATGCTGAGAACTATACTTAACATCTCTTGGAGACAACATCCAGCTCTATGTCCCCGTCCCTAATATTTCTACAATCTTATGCGATTGCAGAATGTGCTTTGCAGGACACTGCTAGTGAGCAAAACAAGAACTTACAAGTGATCTATTGCTCTGGACACCTAGCAATGGAGAAAGACTAGTTGGTCACCCAGCAATCACCTACATTGACCAGCTATGTTATGACACAGAATGCCACCCTAATGACCTTCAGACCTTGATGCAGGACCGTGATGGTTGGCGTGATAGACTCGTGAATGTCCAAGTTAGCTGGACTAGATTTGCTATAAAGACTTATCATTTTACAGTTGAAATAGATGTAACTGTAAGTTCTATGCTAAAAATTTCTTTTATGGCAATTCTTACTTATGGAAATTTCTTTTTGCTTTCCAGTCAACTTTGATCTTTAGAAATTTAAATGCAATGTCAATCAGAAGGCATGTTTTGTATACATTATTGTATCCTTGTTTAATCTTATTAACTACCATTCTTGTATTTACAGAATTTCCTCTTTTATGGAAAAAAGCACCAGTTACAGAAGCTGAAGAAGGTGTTCGTTTGCCCCCTTTCATTGTACAGTCTGCTGGAAACTCCGACTTGTTAGAAGTAGTTGTTAAAGGTAATCCATTTCATTTATTGAATATTGTTGAGATATGTTAAAAGAACAAAATCTTTAAATCAGTCAGAATACTCTGGAACTTCTTCAAATAGTCAAGTTAAACATTAAGCTACCTACACTATGTACCTCTATTTGTTGTTGTTCCCAGGGTTGTAGCACCTGTTAGGGTCCCAGCTATGGGCAAAAAAGAGTATCTCCAAACAAAAACAAAACACGATGAAAGTATAAAAATACATTTTATGTCAAAATGACTAACAATACATTTTCTTTGTAGTTGAAGTCATGCAACTACATTCCAAATATATTTAGTTGAAGCCATAAAACTGTGTTCAAAATATTTAGATTTTGGTATTAAATAAGCCATAGAGGTTGATATGCTGCTAAACAAAATCAACTAAACCTGCACTATGAATGCATTCCCAGGAGTATAATAAATTTGGTGGGTGGGGCTTTATTTTCCTTTTTCTTTAGGGATTTTCCAACTTCTCCAAGCTTATTAAAACTGACCCATTTATTAATTTCACCCATTTAAAGGCTTACATCCATATCACATTGAAACACTAGTTCTCATATAATCACCAAGGTTAAGCAATATTGAGCCTGGTCAGTGCCTAGATGGGTGGCTGCTTGGGAATACCAGGTGCTGTAAGCTTGGATGTGCAGTTGGTGTAATGCATAATGAAACAGAATTGGAAATTAGAGAGCTGAGTTCCAATTCTGGCT
This sequence comes from Acanthosepion pharaonis, assembly GCA_903632075.3. Taxonomy (NCBI): domain Eukaryota; kingdom Metazoa; phylum Mollusca; class Cephalopoda; order Sepiida; family Sepiidae; genus Acanthosepion; species Acanthosepion pharaonis. The sequence goes on from CAHIKZ030002644.1 coordinate 1,453,146, forward strand.
GGATTCATCATATTCATTTACACACAAATACCCTTGGGACAGTTATGAATCTACCTAGCTATGTAGAGCTGACCATATGAGAGAAACATTTGAATAATTTTCTTATGTTTATTATGAATAATAATTCAACAAATTACTATTTTTTTACTTGTTTAAATAATTCAGTACAGCTTTAATAAAATCTAATTAAATAGATTATTTCAACTTATTTAGATAATTCCATGAAAGAACTTTTCAGATGCCAACAATGCTTACTATGAATGTGACAGAAAATAAGACTATAACTAGTATTGAGTTATGGGTTAATTATTAGAACTTGTATCAATCAGTATGGGTTAATAATTAGTATGTTATTATCTCAAAAAAATTCTTAAAATCTAAAAATATTTTCTGGCTTTAAATAACCTGCAAAAGGGTTGATAAGCCATAAAAACAAATCAGTCAAATCAATTTTGATATTTAAATGATTTTTGATGCCATTTTATTCCAACCCCTCTCTTATTTATTGCATATTGGGAAAAATTCAGACCTCCTGCCCCATTTATTAAGGGTACACCCTCTTTTATTAGGCACCTCCTAGGAGTATGTATTTTATAACACCTAGATTTGAAAAATAGGAAAAAGAAACATTTGTGATTAAAAATGTATCTTTTTCATTTTTTCTTTTGTATTTTTTTTACCTTTATCCAAATGGTGAAAATGCAGATGTTCGTATATCTGTGTTTCATAGACTATGCAAAGGCCTTTGACAAAGTATGCCACAAGGATCTCCTGGAACTGCTCAGCAACCTTGATATATTCGGGAAAGATATCAGAATAATCAAGAACCTATACTGGCAGCACACAGCATGTATACGCATAGGGAACGAGTTCAGTGAATATACAAAAATAGAAAGGGGCGTAAGGCAAGGATGCGTCTTCTCGCCCGACCTGTTCAACCTATACAGTGAGGCAAGTCTGAGAGAATTGGAAATCCTACCAGGATTTAGCATTGGCAGCCACAATCTTAACAACATAAGATACACAGATGACACAGTACTGATAGAAGATACAGAAAAGAAATTACAAAATCTCTTACAGAAGGTAGCAATGGAGAGTGAGAAGAAGGGACTAAGCATAAACTACAAGAAGACAGAATGCTTGATCATCGGTAAAAGAATGAGCCCGAATTGTGATTTAGAGATTGGGGACACTAGAGTCAAGCAGACATGGCAATTTAAATATCTAGGAATCATTTTGACAGAGGATAGTAAGTGCGACACTGAGATCCGTAGATGTATTGGGATGGCCAAGGACGCATTCCAAAAGCTGGGCAAAGTATTGCGAGATAGGAGGATTTCTTTAGTAATAAAGAAAAGAATACTGAGCTGTTACATGACATCTGTCCTTTACGGCAGTGAATGTTTGACAATTTCCTCAAAGATGAAGAAGAGACTTGAGGCAACAGATGTGGTTCTACAGAAGGATGCTAAGGATATCATGGACCAAGCATGTGAGCAACAATGAGGTCTTAGAGAGGATGCAAACAAGGAGGGGGCTTAAACTTAACATCAGGAAGAGGCAGCTGAAATTCCTGCAACATATAATGAGGGCCTGGAGAATCTGATACTCACGGGTCGAATAGAGAGAAAGAGAGACAAAGGAAAACAACGCATGACATACCTAGCAGTATTAAGCAAGTGGATGACAGAAAATGGTCTGGGGAAGGTGGCAAAAGGAAGGAACTTGTTGAGAGCTGCAAGGGATAGAAGGAGGTGGAGAGCCATGATTGCCTACATCCTGAAAGGACATGGCACATAGAAATAAAGAAAGATACCAGCAGGAATATTCTTAGCTTCATAAAATTTATTGAAAGGAAAAAGATGCCCAGTCTGTATAGAAATTGATGATCTGTAAAAATGTGTCCATATTTCATGTTCCTCTATTTTAGAATGTCAGTTTTAAATTACCTTAGAGTTTTTGCTTGAAAGAAACATGTTTTTCTAAAGCCCTTAGCATAAAACAAAACGTGCATGAACAAATCTTTGAGCTTTTATTTAATATTCATTGAAAATAATTCTGTGAGTTCTTTTTTTCTTTTTGTAGGCGCTACCATTGCTGGCTGTACCAGGGCACAGTTACTCCCATGTAAAGACAGTAAAATGAATGTCGCTTTATTTGACAACATAAAAATTCTTTCCAGTAAGTAAAAACACAGATTTTACATTTTAGTTTTGAAAAATACATATATTTGAAATATGAACCACATTGCATGTACTATGGACAGAGAAAACTAAGTTGTAATAGAAATTTTATTACCTCTATAAAATCTCTGTATAAACATTTTCATCAAGATATCTATTTTCTAAAGTTCCTTTTGTCAGTGTGCTAAGTCCACTGGAATTTCCTACACTAGACATAGTTACAGAGAACTGATCACGAGGAAACATTTGAATATTTTTCTGTTTGTTAATAATAATAATTTATCAAATTATTACTTTTTCAATTGTTTAAATAATACAGTACAGTTTTAATAAAATCTAATTAGATTTGAAGTTATTTAGATAATTCTATAAAAAAAATCAGTCCTGTATATCTCATTTGTAGTAATATGAAATATCAGATGACAACAATGCTTACTATGAATGCAGCAGAAAATAAGATTGTAACTAGCATTGCTGAGCCTAAAATTATAGAATTGTATAAAAAAATATTTGTTTAAATTATTTACTTTATGCCTGGTTCTAAAAAAAAAGTTATTTTTACAAGACAAAATTACATTTATATTACATTTTCTTTAAATGTAAACACTGATTCTATATCTGCTAAACACTAACAGATGTAATCAATGGCTATGTGTCCATGACCTAGGTGAGCCTTCAGTTTAGTGGACATCAGCTGCAGAGGGATAGCCTTTGCTATGTCTTTTTGCTCAAGACATGCTATGCATGAATGAATAACTAATCAGAATAATCAACATTACTTAAGCCAGCTGCAAATGACCAATAACTACTACAATGCAAAGATATTTAGCTCTTTCAATTTTAATATATACTAAAGTATATAAAACATTGAACAGGTATATTGATCTTGACTTGTATAGAAATATGTATGCTGTTGGCACACTGAATGATTTTAAAAAAGATTTTAAAAGTTGGCACATAGTTAGCAAAAGGTTGCTGACCCCTGGTTTAAGTTATTCTATATCAATTTCATTATTGTTTTTTTTTTCTCTTTTAGGTGGAACATTTATTTTCACTGTCCAGAGTGTTGCTTCTCCCAACATTCACATCAAAGCTCCAGAACCTATTCATATAAGTAAGTCACTTTCTGTGATGATTGCACATAATGCTGAAATCTGATACCCTCTTTTATTCATGCCTATTAATGTTGTGTGGCAGACATGATGAGACAGAACCTGGGACGAGCACAACTGGTTGCAACTTGTCTTGTCCCCGCCAAAAAAGAGCCCGTATTTGCTTAGCATGTAAAGCTACTGCAGTTGAAATGAGGGAGAAAAAAGCACTTACCGCTCTGCCATAATCCGTCCTCGGCCAGATAACATAAAAGAATGAGAGGGGGACTTGCATTGCATTTTTATGCAATGCATTATGGGACATGGACGCAATGAATTATGGGATCGCATGAAGACGCAAGGGATTATGGGTATATGGACAAATATAAAAGCAACTACTTTTTCCCAGTGGGGAAGTTCTTCGAGTGACGTTCACGGTTGGCGGCTAGAACAGTCTGTTCCTGTGATTTTGAGACAGAACTCAAGAAGGAACAACTTGAGGTTGGAATACCAGCTGAGAGAGCTTGAATTTACTCGCTGGTTGCTGTTTTCTTTTTATTCCCCACATGTTGAGAAAATATAAGTTAATTGTTAGTGAGGAAATAAACCCTTGTTTTCCACCCTACGACTTCTCTCTCACTGCTCTATCGTTACTTCCGTGGAAAGTGCTCAGATGAACTTCATTCCTTAGTTCCACCAGTTCTAACCTTCATGGCTAGGACCCACCATGCTACATGCAGTGTGGTGAATCAGCCTCATTCCCTCCATGTTCCATTAGTGAGAAGTAAGTTCATCTTGAGTAGCTTCTTCCTGCAAACCACTGCTCTGTAAAACCAGCTCCCAACAGGATGTTTTCCCAATCACTACAATCTTAACCAGTTCAAGTCTAGGGTTAACCATTATCTTCCCTACATAAATGCATAAACTGTGCCTCTTAGCCTGTAACCCTCTACCTCGAGTGACTCCAAGGCCTTGTACAGAGTGATCCTCACTGTTAAAAAAAAAAATAAACAATTTCCAACACATTTGCATACCCAATAACAGACAATATTACAAATATGCCAAAAAGATTCCACAATATAACACATACCATTTGGACACTGCAATGTGGTGTAATGGTTAACAAGCTTGTCTCACTAGATCTGGGCTTCTTAACGTGGAGTCCATGCATGGGTTTCAAGGGGTCTGTGAAGATCAGTTAAAAATTAACATTTATATTCGCTATACAACCCTTGTCTCAATCAACGACTTTCCATTGAAAGAAATAGCAGAAAATGCACCCTGCCACTGCTTGAAAAAACACAACCAGCTGCTACTTACAGTTTTGCCTGCTAGACATCTCTTGAAATGGATTGGCTCTTGAGTCAGTGTTTACCATTTAACTGTGTGTCATAATTCTCTGCGTGACTGCCATCTTTTGCCACTCCATAAGAACAAGTGATAATTCTCATTTCCCACCGTTTATCATAGTTTGATTATTTTCTTATATACTGGTTAGGATTAACTGGCCACAATTTCTTTCTGTCTGAAAAGTAAGATACATACAAAGTGGGGACTCGGAGATGACACAGAACACAACACTAATACCAGTTAATCAATCAGTCTGTTAATTATCTCATTAGCCTCTCACATTTCAGTATTATTTTCTCAGGGTTTGAATCCTCAGAAAATGCTCCTCATAACCTGCTTAATAAGTGAAATTTAGTTGCCTACTCAGGCTATTTTGGACTCTCAATCTGTCTTGAGTAAGGCTATCTATACAACAAATAAAACTTAAATTATCATGTAAACATTCGATGTGACTCTTGTCCACCAATTGGCCAATGATTACACATGTGTTTTGATTCTTGATCTCGCTGGTGAGCACTGAAAACTGGGAAAGGGCCCACTGCATGCTCACAAGGTAATAGGATGAAAGACAAACACTACATTGAGAAATAAGAATGCAAACCCTTTTTTCCATATTATATGTAGATGTCTTATGTAAGGCTTTGTCTACTCACCTGGGTGGGTGGGTAGGTGATACTTGGATAACTCCTCAACCATCTACAAACCCCAATGTGCAACTGGCTATACGAACAGGTAACATCACTAAAGGTAGACCAGAACTGACTCTCCAATCCCAAGTATGACTGTTAATATAGACCAGCACCCGGATATACCCTATTTCTGGTTTTGGTATCACTTGATCTCCAAAACCCCCTCATCTACTCATTTACTTCCCCATTCCCTTCTGGTCAAAGTGGATACTACTTGGAAAACTAAACTTCAAAAGGAACCTCCTGTTGGCTATCAAACAGAAACACTTGAGATTGAGATAAAACCACATCTTCCTTTTCTATGTGGGTTGCCCAGAGTATCACACTTATATTTGTGAATTCTCATTTTGTTTTCAGTTTGTACTTTGCATTTAATTATTCTAGGAAAGTCATTGATTTATGTCTTAACTAAAGGTGAATTTTGAACAGTGTTTTGACTTTATCTTACTAAAATTGACTAAATCTAATATAAATCTAATATATTTTTCTTTGTCCTCTTTTCTTTCTTTTTTTTTAATTTTTTCTTTTTCCTTTTTTTTTTCCTCCAGAACGTCCTGTTCGGACTACGTCTGAAGTTGAAGCAGCATTTGATGAAATCCAGATGATGCTTCATAAGGTGGCTGCCTCTCTTGACGACACCCTTGTTTCATAAAAAGGGTTGGGGTTCTTTTTTTTTTTTTTTTTTTTATAATAAAAGAAAAAGCAACAGAATAAAAAAAGAAATAATAGTAAATAAAAATGCAGTGCAAAGACAAAATGTCAGTTCTTTAAAATTGACTTTCCTCTAACAGCAAATTTATCAAATGTGTTTCTGGAGTATCCATTCATTCAGAAGAACTAAAAATGCAATGAAAATAAACATCTTTTTTTTTTTTTTTTTTTTTTTTTTTTTTTTTTAATATTAAGAACAAATTGATCAAATACAGAGAGCAAGCGCCACCAGGTGTTGAATTTCACTCCAAAAAAAGAAATCATGATATCCTCTCAGAATTGGTTAGCATGAAGAACCCACTGCACCAATGTTTTCTATGCAACCCATTGCACTTTCCGTTTGTCTGAAGCTGGTACTTTTTTCATTTTCTGATTTAAACAAACTTTTTTGAACAGTGAGAAGGAAACAACCAGTTTTCAATTAATCCGTGCTAAGTTTATTTTTTCTCTTTTCTAAAGAAATATTTGCTAACCAAACGAGATTCAAGTGTGTTCTTTTTTTTCTTTTTTTTTTTTTTTCTTTTTTTTTTTTGAACAACCTGCTTATATAATTGTTGAAGTCACAGTGCGGCCTGCTGCTTGGTTAACCATATGTTTCAAGTTATTTATTCTCATGTGATTATTGCAGATTTTACAAGCACACAGATGAACTGCACCACTAGACATGGAAAAACTTGTGAAAAGACTAATACAAATAATTTACATAAACAACAATTTTCAAATTTTAGGTATGCATACAAAAATTTCTGCTGTATTTTTTATTCCAAAGTTGTTTTTTTTTAATACAAGAAATTTAATGAAATTCTTTTTGTAAACCATTTTATCCAAGAATTTCAGATTTAAAAAAAAAATAACAAGAAACTGACTTTTATTTTCTATGATAAATAATTTTTGCCCCACAATGAAAAATTTTTCTTTTTCAAATGTTCAAGAAAATGATGCCAGTTTGCATATCACCTCTTTGACTCATACTTCGAAATAAAAGAAAAAGGTTTGGTTGCTGACACTTTTAGACTCTCCAATAATTCATTGAGCTAATAATTTCAACACCACTCACCGTTTTCTTTAAGCAGCAGTTCTCATCTTTGTGTAACAAAAGCAAACATTCTTGTCATAATGTGTTCAACATGAATGTGAAAGAGACAAAAAGCCTCTTTTTTTTTCTCTCTTCTATTTCATTTGCTAAAATGTTGGTGATGCCTGCATTAAAAATATTCTGCAAAATCAATTCTTTATTTATTAACAAGATTGGAATGAACTGTTCTTAGAAATCAGTGATGAATTAGAAAGTTTAATTATTGCATCTGGCTTTCTTTCTTTGAGAAGGGTCATTTGTATTCCAACTTTTGGAGGACAATTAAATCTGTTTTTGGTCTTGTAAACACATTTCAACTGAGGAAGACTGTAGAATAGAGTGGCCAAAATGTTGTGTTGGCAAAGGCAAGGACATAAAGGAGAGATTAAATTGTCTGAAAAAAAAATTGGAATACTTTCCGACTATCTGTCTCTCTCTCTTTTACACGCGCACACACACGTTTTCTTTCACACACAGACTCTATCTTTCATGCACATACTCTCTCACACACACTTCCTATTTTTGTCTCACTCTCTCATTCATTTTTTCCTCATTCTCTTTCCACACAGTCTCCTTTCTCGCTCTCTCTCTCTCTTTGTGTGCTCGGTCTCTCTCTCTCTTTGCGCACTCGCTCTCACTCATTCTCTCTTTCCACACGTACACCTCTCTCTTTCTCTCTCACACACACACACACACACACACACACACACACACACCCTTTCCACACATACATACACTCTCTCTCTCTCATTCTCTCTTTCCCTTTTTCATATTACATCCTTATTTAGACATGGCACATCTTTGCATAATTCTAAAATCTCTCCCTGACTTGATTGATGATCCTTCTTTAACCCTTTGTGATCACTTTCGTCCCCCCCCCAAAAAAAAACTCTGTTCCCCCCCCCCAAACATGTATCATTAATGGACATATTACCATTGCAGTTTATTATTGCTTATGACAAAGTGGGTGCTATTCTTTGTTCATCACCTGCTTTGGTTTTTGTAAAATTAGAAACTCTTTTTACTGAGATGATTGACAACTGTAACAGAACAAGTCCAACATTTTTCTCTATTACCACTTGTTGACATTGCAGCTGTTAATTCACTGACTTAATTACTTTGTTTCATTGTTTTTCATAGCACCCACAATGTTTGTCTGTCCGTCCAACTTATGTTGATATGTCCCTCATAAACGTCCACAAATCCATACAGGATTTTGTAGAGAAATAATGTTTTATATTAAAGAACTGAGCCCCTTTTGTATAGAGAAGCTGAATATAGCAGTCTGGCTGCTTGAAATGAAATTGCTATTGTACAGATTTCAGAAATTCTTTTAAATGCTCTTATTTTGCCAAATAAGTGAAGGAACGTTTATTTAATACTTGTAGATAAATGACGGATAGTTTTATTTATTTTATGTATTTCATTTTACTTGAGTCACGATAAAATAAATAGCCTACTTTATCTACAGAAAAGCCTAAAAATCATAGTCTTTGCCTCCAAGCACCAAATGCTTGCAAGTATTATGTATTTCATGTTACTCGAGTTACGATAAAACAAAGAACCCATTTTATCCATAGAAAGGCTTAAAATCATAGCCTTTGCCTCCCAAGCACCAAATGCTTACAACAATATTGATGTGTGTAAAAAATATGAGAGTAGATTTACCTAAACAAGTCTTTCGTGTCCAGCCTTGAGATTGGCCAGTGGTCAGTAAATGTGTGTGCTTATTTTGTTTTTTTTTATTTTTTGTTTTTAATAATGCCTAAAGTTATTTTACAGTAAATTAGGCCTCCTTCTAAAAATTCATATTGCCAAATTAATTTTTATAAAAAAAAATAACTTTTCCATGAAAAAAATTTTAACGTGTAAAAAAGTATTTTTCTGCAGTAAGTCTGTGGTCTACTCCATTTTTGACATAGCTTCCTTGAAAACTCTTTTTCTGGTTTTAAAATGATTTATAGAAGTTTATATGAAATTAGAATCCATTTGAATTGCATTGACAGATCCTAGGGATTCAATTGCAGAAAACTTTAAGGATTTTTTGAAAGCTCTTTCTATTTTCACAATTGATAAAATCTTTTCATCTTCTTTGTGGATACTTTAACATCAACATTCATCTTTATGGGAGTTTACAGCTGCCAGTCAATGGTACCCACATCCCCCTCTAAAAAATATTTCCCTGGGCCTCCAAAATTACATCCATGGAACTTATTCATTCTTTGAACCAGATTTAGAATTTTTATTAAGTATCATTCCAGTATTGCTTGTGAATGATGTTTTTATATGGGTGTGTATAGAACCAACCAATCATATTAACTGTCACTACTTCCAACCAATAGCAGTTGTTAATTTTTTTTTTTAATACAAAGCAAAAACTGTCTCATTTACTGTTTGTTCTGTACTGTTTCACATAGGCTTCAAGCTGCCATTTTTAAAACCAAGTGTTGGCACTTCCTTCTGATATTAGGTATCAATTTTATTTTCTGTTTTTTTTTTTTTTTTGTGAGGATGATAAACTAGTTGGGCTATAAGTGTTTAATAATTTATTTACCTCGGGTGTACATTTTTCTATTTAAAAAAAAAAAAAAGTTTAACCTTTCTTGACGTCATGATGTATAATTTATAAACAATTTTTGCATAAGTTAAGAAATATTTCTCAATTCAATTTTGAAGTTTTAACCCTTAAACAGTGGCAAAAAATTGTACAAACATGCACACTAAATGGGTAAAAATACGAGTAGTTTCAACTCTTATTTTCATATTAATTATATGTAAAAATGATATTTTAATTCATTTACATTATAAAAATATAGAAAAAAGGAAATAAAACAAGTGTTATTTTCTTAAGTTTAATATTTTTAACAGTGTGATATTCTTGAAGCATTCCATTAACAATGGATTGGGCATTCTTTATACTAAGATGTCACCATTTTTTGACTCCTTTCTCTTTGAGAAATATGTATGCAGGCATAGAACTGTCTTTGGTTTGTTCTTCCAGATTTAATTGCAGACAAATTCTTCAAAAAATGAATGAATATTAGTAATCTTAAGAGTTGCTAATTAGTCATTTAGTCTTGGGACCTCCACTAAAAATATGATACCTAAGGTTTAAAATAAATTTAAAAAAAAATGAAAAAAACTTTTCTCAAGCTTTTATTTTGGTTTTAATTTCAAGCTGATAGATTAAATTTAATATTCTCCATAAGCAAAATACATTGCTGTACATCAAAAACTAATTTAAATTGATTGGAAGGAGGGGTTTTTCCTTTTTTTTTTTTTTTTTGCTGAAATATCTGATTAACACCCTTTTTTTAGTCATCTTTCATTGCAATGTAATTCTCTTTCTTAAAATATCTTCCAAAAATAAAATATACTTTTCTGAAACTTTATTTGAGGAATATTAGCAGATTTAAAGTTAAAGACTCAAATAAATGATGCCTGATTGAAAAAGTTTGAACCATTAATTGGTGATATCTGCTGATTTCTGATGAAATGTCAATTGGCAAGGCTTGCTGTTTAAGGGTTAAAAACTAAAATTTTCAAGGAAATTAAAAAAAAAAAAAAACCTGCAGTGCAGAAGATGAATTTTTTTTTTTTTTTTTTACTGTGGCTAATATGTATCAGAACAGATACAAAGGAGGCCCAGGATTGCATGCAAACATGTTTGCCAACACCAGTTACATCCAAATTTTTCCTGTTAGCAGCGGGACAGCTTGGCATGTCCAGATACAGGCCTCTCTGTAACTGGTCTAGGTCTTTGTAAGATGCCTTATGCCAATAGAAGCAAGTAGGAAACCAGCAGTCAGCAATATACAGTGTCTGATGAAGTCAGTCTTGTGAGCATTTTTGTTCCTTAAGTTGCTGTGGTTTCCAAGACAATGTTAGTTTTGTCACCTTTCATCTCTTTCCCCACCCTGCCTTAGTTGTTGGGAGAGCTATCAGTTCGGTGTTCCCCCCCAAACCTCAACACGCTCTTGCCATACCATGTTTGATGTGATAACTGACATCCATTAAACGTGGAACTAGAACAGTGAGCGAAATAATGGGTTCAGTTCGACATTTCAACCACCTGAAGAAGGCCAGAGCGTACAACGGCCGAAACATTATAATAAATATGGCGATAAAGATGAGGACAATAGTCCAAATAATGTAAATAGTGAGAAAAAATGTGTATTTAAAATTTAAAAAAAAAATTTTTTGTTTGATATTGAATATACATACATACAAACAAACAAACACATACATAAAAATACATACATACAAATACATATACATTCAGACAAAAACATATACATACATAGATTGATAGAAAAACATATACATAGATATGCTAAAAGATATATTAATTTTTTGAACTAATTAAAAAAAAATAAAAAAAAAACAATAAAAAAAATCTTTAAAATTTAACATCCAACATAGCCTAACATTTGATTTAGTACCCCTGACTAATATGAATTTGGATCAAATATGAATTAGAATCCAAGAATGATAGGATAAGAAATAAATATGAAACGTTTATAAATTTATTATTATGCTTCGCTTTTATTCAAGCTTCATCAAAAATGTTTGCAAATCAATTATGGAAGAGAAAGTTCCAATTGCAGACGTTAATTTATTGCAAAATAAAATAGAATGAACTTTCTATTGTATTTTTAACTAATGGTAATTTTGAATTTTCTGGAACTCAAGGGAGGTAACTCATTCTGTAATATTACAGTGTTTAATATTTAGCTTCTATATAAGCAATCTAAAATTTTTGTTTGCAATCTCGTGTGGTTCTATAAAAACAACTGCATATCTGATTCTCTGTTTCTATAAAATCTTAACTATATTTGGTAACGAGTCTATTTTCTATAGTTTTCTTGTATGTATCTTTCAGTAAATAATTTTTCTCGGTGTTGATGGCTGATAAATATTGGTCAAGTGATTCTGAACTGACACCAAATAACACTGAATTTCCTTATTAAAATGGGTGGTCATTTTCACAAGTAAAAAACAATTTTTTTTTTAACAAATGATCTTATGATACACATTACATTTTTTTACGTCTATATCATGGCATTCTTTGCTAGCCCAAGTTGAAGTGCATTTCTTACCCAGAACTGGTGGCCTATCTCAAATCTTGTAAGATCATATGAGTTTATCATAAAAATATATATTAATAATTATTGATGTTGCAAGCTAAGTTCTATTCTAATTGTTTCTTTTGCTTTTATCAGCTATAAAAATCTCTTCTAGCTTCTTGCTTTCATATTAATTACAATCTATAAAGATTTAAATGCAACATCAATTGTCATTTTCTGTCTCCTTGAATCCTGTTCTTTTTATTGTCCTTTTTCCTTAGTAATGTTTTTTTTTTTTAGTTTCTTTCACTCTATTGTCTTTCATCCTCAGTAACCCCCTCTTGTATTAGAGCTTTATCGCTTTGCTTGGGGGGTGAAATGGTTAAAAAAAAAAAAAGAAAAAAAAAAGTCAAATTGTTGCAGTTGTAATATATTTTACAGCATTTATTTATTAAATCAGTCATCATAAATTGATTTTAATGTAGCATATTTGCACAGGAATTGTATTTTATTTTTAGAATATGTATTTTATATTAAACTCTATTGAATTTTTTTTTGTTTTGTTTTTTTTTTGAAAACTTTCTACTTTAAAATTGCTGCAGAAAAATATTTAAAAAAATCTTTCTTTGTCTTGACCGCTGGTACATTATTTTTTTTTTTTTTTATCAGTTTTTTATCTTATTGCTGCTATTTTTTTTTAGTGTGATTTGTTGAGAATAAAACAACAAAGAAAAATTCCAACATGATTTCAAAACCTAAAGAAAAACTACCTTCCTTTATTTCACAATAAAGTGATTTTTGCAATTTTCTAAAATATTTTCAATTAAAACTTGAATGAAAGGTTCTGAAAAGAAAATGCTATTTTTGTGTAAATGTTCAGACTGGAAAAAATGCATGAAAAAGTTGGGTAGGGAGGGAAGACATATTTTAAAAAAGTCTAAAAGGGAATTCAGATTGAGTTGTAAAATGAGACAAAACAGCCTTTTTTTTCTTTTTCTTTTTTTTTTTTTAATGTTTTTTAAATCAGCTTTTCAATATTGACTTTCAAACTTCAAATGAATAGCAAATAAAAAAAAAATTAAATAAAATAAATAATAAATCTTTAAAAATACAAAAATTAAAATTACTTTAAAGCAATTTCTGATTCCTTTTGCAGAATCTGATTGTAAAAATTGGATTGTGTCTTGTGAATTTCGTTGCTAAATTATTTGAAGAAATCTTTTGGTTTGTGTATGCAAATGCATGTATAAGACCCAATAGTAAAAAAAAAAAAAAAAAATGTTATTAAAATGGCTGTTTCATAATATTTAAACATTGCCCACTCTATTCATCTGTGACTTAAACCATTTCAGCACTGGCCTTTTCTTTTTTCATACATTCTGCTGAATACATCCACTTCTAATTTTTCTTAGCCTACCATTAAATGACCAGAAACAGATAAAATATCAACAAGGACATTATTCAGCAAAATAAATATCCATTGTTTTTTTTTTTTTGTTGTTTTTTTTTTCTTGTCTCTTTTATTACCAAATGACAATAGAGGCGTTGACATGTTTTTAAGGCCATCCAGTTGAGTATATCTTGCCATGAGTAAAAAGTTTGTGTTTTGAAATTCTCTGTTGATAGAAACATTTTGTTTACATATGTATTATTAGTTGTGTAGAAATAAATCTAAATGTTTTGATTGGGTAATAAAAAAAAAAATACCTGCATCAAAACCTGCATCATTTTGGTTTGTAATTAATCAATGTTCAATATTCAATTCTGACACTTTTTATCAGTTTTTATTTGAACTTTTTATCAAACTTAATTATTTTAATTTCCAATCTTGTTAAATTCAATCTAAAAGAAAAACGGCTTTATTTTAGCAAATATCTTTAAACATTTTTTTTTTCTCATTTTTATTCTAATTTTTTAAAATGTTTTTCTGTTTAAATACCGGTTTCTACTTCTTTATTAGAATTATAAACATTTTAAATTTCTTTTTTAACCTGATGTTTATCTTGAAAGCAACAGTTCAAGGTTGCAACTAATTTTTTCTGTATTTTCTCAGTATTGTATCTCAGCCATACTTCCAACAACAGTAACAACTAAAAATGGATAGCACATGTAAGTAAACAGGAAACTAATGATATAATGAAAATGTTGAATTTTCATATGAACAAAATTTAAACAAAATTTTAGAAAGGAAACTCCTCCTAATACTAGAAAAAGCGATGTTAGTGGGCTTGAGAAGCCTCTTTTCCTGGCAAACCGTTTTAAGAAAAAGATTTTATAAATTTTAACAGACAATGTTAACTGTTTGGCTAATGAATGTAAAATGCTTCCTGTATGAAAATGGTTAATCTCATCATTAGCATTATGAAGGATTTCTAGCTGAACCCATATGATGAATATGAGAAATTCGTTAATTGATTTGTACTCAACAAAATTCACATTAATTATTTTTATCACATCCAGATAGCTTTTATATCAAGTTATTAAAACCTGATTTTTTTTTTATAGATATTTAACTACTTATACTAAAAGCCTGTTTTACAAGTCATCTACTTTAGTGTTTGATAATGAATTGATGTAGACGCGTTTTTTTTATTTTGTTTTAGAGTATGTAATTAGACTTTCTGTTCTGTCTAAAAACTGCTCATAATATTTTGAGTTTAGAAGTGGAGGAGAATTGATCTGATCATCCATTATAAAAATATTGATTTAAATGATGTAATATACAACAGTTTTTGTTAATATAAATCTATTTTGAAATGATCTTTGTGTCATAGCAAATTTTTCAATTGTTAAAATACTTTTCAGGATATGCTTTTTAAAAATCATATTTTGTACCATCTTAACCCAAAATAGGTTCCCATGTTTGAAAGGATTTTAATTCAATTTAAGAAAAGATTTTAAAATTTACATCACTTTAAAATATTCATCACAAAATGTGGGATTCAGGAAATTCATAGTTAAATAAATTCTGCTAAAATTGATTTCCAAACATTTAGTATAAATCCACTCAAATGAGTTCTTAAATTACCATATACTGATTTCATTAGTAAAAACTTGATAAATATACTTTAAAAAAAAATCTATCAAATTTAATGGTAAGAGTTTTAACCAGTGTTAAAAAAAAAAAAAATGTAAAACTCTAAAATGTCAGCAAAATAAGTAAACATTTAAATGTTTTTTTTTTGTCCCATCTCCTATCTTCATCCTTCCAATCAAAACCAAAATAAATAATAATCAATTTTTGAATTTTTCATTGATGCTAAAAATCATATATGGGGAATATATCAATTTTATGCTCTTTTTGTTTGTTTTCTTATCTGAACACATAAGCAATACACGTTTGATTCCAATTTATCCAACATCATTTTTATTAAAAATAAAAAAAATGCCATTATTATTGTAGCTACTCAGGCTCCACTTTTAACTCTTTGTAAAATGAATAATTAATAATTTCTTATGAAATAATTTTATTTTTAGTATTTTGTTTTACAAAATTTATTGTTTTGGACAATCTTAATTTTAAAATTTAAAAGAAAACACAATGACAATGTAAGACAGATCATGTGACATAACCGTCCACTATAATATTTGTTTTACTGTTATTAAAGAAAAAAATTCTGAAAATCTAAGACAATCTTTTTTTTCTTTTACTAACTGCTATATAATTGTTTTCAGAAATAAAAAAAAATTGAAAAAAGAAAAAAAAAAAATTCATGATATATCATTCAATTAACTTTATTTTTGGTCAATTTTCTCCATAGCAAATTCCCCAGAAGCAATAAAATGTTTAATGTTCTTTTACATAATCTAATAAGCTTCAGCTAAGTCCATAAAATATTTTCTCAAATGTAGTAACAGGTTTACTTTTTAAATTGACTGAAAGTATTTACTGTAAGATCTTTAAACAACATACCTCTTGAAATTTCTTCAATTAAGTTTTTTTCTTCTTTTTTAATTTGACAGAAATTTCAAGCTAAAATTTAATAATTAAAGGAATTTTTATAAAGCTAGAAGAGCAATATTTTTAATACTGGCGCCATCTTGTAATAAGTCACAACTTTTCAAAATATGAAACTATTATTAGATCAGCAATAATTTTTATGTTTGTCTTTTTTATTGTAATAAGGTATATGTAAAAAAATAAATAAATAATAATAATAAAAAGATTGCTTTTCTTTGGCTGCTAACAAATAATTCTTAATTTAAGAATAAAATTATTGTTATTAGCATCTAACTAAGTACAAATTGATCTTCTTGGGAGTTTTTCATTGCAAAGATCACAGTCAAACCATCAGAGATATGATCCTTTATTCGTTTTCTGGCTGTGATCAAAGTTTAGTATCTGTTTGTGCGCAACCGTTTTCTTTTTTATTTATTTAAAAATTCATTTGAACTGGAAGGAAATTTTGCTTTTGAGATTGTTACTTTAAAACCTTTCATAAAAAATAAATTTATTTTAACACTTCGCTCGTTTTTCATGTGGACCGAATCAGATCAAAGGGAGATAACTTGTATATATTTTTTCTCACTACCCAAAGAATTCGAAGCACTGACAGCAAGTTTTATTGCTAGAGCTAAAATTTATATTTTTCTTATTTTATGACCAACTGAAATGTTATGTTTTCTTTTTTCTTTTCTTTTTCTTTTTGTTGTTTCTGGCTTTGCGTCCTTGAAGCTTTATTGATAAGAATGTGGATGTCAAAAAAAATAAATAAATAAAACTAAAAGGCTTTGCTTTCTTTTGAAATGGTTGAATCTTCTTGAGAGCATCAATATGAAAAAAAAAAAATAATTTAACCTTGCAAATGTACGTGTTCAGCTGTGAATTTTTTGTTTTTTCCTGAGAGAAAATTTTGAAATTCTTGCTTAATTTTTTTTTCTTTAGCAGCCAAAAGTCAGTCTGCCTAAAATGGCTGAATATTTCTCTTGGTTTTGTAAAGTCAGAAAATGTTGTCATTATTGTTATTTGGAAGTGTTTTAATGCCAGGGTTTTTTTGTTTTTTTGTTTTTTTTCTACTGGCATTTTCACCTTTTCTTTTTTTACTCCATGCCTCCATTTTTTTTTTATCTCTCTTTTTTTTCTCCATGTATCTCTTCACCCTCAGCCATGTCATCTTTCTCTCTCACCCCTCCACGTCTCTCTCTCTCTCTCCCCCCTCCACTCTCTCTCTCTCACCCCCCTCCACGTCTCTCTCTCTCTCACCCCCTCCACGTCTCTCTCTCTCACAATAAAATAAAGGAAATGGTGTTAAGAAAAAAAGTTGCTAAAATAAAAATCATTTTGAAATTTGAAAGTACAATTCATATTGGATCAAAAAGATACAAGAAAAATATTCTTTTTTTTTTTTTTTTTTTTTTTTTTTTTTCCAAGTTATTCAGTGGTATGTATTTGTATTGAATTTTAATATTTTACTTTTTCTTTTGTTTACTGACCCAAACTTTCTAATTTATTCTCATTCAGGCTGAGCCAAATATTTGTCACTTAATGATTCTATCTTTAATGAAAATTTACAATCTTTGACCTGTGTTGGTAATAAGCGTTTATATATAACAAACTTTTATTACTTTTCTCTTGAAATTAAATATTATAAACAATAAAATACTCAACCTAGATTGAAAATATCCTTTTCATTTAATTTCAGATTTTAACATCAAATCTTAGGCATGGTTGATTAATCTTATGAATTTGTCAAACTGGAGAAAACAAATTTTGTGTGTGCGTTGTTGCATTGTCAATTAGTCATCATTGCAGTTAATATGGTAAATAAACTCTCAATAACCAGGAAATGAAAATCTGCAATTATTTTGTTTTTGTATATAAAGGTGTGTGTAAGTTGATTTCTTTTTTTTTTATGAAAAGATACATCTACAACCCCCCCAATCTTATTTTAAATGTTCTTAGAACTGGACATGTATCAAATATAGAGAAAGTTAATACATTTTAGTAAATTTCATAACTTACACTTGTAATTCCTTCTCTTCTAATTGTATTTTGAAAAGTTGGTTTAACTTAAGTAGTTCCAATTGTTGGCAAATTATTTGGTCTCTAACCACTTCACTTATCTCTTAAGGCAATTACTTATTGAAGATTTAGATAGATGAGCTGACATTTTTTTTTTTTTTTTTGGTGGGGGGCTGATTGATTATGACCTCAGTTCCTCAGAAATTGCACTACTCTTTAGGGGTACACGCACACACAATTTTGCTTAATTCAATTTATTTTTCTAAATTGGTGAATTTAATCCGAAACACAAAATAATGATAATAAAAAATTAAATCAATTTTTGTAAGAAAGACTGATTATATTTACCTTTTAATTTTATCCTCTACTTTATGTTGTGGTAATTAATATGTTCTTCCAATGCAACATCAGCCATGAAAACAGACTATATATATATATATATATATATATATATATATATATATATATATATATATAAGAAAGAACAGTAAGATATATAATCCAGTGTTCTTTAAGTATACAGGTACGAAAAAATGCCGTAAAATTTTTTGCCATTAATAAAAAAAAAAAAAAAAAAACAGACGACATGCATTTAACGGATGTCAGAATTTGTTGAAAAAATACACTCCTACCCTCCCTAAACTTAACCTCTTTTTAGAATGTAACTCATAATTGATACAACAATAGTTAATAAAAATGAACACACTACTGCCCCTGTCTGAATGATTGGATTTCTCTGTATCCTTGGAAACAGGAAATTATGAATTTATATGTACGTTTAAAACTCAGTAAATTTAAAAATAAATTATTCCAAAATTCGCTTGAAGATGAAACAGAACTAATGATTTCAATTTAATTATATAATTAAATTTGAAGTTTTTAGCCTGTTTTTGAAACATGGTTATTACTGTGTAGTAAAGAAACCATATTTTAAATCAGTTAATTTATAATAAATATACATATATAAACATATACATAACTGCTAAAATTGATTGAATGTAGATCATAAATATTTAGAGGCACTTGAAATTAGGATAACTGAAATGGCTTCTTTTTTTTTTTTTTTTTTTGCTTATACCCTCTTATTTGAACACTGGTTTTTAAAAAAAATCATCAGGTGACAAGTGATTTGAACTTGCTTGTTAATAAATTGAGAATTTCTTTAACTGATGAGGATGATTAATTATTTTGTAATATTTTTTAAGGCATCTGTTCAAAATGAGGCTGTGTCTTTCAAATACCTACCTGCCAGATTCAGAGAGAGGAAATAAAAAAAAAAAAAGTTTTCTCCTGATTCCATCCATTATTTATTTATTTATTTTTTGTCAGCTTTGTGACTTTTCTCCCATTTCTTCTTAATTCTTTTCTTGTGTATGTATGTGTGTGTATATATATATATATATATATATATATATATATATATATATATATATATATATATATCACATCCAGAAAGAGAAGTGGCAAATTTTTTAACGCCCACTCCCCTAAAAGTGTCAAAAGGTCGTTTTTTTTGGTTTTTTTTCTCTTGACATCATTATTACACTATACTCCCTCAAAAATTTTATACATTTTTTTTTTCTCAAATTGGAAACAAAGAATTAATCACTATTCAGTCGTTTATTATAAGAACAGATTTATATCTACATGACTATAATATACTGAAATACCTGTAGAAATTCCCCTGTCACATCATTAAATATTTGAGCTTAACAACTTTAACAAAATATTGCAATAACAATCATAAATATGAATGATGGTTGTTAAGAAGTAAGGGGGTACAAATGAAAAGATTTGAAATTGATAATTTTTCCATTTCACTGAAACAACCGATAAACACTTCTATCTTCCTTTTTTTCTTCGTTCATTCATTGTCTCACTGAAACCAAGTAGCACAATCAAAATAGAATAGTCCATTATTTATTAGGTATTGGTAGGGTGTAAAGTACACACTAAGAAACTACAATGCAATATTTATTATTTACCATAAGAAATAATGGGTAATTTGTTTTTAAGCCCCCCCACAAAACATGTAATAAAAATTTGCCAAATAGTTATATTTAGGTGTAAATTTACATGCTTAATTCTAAAATAACAAAGAAATTTTGATAAAATCTACCATTTTGAAGTTATCGACAATAGAATTTTTTTTTTTTATTGCGCATGCAATGAGTCCTTAGTTGCACAGCAATTCAATCAAGTAAGAAAAAGGCCATTAACAATGTAATCTTCCACACAAATCTGATCAGCAGCGAATGTATGCAAACAACACCAGTCTAAACTTTTATTGTCGATAACTCTTAAACAGTAGATTTTATCAAAATTTCTTTATTTTTAAGCATGTAAATTTACATGTACATATAACTATTCGGCAAATGTTTATTACATATTTAGCATGGGGCTTAAAAAGCAAATTACCTGAAATAACTATGAAAACAATTTTTTTTTATTTATGAAACAAAAGAGAACAAAAATATTTTTAGAAAAATGTAACAATGAATAACTAATTATAAATTTTTTTTTGGTGGGGGGGGGATGTATTTTTTGGACATTATAGATTTTCTTCTGGGATTATTTTATATCTTAAATTACTTTTTGTTTTCATTTTCCAAGGGGAGGGACTCATTTATACATTCATCAAATGGCAAATTATTTTTATTTAAATTTTTGTCAATTCTTGAGAGAGAAAAAAATGTATAAATACAGTTACATGTTTGAAATTCATTAAAATTTTAAAAAATAGGTTTTTACAACAATAAGAAATGCTGAGAGAGTTTACAGTAATAAGCAGTGTTAAGAGAAAAAATATCTTTATAACACATTTTTTTAATTTTTTTTTATACCTGTTTGTTAAATTTTGCTAGAAAATCTTTTTTTTTTTCTTTTCTGTTGGCACTGAACCAATTCCAAGAAATTCTCAACTGAAGTCTTAGAAATGTTTAAGTTCACTTCAATGTTTCTGTTAAAAAGAGGTTTCCTTTTTTTTTTTGCCTTCAAACTTCCATTATTGTTAGTTTTATTATTATCATCATCATCATTATCGCGCGCTTGTTTCTCTCTTCTCTCTGAAGTTCAATTCAGGCTGCATTTTTTTTTTTGTTTTTTAATAAAAACCAGAATATAAAAAAAATTTTGTTCATGTTTTTTCTATAAAACAATATCACAGATCTTTATCTCTCCCACCAGCAGCATGGCCCAGCGTTGCCCGTGCTTGATTCAAAAATCGTACAACTCATACAGCAATCGCTATCACTTGACTTAAAACATTTTTGCCCTTCCTTGCCTTTAAAGGAGTGCCCTTTGCTTTGCTGATGTTGCTACATGCCTTACTTCTTGCCTATCTCACACTGCAATTTTTTCTAAGCTCTATACTAAACATTAAATCTGTTACGAAAAAAGAACTAAACAAAATGAACACAAAACGATCAGCTTTAAAAAAGGACTTGTAACTGGAAAAACCGAATGAAAAAAAGAATGTTAACAACAAATACTTTTCACACTCAACCCAGTTCTGCGGAATCAGAATCAACGTTGAGTTTAAGCAAGCGAATGAGCCAATTGGAGTAAAGTGCCATGCAGATTTAAATTTTTCCCACTTGTGACGAATGCAGCTATCGATATATATTTTTTTTTAGCATGCTAGTTAACATTCGTGTCAGTCAGCTGTTGGCTCTCATGCTGGCCAATAGAATCTTCCTGCCTATTCATGGCAGCCAGCTATAGGCTCACACTCTGGCCAGTAGAAAATGGCCGCAAACTACATGAAAACTGCTGTAGAAGCATGAAAAAATCAATTATTTCCACTATCGATGGGAGTTGGGAAATGCAAAGTCAGTCTTGGCCTTCCCACTAAATTGAAGCATGTTGGTGCAAATCCGTCGAAAATTGCAGCCGTGCATTCGTTACACACACACACACACACATCCTGCCTTTTATAGATAGAGATTAAAAGTAATGAGATATTCCATTGTTATTGAATCAATCAACACCAATAAGTGAAAAATACCTCATCTTAAAAATAACAGAATATCTCATTAGTAAATAGGAGAGATCAGATTGCTAATTAATTGCTGTTATTTTGTTAGCTTTCTTTAGATATTTGTATTTTTAATGATAAAAAATTTATGGTGATTTTCTAAGCTAAAATTTTTCTGAGATTTGGCACAATGAGGATTGAATACTCACTACTCAAATGTAATTGTTCGAGTGAGACAAGCTTGCTAACTATTATACCCCACCAATGTGGCCAAATTCTTTGTGACAACAGAGATGTAGATTGATAAAAAATTTTAATTATTCATGCAGAAAATATAATCAATACAATTTGAAAAATTACTTGCTGTTAATTTTCTTTTGACAATATATGCCATGTTAATTTTATTTGGATATTTTTTTTTTTTTTTTAAAAATCAGTGTAACGGAATTCATTAGATAAAATAATGGATTGCGAATGCAGAGAAAAAGAATCAAGTTACATCTGCAAACTGCAATTGGCAGACAATATTGAAAAACTCTGATTGTAATTGTGACTCTTCTCATATTGTAGCCAAGCCATGTCTTCAGGTCCTATGTTGCTGATTAGGGGGCTCTTTATCCGATCTTCCCAGTTAGGAGCAATGGCAACATGCGAGTGAACATGACTGTTTTTGCCCTTGTCGGATAGAGATAATTACCGATGGGCAATACCTTGGACCAGCAAGTTGTTCATCCTCTCCTCAGTCATGATGGTCACAAGATACATCAATAGCACCAAAAAAAAAAAAAAAAAAAGAAAAAAGTGCTATTACAAAATTACTAATTTTTTCCAAAAAATTTCATTTTCAAGATTTTAATGGATGGATGTTCCAGTTTTTTTATTGCATAATACTGACTGATACTAAAATTGAAACAAATATTTTCAATACTTCTTTTTGCAAAGATTAAAGTTGTTAGATCAAAATTGTATCTCAATACCAACTGACAAATACATGAATTAACTAATGTAAACCTCAAACTTTAACATGTCCCAATACTAACTCCTAAATCTACCTTAAACTATTTGTATCCTAGCAAAATTGTTTGGTAGAAGGTTAAATGCATACCTGGTTATTTAACCAATCAATCATTTCATTTCAACGGGTCTTCTTCATTACAGTGATTATGCCCTATCTTTTTTTTTTTTATATTTAAAAAAAAAAAAAAAAAAAAAAAAAAATTACATCTGTTAATTAGATTTACTTAAAATAATGAATAATTTCCCCACCCCCATAAATTCATCACAGAAATTTTCATTTATGTAATAATGTTGCTTTATCGTCTTTATTTTATGAATATTAAAAAACATTTATTTACACATGTATTTTGGATAAGACATCTTTTCTTTTATTTATTTGTAAACTTAAATTTCTCAAAAAATAAATAAAATGTTATAAAACATTTGACTTTTAGAGAAAAATTTTTGTAACATACTAAGGGAATATATATCTTATAAAGTACAGTGCGCGTGTGTGTGTGTGTGTGTGTGTGTGTGTGTGTCCAAGCAACTCCTCTGCTCTCACTGGTCTGATTTCAGTGATTCATAGCTCATTCAAAAGCCCTAGAAAAGTTAGGTGCAGAAAACGATTTTCCTTGAGGTCAGATTCAAGTTGCCAGATTATGCATGGTTAAAAATATATATTATGGTATTATCGTTGCATTCATGGTTCAAGGGGAGTAACTCTTATTTTCCTTTTGTAGCCAAAATTGCACAGCACTACCAGACAGCATTTAAGCTAGCTCCTGTGGCAGACTCTTGGTTTGGCCATAATCACAATAGCTAGGGAGGAGTAGATGTGATAGGCAGCAATAAATTACAGAACTCAAAATTGATCACTGCGTTTAAGTATTGAATTAATGTTTAAGCTTACCTTTTAAAAGTTCAACAATAATTCTTGGTATAATTTGATTGCCACTGACTCAAGTCTTTAATTACGCCCCCCAAAAAAAAAAAACAACAACAAATAAGAAAAATGTGAAGTGCCCAATACACTAAGTAGAGCAGTTTATATATATATATATATATATATATAAAGCTTGGTATAATTTGATTGCCACTGACTCAAGTCTTTATATTCAAATGAGTATTTTTTTTTAAATTTTTTTTTTTAATAGTTCATTTGAATAATAAATACATTATTATATAATGGCAAAAAATTCATATTGCAATTCCTGTTTTTTTATTGTTCTCTCTGCTTAAGTGTTTTTGTTCTATTCCTGGGCACTCAATGACCCCCTGTGCCTCGTTTTGAGGTGAAAAAAAAAAAAAGCCAGGGGTACAAACAAGTTGCAATTAATTGAAGAGAAATAAGACAAAACTCAAATTGGGTGGAATATGAAGGCATTTATTAAAGCCCAAAAGTGAAATGGGGACAGCTACATTTGTGGTGGAGTTAACCTGCTTTTTCTGTTTCTAAAGATGATAAATGTTGAAGATGAAAAACGAAGCATTACAAAAATGTTGTGATTTCCATAATGACCTTAGGTCTGAATCACTAAACACTCTTCAGTTATGGCTGAAAACCTTTGTGTGGCTGGGGCAGGGAGAAATCTGGTATCTGGTTCCATTAACTGAAAGTTTGTAAACAAAGTGAAAGATTTCTAGAAATGTATGAAAACCAAAACTGAAAGGTCTGATTGCAACATTTACTTCTAAAATAGAAATTGGTTTTCTGTTGAAAAGTTTCCAAAGTGGTCGAAAAGAACTGATTAGATCTTTGATCAAAAAAAATGCTGCAGAAGATTTCTTAATCTTTCAATTCCTTTTACAATATTTTAATCAGCATTTCTAATTTGGTTGATGGAAGCGATTTTGAATACATATCTGTGAATAGATAAAAATGTGTAAGAGAGAAAGTACAATCTGAAAAATCATTTCCTTTATGCATTCAATGCAAGTGATTAGAAAGTCACCTAGTGAGGATCAAAGAATGCATTGATTGTAGGGGGTAAAAAAAAAAAAAAAATGTATATGCACTCAATTTAGATTTTAAAAAAATTAAAAAATTTTTTTTTTAGAGTTTATCAAGATTTATGTTGTTATCAAACTAAAAAAATACTCAGCATAAAAAAAATGCCACACGTAACTTAAAGTTGTTTCCCAAACATTTTATTTGAACAAAGGTCATAAGAATTTTTAATAAAATTTAATAGACATTTCCATAAACAAAATATCCATTTTGTCTTTTTCTTTATTCACATTAAAAAAAAAAGGGGGGGGTGGAGAAAATAAAATTCAAATACCTATATAAACTAACACAAATTGATAATTGTAACTATTTGCATCTTGTCATGAAAACATTTCAGATAACAATGTATAAATAAAGAACTGAAGTTAGAAAAAAAATGGCAGAGATAGTGAAGGCCTTGGAAGAAAAGTCCATCATCTTGCCTCCACTCTTGATGACAAGTAAAAAATATAAGCATATTGTGTAGAGAAAGGACAGGAGTTGATGAGTTTCAAAAAGGGATCAATCTGATTTCCAATTATTTTCATATATTGATCACACGACTGAGTTTTTGAACTCTATTCAAGAGAATATCGCCATGTTTGATGGTTGCCTGAAACAAAAGAAACAGACATTAACTAAAGGGAGCAAAGAAATGAATTACATGTCAAAATGCATTGTTATTGAAAGATTGATAGCAGAAAGTTTTAAACCTGCCTCCAAAAATTACATCTTATTAAAGTTGCTTTCCAAAAATAGTGGATAAGACAAGAATAAAAAGATGGTCAATTGCACGTATAAAGAAAGTTCATATATTTAAATATTACTCAATCTCCTTACATTGTTTGGACTGTTGTTCTCAAATCTATTGCCATATTCACGACATTTCAGCCATTGTACACTCTAGACTTCTTCAGGTAATTTTTGTTGTAATTTTGAACTGAACCCTTTCTTTAGTTCACAGGAGTGGGTAGATTGTTCTAATTCCATGTGTTATGCCTTTGAATATCTCAGTTTTAATTAATTCCTCTTAGTAACTCAACTCTAAGTTTTTGTTTCCTCTGCTGTAACCAGGTATTTAATTCACAACTCTTTTAGGTCGTCACTTTTGGATTAATCAACCAACACTTTTATCTACTGGGCTAGGTGTCCTTACTCAATCTCTGTTAATGGATTTCTACAAGTATCGTATATAGAAATTGATTTCTGAATAATAACTGAAAAAATATAAGATTTTAAACCTAAGCTGAAAAAGTAAATATCAAAAAATAAAAATAACTACGATGAACTGACATCTTGGACAATTTTGAAGAGTGCAGTTTTGACATATATGGCCAAAAAATATTTTTTATTCAAAAAAAGATTTAAAGCTCTTAATCTCTGGGTTGAGGCATTAGCATTATTTACATGCAGACTATTGTCCTCATCTTTGTTGTTGTTGTTATCACAATGTTTCAATTGTTATGCCCTCTGGCCTTCATTCATTCTTGTTAAAAAAAAAAGCTTTGTAAAGTGACATGAAGACACAAATCCTAGAAAGGTTTTAAATATATAAAGCTTTAAAAAAAAAAAAAAATTTTTAAAAATGCAAAAATAATAGCTATTCATTTGTACAAGATGCAAGTATTTCATATAAACTTTTCATATTCTGAGAGATTTTTGACAAATTCTTATTTTCTATTTGACCAAAATTATTGATATCTATTGTTAAAGAGAAAAAAAAAAAAATGAACAAAAACAAAATGTATACAAAATTAGAAAACACTTTTTTTTCAGTTTAAATAAACCCAAAGTTTTTAAGAAATATAATCAATATTCAAAATAATTACCAAAGTAAAGATTGTGCAGCTCTTCCTAAACAATTTTTCAAAAAAAAAAAAAAAAAAAAAAAAAAAAAAAAAATCTATCAATACATATTAGTTAAAAGTTATTTTTAAAAATGTTTTTATTTTCTTTGTGGAGGACAAGCCCAGCCACATTTATGAGAGGCTGAATGGAACTCAAACCCAATTGTATTTCAATAAATTCAAAGTTGGTTATATATTGTGATCAAAGGCAATCAGTTTACAACAATAATGAAAAGCTAATACTAGAAGAATAGAAGTCAGAAGAGAAAAAAATAACTTCCTAAGTTTTTGTTCAGAATTCTTACCTGATATTGCCAATTCTTACTGTCTGGTCGATTTGTCTCTACAATGCCACCAACCTTGTCAATCTTGCAATGTAAGCGTCCAGCAGCAATAAATCTAGATAATTCCCTAAAATACAAGAGAAAAAAAAAGATATTCATAAAAAGGCATAAAAATAAAAACTATCAAATATGAAAAATCCCTTTTGCAGCATTGTTTTTTTATTTTTGTTATTTTTAATCAAATGACACTTCTAAATGAGAAATAAAAAGTTATCTTTCAAAGAAATAGCCTCCCTATAGACATAAATATGAAATAATGATTTTAAAAGGACATATGGGTAGAGGAAAGAAATTAAAAACTTGTATAAAAAGTTCATTTTATCATCATATACTTTGTGACATAGAAAGATCAAAGAAAATTCTCATATTCAAATTGTGCACAAAATACAATAAAACTAAATATAATTTTGTTTAAAATGTTGTTTACATGTTATTATCATGAAAAGACTTTATAAGAGTTAAGAAATTCAGCTAATTACTGGATTTTAATAAAACTTTTTATTTAAATGATGAAAATTATCTATAAAAAATTTTACATCCTATTTTTTTCTTTCAGATGAATACACCCTCACCAATTAAGTTAATGATTTCCCTACCTTCCACTCAACGTTTGTAAAGAAATGATAGAATTTAAATGTAAGTATAATTGAGATAGAGTTTCTTTTAGAATCTCAGAGTTTAAAACTGAAATTAATAAAAAAATAAAAAAGATCATACTTTTGATTGAAATAGTTGATTTTGTACTGCAATTTTATTTTCTAAATAATATATATATATAAAAAGGAGAGAGAGAGAGAGAGAGAGACAGACATCTAGAAATCATTAATGATAGATAAATAACAGAATAATTGATTGAAAGTACTTACTGATCTACAAATTCTACAGTAACTCCAAAAGCATCAGCCATATAAGCTAGAGTAAGACTTCGGTAAGACTCAAGTAGTTGGGAGTAAGCAACAATTCTCATCTCACGAATGTAGTAGCGATAATGGGGAGATAACAAGCGATCATATTTCATTGTGTCTTCAACCCAAGCTAGAAAAGAAAGAAAAATACAAAGACAATTACAAAATAAACAAATTGAAAATTAATTAGAAAGATTTTAGCTCATGCTACTATTTTAGACTTAATAACAGAACAATTTTTTAAGTTTGGAAAACATTTTGTCAATTATTATAGATTTTGTATATTCTTACAAAAAAAAAAAAAAATGTTAAGTGACATTTTCCCAACCAATCCGCTTTAAAAGAGTTGTAAACAAATTGAAACTTATTTTATTTTATTTTTAATCTAAAAAGTATTTGCTAAAATATAAGGTGCAATTAATAGAGTGTATTGCAGTTGTGTTATGTGGGCTGGAGATGCCCAACCCTCACTTTCCAGCCTTGCTGGAGTTCAAAAGATTCTACACATTCTTGTCGGTGATGAATTATTTTCATCCATACAGCCTCTTTCCAACATTAAAAACTTCTCACTTCTCTACTGCTATTTCTATAGGAAATGTTATAATGAGTTAAGTTCCCTAGCTCCACCAGTTCAGACCTTTACTAGGACTGGCCATATACACAGGGTTGAATCATCCTCATTCCCTCTTAAAAAGAAAGTTCCAATCAGACAGCTTCTTCCAAAGAACTGTTACTTTGTGGAACAGACTCCCGACAGGATGCTTCCTTAATCATTACAATCTTAACTTCTTCAAGTCTAGGGTCAACTGTTATCTTACATATCCTAATGTTGATACACAAAAATACATTTTTTTTTATCTCTGGAGGTCAATTATAAACTCTTCTTAGATTTGAAAATCTGATTAGTTTTATTTTCAATGCTTTCAAAATATTTGCTCTTAAATAAATGCACTATGAGCAAATACTTTTTAATGAATAAATTACTTTCAGTTCTGAAATGAAAGGTTTTATTTTCAATTTAATTGATACAAACATTAAACAAAAGCTTTTCAATAACCGTTGAGCAAACTTGAGGAATGAACTCACTATCAATGTCTTGCAAGATATGTCAGTAGCTTGAAAACTGCAGAAGAATCTACAAAATTCAGAAATTGCATTTAGGTTGGGATTTTGTTTTCATAAAAGTTTTAACATTCAAAGGTTTTATTTCTTCTGCAACTTCATGCTACAAAACCATTTCAAATACATATAGAGTAATCATAAAGCAAAATGAAATTTGTTTCCACATCTTTACTAAATGATGTTTTGAAGCAGTAAATTTGTTTATCTCTACTTTTGGGACAATTGTTTTTCTGGAAGATATCCCACCTAAATATAGTAGTAAGATTTTTAAAAAAGAAAAAATATTAATTAGATAAAAAAAAAAAAAAAGATTGTTATTAAGAGCAGAGAGAAAGAATTCAAATGTGGTTTTACCAAGAACTTTGAAGAATGTGGCATAATGGCAGTCATAGAGAGAGAAGAGAAATTCTCGCACTCGGGGTAAGCTGTGCAGGACTTCCAGAATTTCTGAACCTTTGATGACCTGGGAAAAAAAAAAAATCATCACAAGAATTATTATTGGTTTCTAGATTTTGTAATCAAATCACATGTGGAAAATTCAGAAACTCAACTTTTATCAGATAAAGTTTTCTATAAATGCTAATTGGGCATAAGTTTAAAAAGGTAAAAAATTAAGTATTTTTCATTTTAAATGAGGCATTAATTTGTTAAATTGATCTCTAATTTTATGATTTTACACAAGTGAAAATGGTCAGATTGTTTGAACACTATCTTGAGATTTTGTGGCCCAAATGTTAACTAATCACTCATGCTTTGTTTTTAATAGAAATAGTAATCAACTCATAAAACATTGAAAAAGTCTCTAAAAGCTGTAAGTGTTGGATTCATTTATTTAGACAAAATACCAATAAAGGCAGGTTAAGAAAAATTTAATGAAAAACAAAAAAAAAAAAAAAAAAGAAAGAAAAATGCCTAAATCATATCAATTGCTAACAATTGGCATCATCACAAATTTAACACCTGTGGAATTCTTTTGGCTTCAGTTACAACTTTGTGTCTTCCCTTAAAATGTGCAAATTTTATTAAACTTTCTTTTACATATCAATGTCATCTATAACTCAATCTTTTTCATTTCTTTATTGTACTTTGGTGATGGGAGATATCTATACAACTTATTTAATATTTATGTGTGCATACATACACATATGGTAATATTAACCATTTCCTTCTAAGATAACATTCAGCCTTCTCGACTGGGCAGCCAGTGATACTGTTGGTTAAACTATTTGAAATCTTTCTCTTAAAACAATTATACAGGAAAATAGGTTTCTTGCATTCAGTAGCTGTTATCGTTCTTTCCTATATTGATAGGGGCTTCCTTCCTGACTTTTTGTTTCAAAGTAATGTAAAACGTCAACATCTTCATTATGCCATTATTTTTTTATGCTATTTATTTTAGTTGTTGCGACTGTTGAAGGTCCTCAAGAGATGTGGTTTCTGTTATTCGGCCCTTTGTAATTCTGCAGCACCACTCCACAAGGTTTGAAGAAGAACGATCATCACTAAGAACTAAAGACTTTATTCACTTAAGGCCACCTTTAACCATTGATCTGAGAAGATGAGGTTCATACGGTTGACAGTTTAGATGTTTCTGAATGAGTTTGGCACCATGTATGACATTCATATAAAAGTCTTGATTTGAAAAGTCTATTTAATAATTGACTCAAGTTTTGGGTCACTGTTTTGGTTTTGTAGCAACCTGCAGTGTTATGCAAAACTACTCCTAGCACAGCTTTATTCTATATTCAATTTCCTGTCTATATTTTTGAGATGAGATTATGTACATTATTCAGACTATTATCCTCATCTTTCTCCACTTCCCCTTGTGTTACAGCTTTCTGGTGTTCTTCACCACCAGAAAGCTGTAACACAAGGGGAGGTGGAAAAATCAGGCGTGGCTGATCACATATGGAGAGAGAAGGTAGATCACCACCCTCTGTCGGATCAGGCTGAGATCATAGACAAAGAACACCATTGGAAAATTCATAAACTTAAGGAATCAGCACATATGCTAGACCACAAAAATCTCCTGAGCTGACCAAGCATAGAAATGAATACAATATGGGAACCAGTAATAAGGAGTGCCAGAGAAAAGCGATAACAACAAAAATTGCAATATGAGCACTGGTAAAAAAGGTTGCTGAAGACATTAGGTTTATAATACCTAGAAATTCATACACATGGCACAGTGGATAAAGGTGTTAATTAGATCCAGTGACAGGACCCAAAGAGTGTGAGTTCAATACCCGGTTAAGGCAGTGGAGAACTTTCAGAGAGAAATTAACAGGAGATAACTGATAACTGACATCCATAAAACATGGCATGTGGAACTAGAACAGTCTACCCCAGTGAGTGAAATAAAGGGTTCAGTTCAACATTCCAACCACCTGAAGAAGGCCGGAGCGTACAATAGCCGAAACAGTGTAATAAATATGCCGACAAAGATGAGGACAATAGTCCAAATAATATAAATAATGTTCAATTTCCTATATACTAAATAGCCATATCTCGAGGTATTTGAAGAGTTTAGTATCTTACTAATTCCAAATCCTTTTTATGAACAATTCTTGAGTACATGCCATACTAATGTATATCAATAAAGATTTCTATATTTTATGAAAACTCAATCATACTTATTTGTTAATCAAATACCAACCCCGTGTAATTATGCATTTTAGTTATTCAAATTCTTTGATACAATGGCTAGTGTTAACAGCATAAAATGCAAATATTTTAGTAGTATAAAAACTTACTTTTTCCCGAAGTTCAGGTCGTCCAAGAGCAATGATACAACAAAAGACAGTATATGTTACAAAGGTAGGATAATCCATGAGTTCATAGGAAGTAAATGTGGCAACAGTATCCAGGAAAAGAGAAGCCGCCTTCTTAAAGTCACGTATTGACATACAGTAGACACCTCGATAGACTTTCAAACGGTTCTGTCGGTCCCAGTCTCCACCTTCATCTATTAACCTGAAAATAAATTAGAAGAAAAAAAAAAGAAATTAAATCATTTAACAAATAGAATTATTTAAAACATTTTACATTATAGAAATACCAAGTTTTATAACAAAATAATTATTATAATTACTCCTTTTTACATGCAAGTCCAAAAATTAAAGCCACATTCTATACAGTAAGCATCTGAAATTTAATGAATTAAGCACAGTTCTTTTGTATATTTTCTACAAGTCGTGAGCTATATGGAAAATTGATCAAAGTCCACCACAGCTTCCTGTTTTTTCTTGCTCCCAGCAATTCTTGCTCGATTACAACCACTATTTCTTGCTTCTTTTTTCTCCACCCATTTGCTCAAACTTCTCAGAGAGGTTAATCACTGCTTTCTTCTTATCTTCTTGTTGACGACTTACCCTGTGAATGTTAAATTCCCAAGCCATATGTCCCCCCAAAATTTTTAGCTATCTCTTGTCATCAAGTCTCATTGTAGTTCACATTCTCCTGAGAACTTCCTCATTTCTCACATAATCTATTAATGGTATTCTCAACAATCATTGATAGAAGCACAGCTAAGGATATTATCCATATAAGTCTACCTATAATTAACTATGAAATTAATGTGGTTCTGTTTTATAGAATAAACTACTTCACTAGTAGAAAACGAGGAACTGTGGTTAGATAAAGGATGTCACTTACGTTTGTGCTTTCTCCAAGTATCTGGTAATAAGTTCATGATCCATATAAAAAAGACCAATTCTGATCAAATGGAACACTAAATCCAAACGGTAACCAAGAGTGACAGTTTTATCACTAGTCTTCTGGAACTGAGTCAAAGCTCCCTCCTGAAAAAAAAAGAAAAATTAAGCACTGCATGTAAATTACAGACCCCCTTCAGACATCATGCTCGAAAGAGAAGTTTAAGCTTTGCTATGAACTAAAGTTTTCATTTTCCTCATAATTATATTTTTTCTTTGAGGCAGCATTTAGTCTTTAAAGAAATTCTATATTTAGATGAATAAAGTTTTTCTTAAGTTCGTTGATCATAAAATTCAGCTCTAAGGCATGTGAATTTCCAAAACAATTAATAATTACATTTTGCTCTCCCATATGAAATCAATAAAAAATTACTAGTAGCTGTAGTTAAAATATGAATGAGTAAAGATTGTGCTATGAAATGAAGGTTTGAAATTCACTGAGGTTCTGAGAACTGATGTAAACAAAGCATAGTATAAGAATTGAGGATATTCTGAAAGAGCTTGAATCCTGCTTGAGGCTATTTTTCTTCCTTTTGTAGAGAACCACGTCCCTCCAGGATGTAAACGATCCAAATATTCCTTTTATTTATTATCTGTGAATTACCATGAGTTCTTGGCAAAGGGAGGTTTCCCGTTGCAATCTCCAACGTTTCTTAATTCAGAGTTGTCCATCTCCTAAATTGACTGCCACCCAGCATACCCTATTTAACTCTTAGCTGAGGGTAGAAGAGACTGATTTTCCCCAAGATTATTTGTGCAAAATTGAATGCAATAGACTGGGCAAGAATCTGAACCCTGTTTTCCAATTCCACTTTCTGCACTGATAATCTTTACGCTACCCACACAACCTATTAGCTTTCTGAAAAGAATATGTAGAGAAACAACGTTCAGAAATAGTCTAGGATAAAAAGTGAATATTTAAGAAGATTAATATTATTCAGACTTCTAATATAAAAATAGCATTAACCCCCTCCCCCAGATAACTTCAAACTGAATCTAAGAGTTTTTAATCATTATCCAAAATTAAATTGTGTAATTCTTCCAGGCATTAACAAGACAAGTTATTTCTAATATATATTTTTTTACTAAAACATTAACATCGCCAGAATAATCTGAAAAGTAAAGTTTTTTCAATAGTAGACAAGTGATATTCAATCAGGATTAGCAGTTTAGATAAAAATGATTGAATGAGGATAAAACATTAAATATTAATCAAGATAATATGAGATAAGTTCATAATATAAAGTGCATGTAAAAATGTATTTAAAATTGCAAGATCTTTCAGAAAATTCTAATAATATTGGATTTTAATTTAATTTTTAAAATTGAACTCACCTTGTCTCCAATCCGACACAAATATTCTGCTTTTTCCAACATGAAATCTCTGACTTCTGTTTCTCCCAGATTTTTCTCAGCATCTTCAATCTTTTCTTCAATCTTTTTAAGATCTCTTGAATTGATCTCTTTCATTTTTTTCAAAAGGTCAGCATCAAGAGGAAACTTAAGCTGACCCACACACACATCTTCATAAAAGGGAGCCATACCTAGGGAAGAAAGAGAATAATTCTACACTGATATTTGAATTTGTTTAACATCAGGTTTCAATTTTTTGAATGATTTCTAACATGAAAGTGCAGAAAAGTTCTAGACCTGGTCCTCTTCACAAAAATCAATATTTTAATGGCCAAATAACAGAATACTGATTTTGAGAAGTGGATCAGTTGAGAACTTTTCAGTCACAGCTATAAGACATTTTACAAGCATCAATTGGGGATATTTATCTCAATCCTTAAGAATCGGTTCCAATGAAATGTGTAATGAAAGTGAACTTTAAAAGTTATCCCATCTTAGACATGCTTTTCTAAAAGTATGACTAAAATTAATGAAAATCTACTATAAATATTTAACAGATCCAGACATCTAGCATAGAGATGAAATTTAAAATTTTATTATTGCATTATTCCAAAATTTTAACACATCAGCAGATAGCTATCAATGTTAACAATTGAGCACAAATAATTATTAATTTAAAAAATTAGTAATTAATGTATATTATCCATAACTACATGTACAAGAATGTCGTTTTTGATAAAAGTTAAAAACTAACCATAAATACATAAAAAATGTATATATTGTCAAAAATTCCTTTTCCCTCAATATAGCTATTTGTGCTATATTATAATGCTTATCACCTAAACAATAATAATACTGAATAAATTTTAAATTAAACATTAAAGTATCACATCTCCCTAATAGCTGTTACGATCTGTTAAAATAAAATCTAGCAACAACTTATTTACATATCCCTAAAGTTCAAAATATGCTTGGGTTAGAGAGAACAAATTGATGATAAAAATGAAATTAAAACTAAGAATGAAATGACTTAAAACATTATAATTATAGAACACTCTGCAAGTTTTACTTTGGTTGTTGTTAATCCATTGCATTAAACACTAATAAACAAAATTACAACATTTATTGTAGAAATTTTAGTGACTGCACAAATTTTTGGTAGATCTATTTTAGCATTTGAAACGTTTTGGGCATAACAGATACAGAATTACCTCCCTCAGATTTCTTTACCTCTGACTCATATTCTATGTTTTTTTTTATTTTTCAGAAATAAATTAAAAATGAAATTTAAGACTGATGCAGAAATTGGAAATTTAAAAACAAGTCATGTCGTGGAGTTTTTGGAAATCAAAAATTTTTTATTTTCTTCTTTTAGGATTATTAAATAATAGTTATAGAGATTACTGCATTTCGGATGCTAGTTTTCACTTTATTTCTGAAAAACATTTCCTATCCAAAGAAAAGATGTAGGCTCAATTTTTTTTTCTTTTTTTACTATTATTCCCACAATACAAAGCCTAAAAGTCACTCAAGTTACTGAAGGAGGTTGAATAAAAGTAAATGGAGGAAGTATGAGGTTATGTAGGATAACTAATGGTTGACTCTCTAGACTTGAAGAAGTTAAGATTGCAACAATCAAAGAATCTTCTTAGAAATCTGTTC
Source organism: Acanthosepion pharaonis (assembly GCA_903632075.3). Classification (NCBI taxonomy): domain Eukaryota; kingdom Metazoa; phylum Mollusca; class Cephalopoda; order Sepiida; family Sepiidae; genus Acanthosepion; species Acanthosepion pharaonis. Next base: position 1,489,181 of record CAHIKZ030002644.1, read on the forward strand.
TACAATGTAGCACTTCTGAAGAAAAAGATGTCTGAATGAAATACAAAGGGATAATAATTCATTGCAGTGTATGATGGGTTTTAGCTGTAAACTTCTGAACTGGTGGAATTAAATAATGTAAAAATAATAAAATATTTCAGAAATAACAAATAATTGTTTTAAAAATTAATTTTTCATTGAAATATCTTTTTGCTTTCAGACAATATTGTCCATGTTTATTAACATAAAAGCTTTTGAAATTAAATAATATTTTTGTCTTACTGAGTTTTACTTTTGTATGTTACAATTCAGAGATAATTTTCAGGTAGAGGTGGTCCAAAAAAAAAAAAAAAAGATTTGGTTTCTTCAAAGCCTTGTGCTTTTTTTTAACTAATATAATCACTAATCTGCCCAAAATTTAAATTATAGAGAGTTTTCATACAATTAGTTAGGAGGGGGGGATACATATGAAAAAAAATTTTTTTGCCATGACTTTTAAAAAAATTAAACATATTTGTGAATAGTTTCTGAAAGTTTCATTAAAATCCGACAATTATTTTTGCAAAATTTTCCTAATTAATGTTTAAAAAAAAAAAAAAAAAAAAAAAGGAAAACGTGCTAAAAATTTGTTATTTTACTAGTTCCGGTGATACAAAGAGAAACAGGTTTTTTTTTGGTTTTTTTTAATGAAAATTTAGAATGTTCTAAAATGAAGGAAAAATTTTTAAAAATAATAAAAAAAATCTTTGGTCTTTCCTCTTCATAACAAACATTTTTAGATGATAAAATTTTTTTTTCGTCAAGTTTGTCGTCTTTTTCATCATGCTCTGCTCTTTTTTTTAGCGATCTCATGAAGGATCAAAATAACTTGTCATGAAAATTGTGCTATGCTTGCAATGTTTCATCTGTGAGAAAGAGTTTGTAGAGTAGAAAATAAATACGTCACCCACAAGGCCGAGTAGTTTGAAAAGACCGGAAAGTAAGCATTGGGCAGCACCAGCCCAGATATACCGGGTTTGTGTGTACTAACAATGCGACCCTCCGCCTTATTGAGATGTTATATGGTTAGGTCCGAAGAGAGATCAGCTGTCAAGCTTTGGTCATCGAGATTTTTGGTAGGTGCACCTATACACTGTTAGCGTTGTAATGTAGTTTTGACTTTTGATTTACAAATGCATATTGTTCATAGATATTTTTATGTGGGAAAATATGTGCGCTTAGTCTTGAGGCTAAGTAAATAAATCTTTCGGACCCTAAAATTAGAAGATACCCAATTTCTATTTACCTTCATCTAACTTTTAAAAAAATGTTATATAAACAATGTTTATCCTACCGAAATCCAATATTCATTCATTCAAGACAATAATAAATTTAAATTTAAATTTGAAATCATTACAACCAGACAGAGAGACAGACAATAGGATTCTGGATAATATGATTTCTGCTGATAATGTCATGCAGAAATCATTGCCTAATTCTTTATTGACTAAAAGATTTACAATTATTAACTGGTTATTTATCTTTCCTTGGATAAAGATCCAAGAGACGTCAAAAAACGAGTCGAAATTAACGGGTCTTCTTGTGGAGCTGGGGGTATTCATTTTCGGAAACGTAGCATTTTAAACATACTGAATTTAAAAAGAGATTAAAATCGGCCGCCTAGATTTACAGATTACAACTTATATGTAAAACAAAAATAATAAATAGTGTCCAGATCCTGAAGAAATTAAAAGAAAGATAAATCATTATTCTTTTAACATTTATTTATTTTTCATTTGACAAATAACATTGGTGATTTCCCTTTTTATGAAAATGTGATTTTTTTTTTTTTTTTTTTTTTTTTTTTTAATAGCGAAAGAGTGTCTTAATTACTGGATGGCGATACCGGTAATATTTCATCAGTGCAAACTAAAAGTTTATATAAATCAGCAGAATATTCGTTTAAACAAAACAAACGATTTACAGGAAATGAACATTAAACAATTTCGCCATCGTTAAGGTTAAGGCTTGCTTTATAAAATTAGAATACATCTCATCAAAACAAATAACATACAGAAGAAAGTTATATAGAGACAGCAGTTACATATAAATAATATTAAACAACCTTAAGGAGAGAAAAAAGATCTCTAGTACTTATTCATTGTTAACAATGACGATGCAAGTTTCAGGTGTTTAGACAAATAAAAGATTGAATTTACTCACTATCTTCTTGGACTTTTTCCATAATTTTCTTCCTAATATCTGCATCATTCTTGTATTTATCAGTCATAAGCAAAAATTTCCATTGGGCAAGCTGAAGATCAGGATTTTTAGCCAAACCTTCTTCTTCTCGGTTTTCTTGCGGCATGTTGGCGACTTCGTAAAAAATTTTTTCTTACTTCCGGGGCCGCCGGAAGTGCCACGGAGTAAATGAGTATAAAGCGGAACTTTTTTTTTGCTTAACTATTTCTATTAATTTTTAGAAAAATGTAAATTAATTTTGTAAAAATTATGAAAGATAATTTTTAAATTCCAAAGAATTTATTATTTTGTGCAAAATAATTTGATTAAAACTACTAAAAGCATATTTGTTCACTGCTATCCGAGAGTTACTGACGTTTGTCACTGCTGAAAGCAGTATAATGTACGAATGGCCTTTAATGAAAGAAAATTATATTGAAATTTTACTCTACTTTTATCCCCTTCAGAACATTTCACCCAATTTATGTTCACAAATTCGTTAAAATTTATCAAAAAATCTATAAAATAGGGAATATTTTTTTATTAAGAAAGGAATTAATATTTATTGATTTCAAACGTGCATTTAAGACTGATTTTCCATATAAAATGATTATTTCTATCATATCTGAGTTTTTAGGGTGAGGAGTTATCATTCTTACATTATTTATATTTGGAGTAACACCATATAGAAGTCATAGGGAAGATGTCCGATGATCATAACATCTCAGCAGTAGTGCTTGAGAAGAAAAAATTTAAAAATCTATATAAATTAAGATTTGGTTAAATAAACAAATTAAGCCCATTCAAATTATAGTGGACACATTATTCTATTAATCAGTTTCAGACAAAAAAAATATAAATATCTTTTTATTGAAACTTACAATGCCATGTCTCCTGAATGGATAGTGGTATAAAAAATGAACAGTTGATTTACCCATGTCAAGAAGATTAATGGAGGATGATAATGATGAGGAGATACACTAGTAATTTTAATAAAACAAGGAATTTATGAAAATACTTCAGAAAGCTCTGGGTTAGAAAGTTATAGGATATAAAATAGTACGTGGGTAAAACTTTCTGAAGAAGAAGAAAAAGTTTTGGCTGTAGTTCTTTTCTTGGAACAAGATTCATCATTGAGAAGAAAAGTTAACTAAGCTGTTTAGCAGCCACAACTGTTACTCAAGAAAAAATATTTGGAAATTCTTGCAAAAATCAAATAATTGTTAGATTTTAATGAAACTTTTGGCTTTGGGACTTATTCACTAATGAATACAATTATTTTTTTAGAAAATCTTGATAAAAACATTTTATTTTACATCTGTTACCTCTACTTACTTAATTTTATGAAATTTCAAGAAATTATAATTTCAGCCTCTTCATATTTATATTAGTTAAAAGCAGGACTCCTTGGAAAATTTAAATCATCAATCTGTTTTTGTCAAACAGCAATGTCATTTACCATAAAATAAACAATGCAATAAAACTATAACATTATTTAATTAGAAAAACTTTTATAAATAAGATAATAAAGATTATAAATTAAGGAAAATATTGTCCTAAAAAAACATTTTCTCAATGAATAATGAATTTTTACAAGAATTGTTTTAATTTTTTTTTAAATTTTAATTAGAAAAATTTATTGAGTTTTAAATCTTTTAAAATTCTGTATTAATTTCAAACTTTTAGATGATAATAAAGAACTAATGTATATTAATAACATCATTTTGGAATGAGTCACCAAACAATGCAGGTTAATAATATTATGTCATATTAGGTTGAACCAGATAATGGTAGAGATATGGAAGAAAGGTTTATTCATTCATTTACATTTCCCCCATTATGGGCATCATTATATCCATGATATAATAACACAGTATTTCACGTATGGAACAGAATGGCTGAAAGGAAAAGGAATGACAAACATGCTTACTTCTCAGAGAGAGTTTTATGCCACTGTCATATAAAAAATGATATATACATATTTACATGTGCCCCAAACAGGGAAAATATAATGTATCTATGCAACAAGCAATGTGAAAAAAGAATAGGGTCTTATATATATAATATGGAGATACTTCTGTGCTTCTGGAGATTCTTCTGTGTTTCTGGAGAAGTCATATTTAAAATTACAGATTGAGTGGGCCAGATTTATCATTTATGTCACTAGTGAGGATATATTCCAGAAACAGGGAAATAGTAAGTCTCGCTGTACTGTCTCCAGATATGCGTCCATTTTAGAAAACGCATGCATGTCTCTAAGAGTAGCTAAATGCCTTTCAGCAATTAAAACACTGAAGCAATGTTAGGGTTCATCTACAGGTTTATTAAAATGGTGCATGTCCAGAGATGGTACAGTAACATGACAATACTCAGAATATCAGATATATTTAGAGGGATTGCATGTTGGATCAGTTATAGCCCTTTCACTAGAAGCAGTCCGAGCCAGAAGTGGTCGGACAGAGATGAGTTAAAAAGTGTTTCTTAAAAACAAGGGGTCACTAAGGGAGATAAATGAAAGGAACTATACTAATGCAGAACAGGACACTCCTCGTTTGGTGTGTTTCAGACGTCATTAATATGTCTCTGGGTCGGATCTAAAGGAAGAAGTAGGACAGTCTCTGTGATGGGTCTGAGAAAGTGCTTAGTATCATCTTTTTTAGAAAGTTTTATTTCCACACTAACTTGTCTTTGTAGGAGAAAACACATGTGACAAGTCTGAGAGGCCATTCGTTCCTTGTTATTTGGTTATCTTTTAGGACCACTACATTTCCAGGTTCTAGGTTGGGTTTGCTTGAAGTTCATTTTAGTGTGTTTCTGAAGTGAGGATATGTATTCCCTCTTCTACTTACCCCAAAAGACTTCGGCCTGGTGTTGGACAAATTTCTGTAGTGTACAAAACAAAATCTAGATTTAAAATTCAAATGCTAAGTACTGACTCATTGATTTTGTTAGAAATTAAAAAGACTCAAATTTACAACATTTGCTTAACACACACGCAAAAATGAATCCAAAACAAAACTCATGAAATTTCAAACCTTGATGTGAAATGTTTTTCAGCCACTAGAAACCTAGGAAATATTTAAAAACAAAATTCAAATAATCTTAAGTTCTCAGAAACAAATTCTTTTATGGACCTTTTCGTGAGCCGACTCGAAGTTTGTTCGTTGCCTAATGGAAAGGCCCAAATCATATCCAGGAATGAATTCCCAAATGACCTTTTCAAGCCCCCAAACAAAATAAAAAACACGCAAGTTCGCCTGTCACCAGAGAGAAGGAGACGAGTCTATTAACAAGTCCCTTGACAAACGTCTAGTGATCATTATTATTATCTCTACCTTTCTCCCTCACCTCTCTTATACTTGATAAAGAAACAGAACATTTTAAGACTGAGTGATTACTTCAAAGACATTCCTACCCTACGATAATACTAATACATACATACATACACACATACGTTCCTGCCTACACACACATAAACTCATTCTTGCAAGGACTACTACGAACATTTTGACAACCTTGTATCAACCAAAATACATTAATTTTATTTGTAGAGATCTTAATTGATTTATATGTATATAAATTTGTTGTTTCACTTTACAATTTGATTTTCTTGTTTTATACCCCTCTTATGGTGAGCTATCTAACTAACAAGGCCAAATCAAACTAATGTGTTTCAACACTCATACACTTCACTATAACTGATAACCCACTATATTTCCATTGGCCTTTCAGGATGATTTTAGTTTCAAATCTGCACTCATGTGTAAAAGACAGACCTAATTTCTGAGTGATGAGTGTGGAAGGTGAGAGTATGTGTTGGGTTGCCCTCTCCTAATTCCTAATTTTTGAAACTGCTACTTGGGGATGCTCTCCAACTTTATAAATACTCCGCGATAAAATTTTATCTTTCTTTTTCTCATTTCTCCACTTGGATGTCAACAATGTAAATTTCTAGCGGAAGAATGTGATGAAAATTACATACACTCACACACACGTATGTACGCACATTCATTTACATATACTTTGGACTACAAACTTTCCACATTCATTCGTACACACACATTATTGTCATTGTCATTTGTAAACCTTTGTATGTTTAATACATATTAATTTATTTGTACATATATATATCGGTTCTTGTTTCTTCACATTTCTTTTGGCAGACTCATATTCTGAGTTTGCCATGTTTGTTGTGGGCATTTCTAAGACACGTGTTTATCTCATAATGTGTACACAGACCCACAACAGTATGCAAGGCTCACTTGGATCTGTTGACACTGAAACAAGAGGTTTGGCATTGATAATGGTGGAAGCTTCTGCTAAGAACATGGCGAGTTGTTTGTGAGTTAGCCTTCTTATCGTTGAGAGTGATCACAAGTCGCTGAAGATGATATCCCTAAAAAATCTGTTGGGACCAAGTCTGTTGGTTAAGAAATAATAAAACAAGAGGTTGCAGATAGTGTATTGAACAGTAAATACAACAGAAGTGTGTTACATGACTTGGGAGTGTGTATCAGTTGACCAGCATTCAGTCTAGCACTGTTATATTTAACAGCCCCCCCCCCTGAAGGATATATGTGGCACAAAGCCAAGTTTAACGTGGGTTATCTGAGCCTGTAGGCTCAGCCAAAAAACCACCATAGAACCTGCATAAATGGGTTCTTATCTGTCTACCTCCCCAGACAAAACTCTGCCCTTCGGCACAGCTTCATCTGGGTTCCTCTTTGCCTTGGGCAGAGAGTTCAACAGGAGCTGCAAACAGTCACAGACTTGGAGGGAACAGTCCATCACTGTTACCTCCGAGGCTTACTTTCCTACTACTTTATAGTAAGTGGAAGAATCCATAATAGACTCATCAGAGAGAAGACACTACAACAAAATCACACTGCAGCACCTCCCCACCTTTAATGAATGCTACTTCTCCTGCAAGAGTGTTATGGTCCGGTTCCTTGTACCACGGTGATAGTCCAAGGTAGAACCAAATAAGAAGAACTCGAACACGGATATGGAATAACACAGATATATTACAAACAGGAATATATACAGAGAAGTAGAAAAAGGTTAGTACGAACCATCAGGTTTAGTAATAATTGTCTGAACACGACTCTGTTTCGGACTGCCTCTGACTCGACTCGCTCTGTCTCGACTCGCTCTGTCTCGACTCGCTCTGACTGACTGACACACTTCTGACGGACCTCACTCCAGACTTCAGACTGAACTCTCTGCTTCCTCTTGAGGCACAGTATTTATTACGTATAGAATAGTCCATTATGTTATTATGGGTAAGGTCTCATAACAAAGAGTACAACATAATCATCACGTATCAGTCAGAGAAGAACATGACTCTCACAGATGGATGGCTTCAAAACAAGAGAGTGTAGAGGACTGGTGGGGTGAAGATGTAAAGAAAACACGTGTGTTTATATTTCCTGCTAGAAGGTCCAGCTACAATATAATGTTGGACTTGGATTAAGTCCAACTGAAGGTAAGGAAAACAAACAAACAAACAAGACCGATATATATAAACAAATATATGTATTAAACAAAACATTTACAAAGCACATAGACAGTTAATATTGTGTTTGTGTATGAACATTTGTGTGTGTGTGTGTGTGTGAACATTCATATTTTGGTGAATGTTCGTAAGAGTTTGTATTGTGGTGAATGTTCATACGTACGTGTATGTTGGTAATGTTCTTTAACGTCTGACCGCAAGGTCAAGACGATAATTCTCTGGGACTACATTTTGCAGCAAGAATAGAGAAGAAAGAGAGGAAGAGGCAAACTCGTATTTACTTTTAATAGATAATGTAATCACGTGACAGACTCACAATGCCTTGGCAGGAAACGACTTAGTCATGTGCTGGATAATAGATTTTAATAGTAAAAAAAATTCTAGCAATAGATTTTAATAGTAAAAAAAAGAAATTACCGAAGTTCCCAAGAAAATTAAATTTTGGCATTAAATGACCCCTTAGGAGTTGATATGCTGTTAAACAAACCAAACCAAACCAAACAACTGCAATGGTGTCACTCTCCATCTCTAAAATGTAAAGCCTTTATCCAAGCAAAGAACAATCCTATAGGCACTCACCATACTTCCTGACCATTTACCAACCATAATATAAAACCCAGGAAAAGAGGGTTTCAAGAGCAGTTCTCACTACCATTTTGTCAGAAAGTGAGATTGGCTGGTCTACTCTAACCACTAAAAAACTAATCATGATGACTACCTACAACAAAGAAGGAAGAGTCTTACTTTCCTTCTTTCTGTTCCAACGTATCATGAGCTATGAACTCTGTTGCACAAGAAGGATATGTCATGGGTATGATAATAATCTACATTTGGCAGCAAGGCCTCTGATCAGGAGGCTTTGAGGAGCGTGCAACCACCTCTTAATTGCTGTTCTTCCCAGGTCCACACTGACCAGGGGTGGTAGCACCTGTTAGGGTCCCAGCTATGTGTAAATAGTTAACCCTCAAACTGGGGTCAAAACACTATGAAAGTATAAAAAATTTTATCGTAAAAATACCAGCAATACATTTTCATAGTAAAAAAAAAAAAGACACAATACATTTCTGTAAGGAAAAAAATATTAACATCAATACATTTCATTAGCTGATGAAGGTCGAGGATAGCCTGCTCTGATTCATATAATTGTAGAGGATAGTAGGAGTCGTCTGGTACTTGCTGGAGTGGTCAATTAGTTTTGTCTGTATCAATGCTAGAAAAAGCATTGATACAGACAAAAAGAGCCACCCTTTTTTTTTCTTTTTTTTTTTTTTTTAAAAAGATGGAATACCAGGCCATGAAAACAAAATGACCCTCATGTTCAAAAAGATATCAAACAGTTCTTATGAGCAAATCAGTTGACATGAACCTTGTAGGGATGTGCAGGGCATTTATCTCCCTTTGGTTAAGATGAAAACACATGATACTTTCTAAGTGATATCAGTTCGTGGGGTGAAAAAAACCTCAGTTGCTATTTAGCATGCATAGAGACAAGACATGTCTGTCCATGCCATGATAGGCCGCTATGGTGCTAGATATCATCTGAAGCCCACAGCAGTAGGGAGAACAGAAGAGCCTACAGAACACCTCAAAGTTTGTAGAATGTATCACCAGCCTGGCCATTTTCCCGTCAGGAAATATTACAAATAAGACTCTCTCGCTTCTTACCTAGCACCCCTCTTTTGGACATTTTTGAACTATTTTGAATTGTGAAATAAGCAAAATATCAGAACATTCTACACCACCAGAAATGTGATGGATTTGATGCTGGAAAGAACAGAAACTTCAAAATCTATGAATGGCAATTGATTAAAATTTAACTTTAGTGTTCCAACCTTGAGACTTGAGTCAAATCTCAATATGTTAAAAAAATATTAACAGCAATACATTTTTGTTAAAAAAAAATTAATATTTATTTCTTTTTTTGAGTGATGAGTGAGTCCTTTCGTATTCAGTGTAGCAAAAAATTTGTTATGAAGGTAGATATGGTGGCAGTCTGGAGAAATGTCCATTAGTGGCAATTTTGAAGTCAGAGCATGATAGGGATAGTAGTAATGTTAAAAATATTTCAATATCAATCTACTGGGTTTTTCTCGGCCCTAAGCAGGGCAGAAATTTCATTAGCTGATGACCTTAACTAATTCTTCATGCATCATGCATGGCTTATTTTTCTGGCGTCTGCATCTCTGTTTGTCACTCTAGCCATCTCTTCTCTGCAATCCTCCTTCTAGCCCAGAGGTGTCAGCTTATATCTATTTTGACCTAGCTCAGAGACACTGGCACAAACATTGGTTTTGGCTAACATTAAAAGTATCTTTGTGTCAAGTTTTTTGATTGGCAAAAATTATTTTATTTTCCATGTTCTTTTCTTTTCATTTTTTTTTATAGCGAAAGTTATGCATGGAGCCTTCCTGATTTTTGGGATTTGATTCCTGATTTTATAATTTTTCATTTATTTCATCCTTTCATAAAATAAATATTTTTTAGATCTATTATCCTACTGTAAACATGTTTTGCTTTTTGCTTTCAAAATACAAATTTTTGGTGCTTTTTACTTTTACTACACTTTTTCTGAAATGAGACCTGTAGACATTTTCTGCAAATAAAACATGAAATTTTTAGAAGCTAATGTTTAAAAAAAATAGATAAAAAGGGAAATGATGCTTCTACTATATGCTTAGAGATTCTTGATAAAATATAAAGAAGAATCAGTAATATTGTCAGCAATGACCTGGCATCTAAGCTTCAGTCACTTTCCCACTGCCATAACCTAGCTTCCCTATGCCTTTTCTATAAATATTTCCATGGTAGTTGTTCTAATGAGCTTTTCTCTTTGGTACTTAACCTTTATGAATTAAAGCATATTACTAGATTGGTGGCAAGGTCTGATTGTAAATGCTGCTTGGGTTTATGCATTGATGTTATCAAATGTAATTGCGTGTTCTAAGAACATTTATCTATTATACATTTAATGATTTAAGATGAGACAATAAAGCCACTAAGACTCCAATTGTGTATCAACAATAAAATATATATTGAAACAATAACATACAAAACAAGCATGCAATGGTTTGTTGTAATTAAGGGAGAAAAAGTTGCTTCCCTTCAACTGTATTCTGATTAAGATTGAATGTTCAAAATAATTTCAGGATTCTATATTGAATAGAGTCTGGTATTAGAATAAAATACAGTTAATTAAGAAGTGTGTTGTTTTGAGTAAGTAAGAGACTTCTGGTTCATGAACTTGGCATAGTCACAGAGAGGAAGAATATGTGTAATGTGGTACAAAAATCTGTGTCTGTGTGTGCATTGTGAGTAAAATTGTGGATTTGTGTAGACAGGCGTAATAGCTGGACTCTACTGATGACTTGTAAGAAAGTCGGTAAGAGTTGTTGGCAACGTTTGACCGCACAGTTAAGATGGGAGCTCTTGAAGATTACATCTTGGCAGCAAGGAAAAAGATGAATGAAGAGAAACATAAGAGAGGCTTATTCTTGTTTTGTTTATATAAGGCTGTGTCACATGTGACAGGCTCCGAAGCTTGTTCGCAGGAAAATTATTCCTCACGTGCCGGCGATTTGATTGGTCGGAATTGACCAGTCAGCAAACTAGTTTTGAGGAGATTAGCCAATAAATGCTTGCTGTATGATTTGTATGTATGTATATGTGATGGTGATGATGATCGCTACATGATCATTTTACAGCTGATATGGCTTGCTGTAACTGGAAAGTCTATACTCACAGTTTCTTCAATTTATTTATCTATTTCTTTTCCTCATATTATCTCACACTCAGTTAACACTTGTGCCTTTATAGTGGACCGTGTGTGTTTGCGTGTTGTTGTATTAGAAACACGTGTGTAACTCCTGGTAGAATATTAAAAGGTTCAACTATAAGAAAATGGCCGGACTTGAATTAAGTCCAATTGAAGATAAAGAAGACAAACAAAACCGATATACAGTGTAACCCGGATATAAGAGAGATTTTCTCTGGTTCCAAATTAGAGCCTGTGTTAATGTATATAAAATAGACCAAACCCGGATATAAGAGAAACCCGGATATAAGAGACTTCTTCTCTTGTCCCGACAACTCTCTTATATCCAGGTTACACTGTATATATATATAAACAAATATATGTATTAAACAAAACAATTTTACAATGGACAATAACATTTGTGTGTATGTAAACATTGGTGTCTGTTCTTTGGTGAATGTTCGTATGTACGTGTATAATGTTCATGGCATCTCCCACAAATGGGAACACGCAAATCTTCTAAGAGAGCTTACATTGTAGTCACTAAAATAAAGAAATGAAAAAGAGAACGAGGCGAGAAGTCGCCCAGTATTTATAGTATAGAGAGAGTGACTCTTAGTGACAATTTGGGAATTAAGGAGGAGCTAATTCCAACACCTTAGTTGCTTTATTGCCTTGCTTGTGGTGAAATGATTAAAAAAAGGAAAAGAAAATTAAATTTTATTTTGAAAATTAATTGTTGTCATGATTTTAGATAAATGACACAACTCAGCTCAAAGCATCATTATAGATTGAGGTCAGGTGTACGTTGGATGATGTGTTATGGTTAGCAAGCTTGTCCCGTTAAATTGAGTAGTGAGTTCGATCCTCATTGGTTACTACTTAACCCCATTTACATTGACTTGATCCAGTTTGTGGTAATGAAGCCAAACTTTCCTTTATAGTCTCGTTTCTAAGAACTGTTCTAATCTAAATACACACAAAAAGATTACCTAAGAAGAGTCTCTGACTAATAACAGAAATCGTTACTACTACGGCACCATAGTTGAGAAAAATGAACGTCACACCGAACGAGATTTCGCCTCAGCAGCGTCTAAAGTATTAAAAACGAGATATAGGAGAAGTAACTGAGACAATCTGTTATCTACGGTAGCACAAAGACGAAATAATAGTTAATGTTCGATTTACTCTTAAGAAGTGCAAAAATAGTTGATACAAAAGAAACTGAACTTGAATTTAGAACATTTATCATATAACGTTGTACTTTTGGAATATAAAATATAAACACCACAAAATGACCTAATTCAACGGAATGAATAGTTTGTATAATTGTCTGATAGATCTGGTTTGTGCTACCGTAAATCAATCTGTTGATTGTGGACTCGCTATGGTTTGCTATCATGTCCCCCCACACATTCATAGACTAAAAACAGTCACAGTTGGTCGATAATATTCTTTTACTTTTAATTTGTACTCATACATATTTTCTGTGTAATTTTTTTTACTCAGCTGCATGTCATAAATTGATTTGTTCATAATAATGCCCGGAATTGCTAAATTACACTTGGATGATTCGCTGGAAGACGGTCCCCAGGTAAAGGAAATTGTTATTTTGAAAAAAAAAAAAAGAAAACTTGTTTGGTATCTTCTCCTTAGTCACTGATTTACTTCGAAGAAAATTATATTATAGGTTAATAATCACCATACTACTTGGTTAGCAGTTGTTAGTTTAAACTCTTTCATTTTTTTTTTGTTTGTTTTATTCTAATAATTCTATGTTTCGGGTTTTTTACTTCTAATGACGCAAGGACGACGATCGAAGAAGACAACATTCGATTATTCATTGGCTTCTTGACTAATTTTGATTTATTAAAAATTAAAATAATTTTAAAAATATGTATAATCATTAATTAATGAAACATTTCAAAGCTTGTTAAAATGTTTGCTTTTTTTTTTAAATTCATATTGTTTATTTATAAAATATTTTATTTAAGTAAGAAGATTGTAAAAATGTCAAGCCAAAAAAATAAACATTTCTTCGGTGTCAAACACCTGTCTTTTTTTTTTCTTAGTGAATTTGTTGATTGCTGTTTAAGTTAAAATAATTGTTTCATATATTTTCTTATTAATTGAACTTTAGATATTCTGTCATAATTTAATGAAATTAACATTTATATTATTTTTTTTAATCGTCTTTTGAATTTTAATGAAGTGTCTGGATATTTGTTAAAAAAGCCAATTCTTTCGTCAATAAAAACGTTAAAGAAATAATGAAGATGACTACTAAACTCTTCTTTCTGTCGTTGAAAACTTTTTTTTTTTTTAATAAGAATGAAAAATAACAGAATTATATTTTAAAATGGTCATTTATTTTTTAAAAGAGATTGAAATGAATTCGGCTGTCATTTTGTGATGCGTCTTTAGCGGAATTGGTCAAAAATGCTTTATTTATTTATTTTTACAGACTTTCTGTGGATTTTAGAAGTTGTTTGCCTTTATTTAAAAAAAATATTTTCGTTTCCTTTGATCAGAATATGAAAAAAATTCAACTGTTCTGTTACGCTTTTTCTTAAAAGTATATTTTTTTGTTTTGTTGATGATAAAACTCATCCCAGTTGTTGAGTAATGGTTAAAAAATTGTCCAAAAAATCGGTTAAATTAAAAAAAAAATTACTTGCACTATTTATATTATTCGGACTGTTATCCTCATCTTCATTGATGCCATATTCACAACGTTTCGGCTGTTGTACGCTCCGGCCTTCTTCAGGTGATTGGAATTTTAAAAACTATTTTCATTTTGCCATCAAACTCATAAAGTGAAGATACATCTGAAATAATTTCAAAATTACAGCAAAAGATAATTCTTTTACTGCTGCATTCATTTTAAAAATGTTTACATTTTTCTTTTATTTACTTTTTTTTTACTTTAACTATCAGTTTAGAAATGCAAATAAATTGTCTTTTATTTTTCATTTCACGTAGAGTTTTTTTTTTTTTTTAATGAATGCCTTGTTAAAATGAAGCATTCTAAATCAGATTTTATTAATTTAAAAACAGAAGTATCAATTTGTTTGTAAGTACAACAAAATCTGTTTCGTGTTTATTGTGTTGCCTTTTTGAAACTTCCTAAATAAATGTCTAACTTGTATTCTTTTCCTCCCAAGTGATTTTTTATGCCTTTCTTAGGGTAGAATTTGTAACTTAAATATTTCTTTTTGTTACATGAATTATCAGCAGAATTTTAAACTAAATTATACCAAGAATTAGTACGTTATTTGAAAATTGAGTCAGTGTTTTAAAATTTGTTTTGATTTTATTTTTAATTAACTCAAACTGCATTTTCTGTAACCATCGTATTCCTTCATCTCTGTTTTGTTTATAAATTCTTAATTGTTTTTAAATTTAACTAATTGCGCTTTCATTTGTGTTTGTTTTTTAAATACTGTTCATTTTTACAATCATTTTTTTTAATTTTAATTACTCAAATATTTCAATTTAAAGCAATCAATCAGAAGTGGATCAGAAATCGAGAAAGGTGACATCCGTGTCAGACAGGATATACGAGTTCAAGTCTCGTCGGGGGTCTTCTTTATTTTTGCTTGCTTTTCTTTAGAATAAAAATGATCGTTGAATGTAACGATCTGAGCAATAAAGTAAGTAGAGGGACACTCAAAAACTTTTTCAAATAACTTATTACTGATTATTACGTCTTTTTTAGGATTATGATTATCCTGTTTTAGTTTCATAACCTTATGTTCTGTATCGTACGGTAAATAAATTTGGTTTGTTAATAATAATAATTTTAATACCAACTGTCCGAGGTTAAAAAAGAGCCGACATCTTTAAAAATCTACGTCATTTTATCACTGTTTTTAGTGACAATAATCGGTTCATCTACGAAATATGCTATTTGCAAAATCTACAATTATTACAATAATTTAATACAATATTCACGAAGGCATTGTTTTTTTACATGGTTTGTTTTGTTTGTGTCTTACTTATATTTTTTTAGTTTTACTTACTACTTTTGTTGTTCGTGACACCAGTGTTTGGATTTTCACAATCACAATTGAAAAAAACCCATTTAAATGTAAAGAAAGAAAATGTATTTTGTACTAGTTTCTTTTTTTTTAACTTTTATGACCCGGATAGAATATAAAAATATTTTTACTTTAATATTTCTTAAAGATGTATCGGCAAAATCTCAGGTAAACTAAGCACTTTTTTTTACAAATTGATGTTATTGTTGTTAGTCAAATGACCATATTGATAGTTTGCATTGGGAGTTACTGTGACGTTTAACCGGTTCCCGTTAACTTGAAGTTTTCTTTATCTTACGAAGGTACAGTAAGATTCCATTTAAACATGATTTAAGAAGCTGTTTTCGCTTTTATTGGTAATATTTCCTTCTGAATATTTTGCCCCCCTCCCTCAACTCAGTTAATTAATTTGCTGCTGTATAGATAATGGGTTTCTGTTTTCTGTGGCCAGCTTATGCTGATATGTTTGATAGATAACGGTTAAACCTAGACTTGATCAGGTTAAAAAAATTGTAGCGATCAGAGAAGCAACCTCTTGGGAGTCGGTTCTACAAGTTGAGTGGAACTTACATCTCACCAAAGGAATACGAAAGGGATGAGGGTAGTTTGCTACAATGTGTGTGGCATGGCGGGTCTGAAGGTTAAGAAGATTGGTAGAACTAAAAAGAGTGTAGTCCATTTGAACTAAAAAGAGTGTAGTCCATTTGAACGCTCGCCATGGAAAAAAGTCATAGAGCATCAATATCTCCTCTGTGAGAAAAGGGTTGTAGGGTGGAAAATAATTTGTCACCCACAAGGACATGGAGATGCTTTTAGACTTTATAGAGATTGGAAAGTGAAGATTGTGCAGCTCCTGCCCATATATGACAGCAGTACTCCATTTTCAGCCTGATCTGATTCTTGTAAAGGTAGAGGATAGTAGGAGTTGTCTGGTACTTGCTGGAGTGGTCAATTATTTTTTTCTGTATCAATGCTAGAAAAAGAATTGATACAGACAAAAAGAGCCACCCTATTTTTTTTTTTTTTTTTTTTTTTTTTTTAAATATAGAACACCAGGCCATAAAAAATATGACCCACATGTTCAAAAAGATTGAGCAAATCAGTTTCCTGACATGAACTTGTAAGGATGTGCAGGGCATTTATCTCCCTTTGGTTAAGATGAAAACACATGATACTTTCTAAGTGATATCAGTTCGTGGGGTGAAAAAAACCTCAGTTGCTATTTAGCATGCATAGAGACAAGACATGTCTGTCCATGCCATGATAGGCCGCTATGGTGCTAGATATCATCTGAAGCCCACAGCAGTAGGGAGAACAGAAGAGCCTACAGAACACCTCAAAGTTTGTAGAATGTATCACCAGCCTGGCCATTTTCCCGTCAGGAAATATTACAAATAAGACTCTCTCGCTTCTTACCTAGCACCCCTCTTTTGGACATTTTTGAACTATTTTGAATTGTGAAATAAGCAAAATATTGAATATCACTTGCACTAATAGTTCTTGCTCAATAATACTCACTTGAATAGTAATCTGTATAGTGATCTGAATAGAGAAATAGTATAGTGAATAGAGTAGAAAATAGTGGTCCGTATAGTAAAAAAAGAGTAGAAATGGTGATCCGAATAGTAATAGAGGATAGAATAGAACTAGTGATTGTTAGTCGTCAGCTACTTCCTACATGTATGTGTTTCCTATTCAATAATAGGATTGCCTATGATTGATCTATGTTCAAACTCAAGTGTTGACAGTGACACTTTATTCCTATGTAACATTTAGTGTGAAATTGCAATTCACCATATTTGATGATTCAAGTGTACTAGCTTTGTTCAACTACTGATCACGCCAGGTTATATGCTCTCTGCGAAAAACTGTAACTAAGGTCTGCACAGCATATAATTGATTTGTTTTTTTTTATGGCTTATCACCCTTTTGCAGGTTATTTAAAACCAGAAAATATATTTAGATTGTAAGAAGATTTGCTGATACAAGTTACACTAATTAACCCATAGCTGGAAGGAGAAGAGGTGGATTCATACCTTTTCCAAGGTTATTTGTGCGTAAGTGAATATAACAAACCTGACTGGAATTAGAACTTGGCTCTTCGATTTCTGATTCCATGCCATTATTTATTACACCAACCGCACATCCAAGCTTACAGCATGTGGTATTCCCAAGTGGTCATCCATCTAGGTACTGACCAGGCTTGATGTTGCTTAACTTTGGTGATTGTATGAGAACCAGTGTTTCAATGTGATTTAGCCTTAAGCCTGCTCAGCATAATTGCAACATAAAGTTGATTCTATGGTTGTTGAAGCAATACAAATGTAGCTCATGAGGTTTCTACAACAGGGAATATCTAACCACTTTAGAATCTGTAGAGTCTCTGGGGACTGACAGATGCTTTCAATTTGAAAGATTTCTTTTTCTTTTCTTTTCTTTGAAAGTAGGAGTGTTTATTTAAGTTGCAAGTTCAACATCCAATTTGACTGAAATAGCTTGTAAGCAAAGATCAGGAGAAAACAAATCCACAGATGATGATAGCAGTCAAGCTGCTGTCCATCAAACTGACAGCAGATATAAGAGAATGCTCTTCACTTGATTTAAGCTTGGTCCAACTACAGATCATCTGTTATTGACCAACAACCAAGCATTACTGTTTCCATACAAATCGTTACTGCAATCTTGGTTACAACATCACCTGCATTGTCTCACTACATTCTTCAAATGGCCAATTATGAAAGCAGAAAGCATGAACTGGTCAACAAATGCTTCAAGGGTGAAACTCATTGTTCCCATTGCTCCTGCTTATCTGATTAATTTCTACAGAATCTTCTTCTTTCAGGATGAGGCTCTCTACAACCTCCTATTGCTTGTAGCACTGAGCAATTTATTTTTCTCTTTGCCAAACCTCCCACCCTTTGTTCTGCCATCTATTAACACAAGCTCATCAGATAGGTGGCCTACTGCCTTCCTTAGTGCCCCTTGCTCTCAATATGCCCTGTGAGTATCAAATTCTTCAAGCACTCTTTCCTCATTCATGCTTGTCTGATTTATTTCTACATAGTCTTTATTTATACAATGCTGTTAATAACTGTAATTCAAAAAAATATATGGAATTAAAAATTCAGAACCTCAGAAACAAGCTGGACAAAGTTTTTTTTTATTGAGAGATTGGAAGTTTTGAATCCTGCGTTCTTTGATGCATGATTTTTGAAAATCCAAGATAGATTAAATGAGATACATTGCTAATTATTATAAAGTCTTTAAAGACAATGATTTCTAATACATTGACACATGTATTATGATGTAACATAAATAGTATTATCACTTGGTCATTAAAGTATGTGCAAATAATATAATGAGTAATAGAGAAATTGGCATGCTGAGGTTTCATTCACTTCACACTAATACCTTAGAAAAATGTATGAATTAATCTCCTCTCTCTAGCTGTGTGTTAAATAGCTGGGTAGACTGAACACTCTTGCCTTGGGTGGCAGTCAGTAAGAGAAGGAGAAAACTGAATTCAAACCCTCATAAATAATAAGGTTGACTAGGTTCTTTAGCCTTGGTATGGCATTCTGTCTAGGTGAGTGAAAACTCTGAATTCAAAAACTGTTTGAAGAAGGATGGTCTCTATCAGACTAATCTTGCCCTAGGTAGTCCTACTACTGCACTATGTGTGCTGCCCCAATGACCATAATAGTTTATGATACTTGCAGTGTATTCAAAAAAAGGGATACCCAATGCTTTACAGTACCAACTACCTATGATAGATTACTTTCTTTTTTTTTTTTTTTTAATCATTTCATCCCAAACAGGCAATAAAGCCACTAATATGCAAGGGGTTACTGAGTATGAGAGAATATGAATAAAAGATGTTATTAAGGAGAGAGAACAATAAAAGGACAGGAAACAGAAGATAATGATTAACATAGCATTTAAAAACTTAAGATCAAAGTTGACTGGAAAGCAAGAAGCCAGAAGAGTGTTCCATAAATGAGAAGTGAGAGAAGAAACTGTTAGCATATAATTTTACATCTAGTGGTAAGCTATCTCAATTGTAAAATGATGACATGGTTAGATGTAACCATAATTCTTACCCAATTCTTTCTAGAATTCAGTAAGTATAGGTAAGGTGTAACAATTTTAGAACCTGGATTGACTATGATTTGATTGAGGCATTTTCCACTTTGAATTTACTCGGCAGTCTTTTGTAAAGGCTTTGAGTAACAGTTTGATATTGGCTAAAGTCTGAACAAATGTGCAACCAAGAAAAATGACAACTGTAAAAACTTATAATATTTATTGTCAATATATCTCTGGATTTTTATTTCTGAAACGTGGAAACTTTAAACAATTTTGTATAACGATGTGCGTATGCACTCACTTCTAAAGATGAGATTTTTGCAATATGGTAATAATAGCTTTATATTGACAATAAGATGAATACTGATAGTCTCTCCACCAATGAGAAGAAGCAGCAGAAATGTAGTTCTACAGAAGGATGCTGAGAATTCCATGGATGGAGTGAGTAAGCAACATGGAAGTCTTAAAATGTCAAGAGGCAGAGAAGGAAAAGGGGAATGGAATGTTGTTGGTAAGACTAAAAGGAAGTCCCAGTCAGTGGGGACCTCTGTCCCCAGAACCCCCTATGGGTAAAGCCAAACACAGCCCCACTCCTTCAGTTCCATGGTCAATTCCTAGACCTGCTATACCAAACAATTCAGAAACTAGCAATTAAAATACGAACCAAGATTCGAAAATGACGAAACATTGCGACAATTGAAGGAGTCTTAAAAAGCTAAATGTGAACACTCTGCACAAAAAATTGGTCCTTCTTCCTCAGCACCGTTTTCCTCAACAATCAAACAGCACTCCATGGCACTACCTCCAATGGTAAAAATCATGAACCCCTTCCAAAATGACCACCCTTGAGAAGGCTCCCATTCCTAAATCTCCAGCAAAGAAAAAAGTTTACTCCTGCCAACACCCTTAATCCATCCTCTGCCCAAACTCCCATCAGCTCACTCCAAAAATCTGATCAACAAAAACGGCAAAGAAATCCCTCTACAAACTCAAATGAATCAGCTATAAAGAAAAATTCAAAACCTATATACAATACTGAGAAAGACGCATACCGGGTAACAAAGGAGTAGGAAGAAAAGGCAGCAACACAGTCCAGAAAGGTCAAAGATTTTAAATATTTAATTAAAATGAAAACAGTGAATGAAATGGATGTGAAAAATCCCCCAATTTTTCCAAAGAATATTGACTGTGGTAAGATCTGGTGTGGAAGCCCAATGAATATGGTTGATGATTGAGGAGGCAAACCATATTTTTGGAATGTTTCCTCCTTTAGCTTTCTTTGATGATGCAAATGCAAAAAGATTTAATCAATTTTGGATGCTCCCACTTTTTGTTCAGCCTTCCTTGTATAGAGCTCTAAAAATGATCTTCCGCTGGGACATTGATGTCCTGTTTCCTGATAGTACCATCAAGAGTGAGTTGGGACAGGTTGTTGGTGTCCTCATCCTGGCCATGTTCAATGTAGAATAGCAACCCTAATCAGTCTGATAATAGCTAGTGTGAATGCCTGGGGCCTGAGGTTGGAGCCTCACATGGCAAGGCTCACTTGCAATCTTCAGCATCTTGGTTGGGAGTGGGGGAATAAATTGTGTACAGAAGACCTGGTTTTCAAGTCATAATCATGAAAGTATTCTGTTTAAGGGGTTTGCCCTCCATTCAGCATGTTTTGTTGGACAGTCGAGAGGAATTTCCTGGCTGGTGAGCAAGTCTTTAGAGGTTGCATTTGTTCTTGTCTTCTCAGATCTGGTGCACAGGCTTGGTGTGTTGGATGTTACTGCTTATACACCCAATGAGCATGTTGAGTGGCCTGATTTGTCTAGGTGGATTAAGCCGTTTTTGATGACATTTTGTCGATTATTTTTTGCAGGGGATTGACCCTGACATAGATCAATCATATAGGAGAAAGATCAGCTACTAACAAACATGATGTGAAAACATTTCCATGGTCTACCCTATATAGGGCCCCCAATTTTCTTTTCCAAATTTTCCTTGATTCCATTTCAACTTTTGGTAAATTCTGTTGTTTTTCCATTTTTACTTTTGGAAAATTTAATTTTTTCCATTTTTATGGTATTTTATGAGAAAATTGCAATACGTTATGCTATAA
Organism: Acanthosepion pharaonis; assembly: GCA_903632075.3. Lineage (NCBI taxonomy): Eukaryota > Metazoa > Mollusca > Cephalopoda > Sepiida > Sepiidae > Acanthosepion > Acanthosepion pharaonis. The sequence goes on from CAHIKZ030002644.1 coordinate 1,510,879, forward strand.
TTATTATTAAAACTGGAAACAAAAATATAATTCAAAGTTTTATTGCATATAAAGAAATAGCAAATATCTACAAATCTTATTTTAAATGTTAAAATCCAAGTACAAAAATAAATTATATGTAAAAAAAATAATAAAATGTAACATAACTAGACAGTAAAACAATGGAATGTTACAGTGCATATCTTTGAGGTAGAACTTTTAATCAGAGCTTTCTTCTTTAAGGACATGTTCAAAACAAATTCAAATTGTTTTTGTTTTTCTAAGTAAAAGGATTTAGATTGATTTATAATTGATTCATAATATAAAAATCACATTTAAACTATCAACAGCAAATAACTTAATAAATATCTGAATAAAGTCAAAGATTTTTGATTAAAATTTTACAAAACAGTAATTAAACCAGGAGGTACGGTGGAATAATGGATAATGGCTTGGATTGAGGAATCGGAGAGCTGAGTTCAAATTCCACTCGAATCCATTACATTCACTTACATGCTAGTATGAATCCTCTTCTCCCAACCCCCAGCTATGGGTAAATAGCAGGACAGACTGGGTTCTATAGCCTTGGATGGCAACTGGTCTACCGCAGAAAGAAATGGCACCTACTGTGGGAAAAAAATCTGCCTCATCAGTCATGTATCAAAAGATACATGATCGTCTAAGCATGTATCATGCATGGCATCTAACTGACTGAATTAAACCATAATAACTGGATCTTTGTAACAAAATATCAAAAAACAAATTAGACATATTAGTTCAAAATTTAAATAAAACAGCTTATCCCAAGTTGAAATGCAGATCAAATTTAAAATTGCTAATTTCTTAATTTGGGAAATATCTAATCTTCAAATTTCTTCTCTAACTTTCCATTGTAATACAACATTATGAGTTGCTTGGCATTCTCAGGGGTAAGACTTTCATGTTGTTTATTGAAAAAATGATGTTCAGCATCTATATGACCTTATTGGCAATCTGTTCCAGAAGAGGAAATCTGCTCTTATTTGCATTCCAAAATGATGGCATATTAAAAGGATTTAGTAAATCATTTTGGTAATTCACATACATTTGGAATTCTTTAAGAAGATCAGTAGAAAGACATTGCAAGTCCTTGATGGCGGCAAAACTGTCTAAATCATCGCCTATACAGGGTAGCTGTCTTGTAAAAGTTATACAGAGTGGGTATATAGGTATTTATTCAGTTTTGAAAAAGATGGGCTGAAAAATCTTGGAAATTTCAGATAACTCTCCCCTCACTGTGTTTTCTAATTCAGACTGAAAACAATCAGTTTCTAGGCCAAATGTTGATTTTGATGTACCAATATGCAAATACTATTTTTACATCCTCCATTATGTTATATACAACATATGCATGCGGAGACTTAGTTTCTTCTAAGTTTGTCAAAGCTGTTATTAAACGAGTGCAGTTCTCATTCATAAAATGCTGATTTAGGCACAAATTATGTTAAGAGACATGATGTAGTCGACCATCATCTACTAATTCTAGAATCCTATCTATGACAAGGCCATAGCTCTTTTCTTGTTTAAAGAATCCTTCATAAAACTGTACAAAGGATGAGTGATATTTGGCCACATTAAACCAGGAATTCCATCTGGTTGCCACTGGTACAGGGGTAGTTTCACTTGTTCCTTAGGTAAGGAACCTTCAAACCATTTTAAGTATCACTTTTTCCAACTATGCTTTTTAAAAAAGGCTACTTGATGAAAGTAGTGAGCTGGGTAACATAATCAAATGTTGGCCTGTGTGAAAATACTTCACCAAGAAAATTTAAAATATGTGCTAAGCACAACACATGACAACTGTTAACATTTGACTACATTTCCTTATGAGCTTTATTGCAATAGGCTGCAGAATCTGTTACAAAGGCAATTACATTCTCAAATGCAATATCCACAAGTTACAGCTCAGATGCATGCCTAACTTACAGTTTGATGATTGCATTCTCCCATGGTTACAACATCAATGAGAAATGACTCTCCACAAATGCTTGCAATTGCATTCAAAATACCGTGATCATGATAGTTGTTTCATGATGCTGACTGATTGATTAGAAAGCTTGGCTTTCAGGGCAGCAAAGTGACAAGCAAACAATTTTTGGTAGATGAAGTTGCTTAACACAATTGACACTTGGAATAACACCACCTTCTTTACAATGTTTTAATATGAATGGCCTCATTTTGTCAATTTTGTGTAGGGAAATGTCAGATGAAGTGCACATTTTCAAAAAATCAAGGACAAAATCATCTCATACCTCTTTACTCTTCAACAAAGTTCTGTCTTCTGTTTCAGTTGAGAAGACTTTTTTAAAGACTTTTTTGTCAAATGAGTTTTTGATATGATCTTTGATTGTGTCAACACTAAAAATGTCAACACTATGGAGACAGAATTTGCAAAATAACATATTTTTTTCTACATAAAAGTCACCAGGAAATTGCTCTGTTCTGGCTTTAGCACAAATTTTAGATACTTCGGTCATTATCTTTTTTTTTTTTTTTTTCTGAGAGGAGCAGGCCCAACTTTTATGATTCATTCACTATATTGACTTGATTTAGTCATCTTGGCAATTTGTTGTTTATTCATATAACTGGTTTAGATTACAAAATATAAATAAAACATTAAAAATAATCATTGGCAGTTAATGTTATTAAAGTATTTTTTTGTTCAATTTAAATTTGTTTACAATGGTGTAGCACTGAAGATGATGCAATTATTAATCCCGGAGAATCGCTGTGTGACGGTAAGCTTAGACAAGCCAGTCGTTTTTGGAGAATTATTTTTTTCTTTATTTCTAAATTGTATGGTAGGCATGTGATAGCATTTACTTCTCCATGTTCATAAAACAAGCTTGCAAGTTGTTTAGAATCTTTTACTTGAAGGAAATGAATTTCTTAAACTTATTGGTTGGATCTTCCTCTCTCTTTCTCTCCCCCCCTTCAATTTTGACATCAACTAGTGTCTGTCTTCCATTTCCATTTTAGCAATGGATTTCTGTGGCCACAACCGAGCCGTGACCTTCTGACTTTCATCTCATTTGCAACATACAGTTTCTTAGAAAAGTTATAAAATATTTAAAAATAGATTAGCCAACATATTCTTAAAAAATCGAGAACCCACTTTTCTTTTTTTGATGTAAACATTTTTGTTCTTAATTATTTTTCTGGTTTTATAAGGAAAATACCTACAAAGATTTGTAAAAACAAATTTTAAGGATATAACTGCGTTATGTTATTGTTATATTAAAATGCTTAACAAAATCGGAGAGACAGTTATTAAGTTTTGAAAGAATTTAAAAAAAATCTGAAAAAAAATGAAAAAAAAAAAAATTTGTTATTCATTCTTGAAAATTACATTAAAAACCCAAATTCCGTTTAAGATTAATGATTCCAGAAAATTAATTCCCCTACCTATAAACTTTACTTGAGGCAATTGCCCATCCTTGTTCCTTTGCTGGCACTGATTTACAACAACTGGATGAAGCAGAGGTCTATACCTCAATACTTCACTAGTGTTGTGATCATGTTGCTACACAAGAACAAAAAAGGGGTTAATTAAAGGCCGAAAGTTACCTATGTTAAACAGAAAGTTAAAAATTTTCGACAAAATCTTAGGCAGCCGTTTGCAGTCTGTCTTCTCTAGTCTAATTGGCTCTGAACAGACTTGTGCTGTGAAGGGCAGGACTATAGAGGACAACCTTCATATTGTATGCTTGATCATTGAGCAAATCGACAGTGAAGACATGCTGATCAATTTAGATCAGTCCAAGGCTTTTGATAAGGTTGATCATTAATTTCTGGAGGCTGTCCTTTTGGTGGCCATACTTTCGCACCTGGATCTGACTTCTATGCATCTCTTGGTGCGCTGGTGGAAGTGAATGTAGTTTGATCAGAGCCTTTTGTATTATATTGTATTGCTCCATTTGTCAAGGTTGTTCACTTTCGCTTTTGCTATACATTCTTGAGTTGAAGCCTTTCTTTCACAAGTTAAAGATGAATCCAGTCCTCTGCAGAATTTCCCTAACTGCTGCTACCACCTCGGCCAGTTACTCCACCTATGCTGACAATATTTTGGTTCTTGTGTTGGGCAGAACTGAGATTGACAAAGTTGGCAAAGCAATCAGAGATGGTGACAGGGGCAAAAATCAACTGCGATAAGGCTGTTGGGTGCATGGAAAGGAGTTTTTCTTCCCGGGCCAAGATACTTGGCAATGAATTGGTTGGAAATCTGGGAGAAAGCTGAGATCACAGTTTGTCTGTGTTCCCAGAGGAATCTTTCCTTAAAAGGGAGGACGGAAGTATGTGCCTCACACATTTCTCTGATTCTCCTTTACATCTCTCTGTACTTCCACTTCTGTCTGCCACATTAATGACATTAGTAAGGGTCTTGTTTTCCTTCTTGCAAGGAGGCAAGCCCCGCTCCTCCCCAAATGTATTTCAGGAGATCTGTTACCTCCATCATTTGGATGGTGAGGATGAATTCTGGAAGGAAGACATGCATAAGAACTTCCCATCCCTGAGAAGAACCCCCCCTGTTTTACCCTAAGTTGAGTGCTCCTTTTATTGTGTTGGATTGATCTGAAACATCTCTTATGGGTGCCAGATTGCCTCTTCAATGTCTAGGCATTATCTTGTATAGTATTATATTACGTGTTGGTGGTGGTGGTGGGGGGGGTCCATTCAAGATGATCTAATAGATGAGCTTGGTCTTACAAAGCAGGAGGCCCACTCAATATGGCCTTGGGTGCCCGAGTTGAAAGGGCCCTCTAGGTCGAAAAAGACTTTGTTTGGCAGGCTTGGAAAAAATCTCCAAACTGTACTTGCTGTGATGGAGAGGTGCTGACCCTGGATCACACCTTCTTTCATTGCATGGTCATAGTCCTGTTGGGCAGGTTTATTGACGATATCATGATTCGTATGCTGTGCAGAAAGTTTTTTGTCCTCAAGGCCAGTTCAGTCTGTAGCAATGTGCTACCATTGTTGATGAAGGCTGAACACTGTGTTCTTTTGCTTGCTAAGTGTTATGACAGTTGTGATATGGAGGACATGTCAGAAGAAACTCTATGGTGGCAAGAATTTCAACTCTTCCCAATTGGTTTTGTTCTTTAAGTATTAGCTTAAAGTCAAGATTAGGATGGGAATGTGACAACTTCCCCCCCCCCTCAGCGATTGAAAAAAGATTGGTGAGTCTTACACGTATCTGTTGAGTAAGAGGGGTTGATTTAGGTTAGGCATTAGGATATTGTTCTAACTAGATTGAACATAGGCAACTCAGTGCCAAATTAGGTTAATTTACAGTTGATTTTTGTCTTTAGTTTCTTCTTTCAAAGTTTAATTAGCTAGGGATGTAGCTCACTGGCCGCTTTTATTTCTGTTCCCACTTTCTTTAGTTTAATTCTCTCTCTCCTCCCCCTTTAGGTTACCAGAGATGTCAGTTCTCTGATGGATGCAGGACGCGTTTCATATTTCAGTGGTGTGATTTTCATATTTGTTGCTGTGTTTGAATGAGCAGTCGAACAAATGAGTGTTTTCATTATTTAAGTCCTGCATTAATTTTGGCCAGTTAACTGATGTTTATGCCACAATGCAGGATTGTGGGGTGGGGGTTGTGGGTTATTACTAACATTATTTTATTTAGTTTATTGTAAATAGCTTATCACATATTGTAAATACATATTGGGGTTTGGATTTTAAATTGTTGTTTTTTTCCCCTCCCTCACAGACAAAAATTGTACATGTGTGGACTAGTTAGGAATTTTGATGTATTATGGTGGATATAGTAAGAATGGTAAGTAAGAATATGTTGTTTTGCTGTAAGGAATATTGTGGTATATTAGTGTCAGTGATTGTGGCTAGCTAAGTATAATTATAAAACAGAAGAAAACCAGCCTTTCCTCATCCCCCTTTTTGGCCTTGTGCCACATTTTTATATTTTATTACAAAACAAATATCGCTCTTTGTCAAGGCACCTAGACTTTCTGAATTTAAGTGCAGAACTAGATTGGCATCAAAATCTTAGTGAGTTTACTGCCTTGCATGGGGTGATACCGATTTAAAAAAAATATATATATGTCATGCATATATGTTTTGTCTGTAATGTAACTTGTTGGTGTAGTAGAGTTATGCCCCTTGAGATGGTGATGTAAAGGGACAGTTTGGTTATGACAATGGTGGACTGTTCCAAGATATTTATGAAGCTGTGAGATGTAAAGGGCAGAAGATGTTAATAGAAATTCAACAAAAATATCTCTTAAAGATTTACATAGGAAAACTTGGCAAGCTTGGATTTTTGTGCCCACAAAAACATGCACTGTCAAAGGGATGGTTTTTCCATTGACACTACCATTATTTTAACTACCTCCACTCTTCAGCAATGTTTATTTTATAAAGTGATGATAGAATTGTAATAAAACCTAAACACATGAAAGTGAATTTACACATTTTCTTTGTTCTTGAGAATTGATAACAAAAATATTAAACACTATTTATTCATTAGTTTGTTTATTTACACTATTTATTTATTGGAATGGTTGACAAAACATCAGCTAATTATCAATTGATTCAAATTTAAAAAATGGTAACTAAGGATTTCCTTATAGTTGGTTCACATAGTAAATGTTTAAAAAGTTGTCAATAACAAATTTATTTCTTTATAAATTGGTAAATGATAAATATTACATTACATTAGTTTTAATTGTATTAGTTTTTAGAATGTAAATATGAAATTACTCTTGTAAATAAACAATCTAATAGAGTTTAATATTTTTGTTGTAAATTTTCAAGAACAAAAAAAAGTATAAATTCACCACTTTCATCATGTTTAGGTTTTATTACAATTCTAATCATTGCATTTTAAAAGGAGTGAAGGTAGTTAAGATAATAGTGGTGTCAAGGGAAAAATGTCCTTTTGACACTCCATTTTTTTTCTTTGTTTCAGGCACAAAGATCCAAGTTTACCAAAAACCTAATACAGTAAAGAATTAAGAAGATATCTATTTCATATATGCCATCATTTTTGAGAGCACGAGTAAATTCGTTTAAAATTCTCTTTATGCTTTTTTTATATTGCTATTCCACTTTTATAGGAAATTGTTAATTTCCCTACCTAATGAATTTATCAAAGAACTAATAACTTTATTAAAGGCCTTGATTTAATTATGGTCGGAGAATATTTTGTCTGTAACCATCTAGATAAAAACGATTAATCCCTAGAAAAGGTCATTTGACTAAGAGTGGAATTGTTTCCATATTCAGCAGGCATCAAAATGAGACTGTTTCTATTTACTGTAACAGGAATTCAGTTTTAAATGTACTATTCTAAGCTGGTCTACATATGTGGGCACATTATTTGACCTCTTTAAAGAAAGCTGTGGTGTGTGAAACCACTCCTATCCAACTAAACTCTCACCATTCCTATCCAGCCATGATAGCCTAGTTTAGGCCAATGTTTTCAGGCTCTCATTTATATTCACACATTGTACAAATCTTTTGACGTTATTATATTTGAAGGTCGAAAATCTGTTCAGTTTAAGTAAAAATACAAAACAATTTTAAAATTTTTGGCATTGACTTTGTTGAACAACATTTTTACTATTTAATTACACTATCTCTTGTTAAGTTTATGGCTATATCATGTTAAAACACTGGGTCTTGTATGATCACTGAAGTTAAGCAACATTAAGCCTAGCCAGTACCTAGATGGGTGACTGTGTAAGAATACCAGGTGCTGTAAGCTTGGATGTGTGGGTTGTGTAATGGATAATGACTTGAAATTGAATTGTTAATCAGAGAGCCAAGTTCCAATTCCTGTCAGCTTCATTATATTCACTTACATGCAAATACCCTTGGGAAAGGTATGAATCCACTTCTTCTCCCCCCAATTATGGGTTAAATAGTAAGACTTGTATCAATAACTCTGTTATGGGGTCCACCCCTTTTTCATATAAGTGGACTCTACCAGTGTTACTTGGAGTGCTGCCGTTAAATACCCAGAGTTAGACAGTCAGTGAGAGAGGATATATGGAGAGAGAAAGAATATACAAACGGAGATAGTGTGAGATAACCTCTTGTAGAAGTCAGTTACAAGCACGTAGACTCTAAGGAAGTCCTACTTCGAGACTGTATATATCTATCTGTATTTGCTACTAACTGCGTTCCTGGATTTACTAACAGTATTACTCTTTGTATGATTGTGTAAATACATTTTATTTCTTATATTTAATTATTGCGTTTGTCATTCCTTGGAGACTGAATTCATCTCGGAATCCACAACAAAATCATTATCTCAAAAAAAATTCTTTCAATCTAAAAATATTTTCTTGCTGTAAATAACCTGCAAAGAGTTGATAAGCTGTAAAAAAACAATCTTCTGTTAAATTTCTGGTAAGCAGAGGATTCTATCCTTCTTGGACTTTTTATCTTGGAAGAGGCTATTTTGCTTATTTCGGTAAAATAGACCCCCAATGCTATTTTGCCGGTAAATATTTTTGTCATTATTGAAGGCTGGTAATGCTAAAAATAATAACACAGGATTTTATTTATTTTCATAAGATAAAAATATTTAATAATAAAAAATATATATATATATATATATATTATATATATATTTGTGTGTGTACATGTGTAATTACATATGTACTGTGTGTGTGTGTATATATAAAGATATGTTTGGTGGTACAAAATTTTATCACTGCCATGAATAGACAAAAAATAGTTTTATTATTACCACTCATGATAATAAAAAGTAAAAATGAAAAACAGGCTAGCTAACCGGTTTCATACCTCGGTAAATCGAGGTAAATAGAGTAAATTATATAATAATAATAATAATAAAAAAAAGAACAATGGACAAAGTTTATTGGTTGGCAAAAAAAAAAAATTAAATGGTAATTAGTTGGAGGCCTAATATAAAGTCCTTCTGTTTACAAAGAGAAGGCTTTAAAGATAGAATATAGATGGCCTTCAACACTTTTAGGTGGTAATTTGAGTGGGACTTGCTAAGGATGTAAAAGCGTCCGCACTAAAACTAACAGCACAATTATGGCTATTTATAAGGTATTCTGCGATGGAAGACCCATACGTATTGGTCAGAATGTCCGAGGGAGTGTACTTCCGGTTTCGGATTTTCGCTGGAACGTGTTGTTTTATTCTAGCATCTAGCCTTTGCATTGTTCTCCCTATGTAGTGTGAACTGCAACTACATTTAAAGGAATAAATTAGTGAACTATTATGGTGTGGTGGGAGAACATCCTTACATATAGATGGAAAAATGGGCCTGGCAGAGAAAACAAAGTTTAGCGGCAAAGTAACAATGTCGAACTGCGGTAGAACCTGCTTAGCAAACCTATCGCTGATACTACCTAGCCAAGGAAGACGGAGATACACAGGATATCTTTCTACTATAGCGTGTTTTCTTTGTTAAATTCAGCAACTTTGGTCTTAATAATTGCTTGAACAATGCCTAATGGGTAGGCATTGTTGCAGAAAGTAGAAGTAATAAACCTGAGTTCATCATTCAACTGAACAGATCATGAGAGCCCTATGCTTAAGGGTCTTAATTAAATTAATTTTGCGTTTCCTGGGACAAAAAGAATCCCAACGGACATACAAACCAGTAAACGTCGGTTTATGGTACACAGAAGTAATAAAACCTGACATAGATCTGCTGACGAGTACATTGAGAAAGGGAAGAGATGAATTAACTTCCTTTTCCTGTGTAAATTTCAAGGCTGGATGTATATTAAGGGATGCAAGAAATTGGTTTGCTTTAATGTCATTATCGAAGAGACAAAGAGTGTCATCAACGTAACGGAAATAAACGTCAGGTTTATTAGATTTTAGTAGTACACTCTCTTCCTGGAATCCAACAAAGATATTTGCTAAGATGGGCCCCAAAGGGGAACCCATCGAAACACCATCAATCTGCCTGTACATGATGCCGTTGAAACTGAACTCAATTGATATTCAGCTATGACAATTGCAATAATGTATGCAGATTTAAAAATCAAACTTAATTAGGTTCCTTTATGAGTTTGCTAAAAAATCAGCTTACTGTGATGAAAACATGCTCCAAACAATAAAAACAGTTTTATCGTCAAAATTGTTGTTATTATTAAGAGGAAGGATCAAAGTATTTTTTGATTATTTAATTTAATTTTTTACTCCTTTTTATAACATTCAAAATTTTGCTAAAAATTTTGTTTTTCTTGTGTTAGCGGTTGTACTAAACTTTTAGCATAGCAAATTTTAACCTTTTTGTTGTGACAGACACATTAATTTGGAAATTCTTGCAAAAATCAAATAATTTCTGGATTTTAATGAAATTTAATTTAATTTTCTGGACTTCTTCACAAACAAATGAAATTATTTTAAAAAAAAATTTTATAAGAAAATCTTGGTAAAAATATTTTTTATTTTATGTGTTTCTTCCTCTTAGTTAGTTTTATGAAAGCTTGAGAAATCCGAGATAATTTTTATTGACTACTTAAAAGTACTATTACTTAAAAGCAGAATTTTTTGAAGAATTTAAATCACTGATTTTTTTTTTTTTTTTTTTTTTTCAAAATCGGACCTGGTCTTACAGAAAAAATTTTCTGAATCGAAAAATAAAAATGCAATAAAACTATAAGACATTATTTAATTAGAGAAGCTTTTAATTGCTTTTATGAATAATGTATATTAAAGACTATTGTATAAAGAAAAATATTTTTTTCAATGAAAAATGAATTTTTATAAGAATTTTTTCATTTTTTACAATTTAAAATTGAATAATTTATTAAGTTTTTGAGTCTTTTAAAGTTTAATTTTGAGGAGATAATTCTTAGGGAATACTGTTATTAAGTAAAACTATATTTACTAAACATATATTTTAAAGCTTATTACAATCTGAAGACCCTGTCTATTTTTTTAAAAAAATTGATTTGTTTTTATATGCAGAATTTCTGAAGTATGGATGTACAAACTGATAAATCTATTCTTAAAAGGTCACATGTAATGTGGAAAAAAACTAATGAAATTTATCATCTGCTACACCATACTTAACTATGAATATGTTTGGTAGTCAATCCATCATCAATAAATTGATTAATATGTCATAAAACAAGACCCCATGGTTAGGAAATGCTTGTATACAACATTTTATGCTATAAGTAAGTAATATTTGTTTCAAATCAGATTAACTTAACTTTAAATTTGCTAATTTTCCTCAAATAACATTTCAGAAATATTTTATTTTTGCAAGATTTTTAAAACTGAAAATTAAGTTTTATTTATAAATGTCTAAAAAATGTCTGACATTATCAATTTTACTGAAAAAAAAATGCATGTCTATTCTAATCAATATAATTTCTGTCTGAAAAGTATTTTGCTTACCAGGTATAGTAAATTTAATCCTTTAGCGTTCATTTAAAGCTAAATTGAAAGTCTCAGGAAAGCTTTTTCATTTTAAAAATTCCTTTTAAACCTTACTTGTACCCAATTTGTGGAGGTATATAAACTTAATTCTCTGTTCAAACTGACAAGTGTTCTTCAAGCAGTTAACATAAACAAAATCTGAGGAGAAATTGAAAGAGCTTATATTCAGGGCCATGGTTGAGTTTATTTTATTTGGCAAGTGTGATAAGCCACCTGCTGCTAATTAGAATCGAACTGTGGTAGTTGTTGGGTGGAACATCCACTACCAGCAAGGATTGGTTAACTTCTTATACCATATTGATATATAGGTTTAACACAGATCATACATGTTGGAGGAAAAAACCTGCTCTCTCTCAAATAGTTTTTTCGAAGAGCATTAATACTTTTCTTATGTGGACATAATAAAATGAATTACAATCTGACATCTAACAGTCGCAAACAGTAATTGTTATTATAAAAGATATTTCTTCATAACAGGAAAGAAGTGGAATCTCCTTTCCCCATAAGGAGCAGAAACATTAAGTTCAAATCATCCCTTGAATCCAATAAATAAACAAGTATGTATACCATATTTGAAGGCGCCAAATAAAATTGTTTGACCACATATAGTGAACTAATAAACTCTTACTATTTCTATATTGATCAAAGAGCAAAGTTCAAATTCAGTTTGAGATTGTTACATTTGCTTATGTGCAAATATTCTTGGAAAAGGTATGAATCCATCTCCCCCCAGATATGGGTTAAATAGTTGGGCTTGTCTCTGTAAAATCATTGTTATTCTCAAAAAATTACTAATGCAATATTCACTTAAGTAGAAAATATTCATAGAATCCTAAATATGTTTTGGCTTTAAATAGCTCACAAGGTGTTGGTTAACAGTAGAAAACAAATCAGCAAACTTAGATCTTCATGCCCACAAAAAATGGAATATCAAGAGGATGGTTTTTCCCTTGATGCTGCTATTATTTTAACTACCTTCACTCCTCTGCAATGTTTATTGTTTTAAAGAGATGATTACAATTGTAATAAAACCATAACATATGAAAGTGAATTTATACATTTTTTTGTTCTTAAGAATTTATTACAAAAATATTAAACTCTATTTATTTATTAGATTATTTACAAGAATAATTTCATATTTACAATATTCTAAAAATTAATACAATTGTATTAAAACTAATGCAATGCAATATTTACCATTTACCAATTCATAAAGAAATAAATATGAAAATGTTTTCTTCATAAATTTATAAACATTTACTAAATTATTTAATATATTTTCTGATTATACATTATTTTTATAGATACAATTTATTTAAGTAAATGTTCTGTTTTAATTAAACAGTATTAATTATATTTACCAGCCTGAATTATTAAAATATATGAACCAAGTATAAGGAAATCTTTATTATTTAGCATTTTTAAAGTTTGAATCAATAGGCAATTAGCTAACCATTCCAATAAACAAGATAATAAATAAATAGTGTAAGTAAAAAATCTAAGACAACTAGTGTTTATTATTTTTGTTGTCAATTCTCAAGAGCAAAAAAAAAATGTATAAATTTACTTTCATATTTTAGGTTTTATTGCAATTATTCTAATCATTGTTTTTTAAAAGAATAAACATTTACCGAAGAGTGAAGGTTATTAAAATAATAGCATTTTTTGGCAGGCACGAAGGTTCATGTTTGCCAAAAAGCAATCCCTGATTGTCCATATTCCCCAATTTTTGCTTTCTATCTGAGCATGTACAAGTTATAAATGTTTATAATTGGCTAGATATGACTTTTCCAGAATTACTATATTCTGAATTAAGCCAGAACATTTTCTCTATACTCTTTGAATGTGCTTTTATTACTTGCAGCTAATAGATATAAGTACAATCAATGACAAAATTATTTGTACACCCATTAGTTTTGAATATTTTTCTATTGCTCAGAATCTAATGCCTATATGATGCCAGGTTTTTTATAAGCTAATAAGCACAAAAAAAAAAAAAAATATAAAATTCAATTTTCAGGACAATAGATTAAATACAACAAATTTGACAAGTGAATTATGCAAAATAGGAAAAGATAAAATTATTCATACAGTATGAAAAATAGAAAAAAATTGAACAATTTTCACAATATTAATAGTCAATAGCATGGCATCTCATCTTTATAACTTGCTGCAATTGTTTTCTAAAGTTTTTGATGAGATTTGAACAGGTTTTTTCTGGGATTTCCTTCCATTCTTCAATGGTTACATGTTCTAATTTCTGAAGGTTTTATATGACCAAGGATTTATTCAAACTTTGAATTCTTGCTATATATTTTCAATAAAATTCAAGTCAGGACTCATTGAACACCATGGCAGAACTGTAATCTTCTTTTTCTGAAGCCATGCAGTCACTGATTTAGACATATGTTTGGGATAATTATCTTGCTGGAAAGTAAATCACTGACCTAGATGAATTTTGCTCTGATAGTTATAGATTTTCATTCAGAATTTTGATATAGTCTTCAGATTTCATTATTCCTCTCATTGCAATTAATTGTCCAGTTCCCCTTGAGCTAAAACAACCCCAAAACATTATCGAGCCACCTCCATGTTTTAATGTTGCCACTGTGTTCTTTGGGAGGAAAGTCTCACCTTTCTTGTATCAAATTTTCTGTAAATCATTATTTCCAAAAAGCTTAATTTTTGTTTCATCACTCCATAGTAGTTGTTCCCAAAAGCAATTTTCTTTGTCCAAGAAAGTTTTAGAAAAATTAAACCAATCAACAATGTGACATAGTTTGTGAAGAAGGGTTCATTGTGGTCAGTTTTCATACAACCCATTTCTATTTAAACAACATATTGTGTGAGTACATACACTGATACCCATCGTATCGAAAAACTTTTGACAATGTCTCTCAAAACAACTCTTGGGTTTATATTAACTTCATGACACAGTTTTCATGCAGTTCTCGGTGACAATTTGGGTTTTTTCCAAACTTAGGCAAATCCTCTGTTGTGCCAAACTGTTTAAACTTCTTTATAATGGACTGTACTGGAGATGTTGTTAATGTAAGAATTACAATGGTGACACTCTATGCACCACATGATATTCTTTGCTGGAATTATCACAAATATTCTACTGAATAAATAGCCTAGAAAGCTTCACCAATAAAATGATTATGTAAATTACTTATACTTACACAATCAGTTTAAAACAATATTTTCTACTGTACAAATAATTTTGTCTTTTCCTATTTTGCATAATATGCCTGTCAAATTTGTTATATTTAACCTATTGTTCTGAAAATTGACTTTTATATTCCTTTTTTGTGTGTGCTTATTAACATATAAAAAGAAAACTGGCATCATACGGGCATTACGTTCTAAGAAATGGATAAAAATATCCTAAATTAATGGATGTAGGGATAATCTCATTGTTGACTGTAATTTTGGAACTATTGAAGGGGTTTGTATCAGTTTTGTCCTTTAGGTGGAAGAGCAGGAGAAATGCTTCCTTTTTGACTTTTAGGAGTTTTCTAGACATCACTTCTCAACTTATAGACTAATGTACTATTAAGGCTTACAACTACATCACATTGAAACACTGATTCCTGTGTTATCACTGAAGTTAAACAATGTCGAGCCTAGTCAATACCTAGATGGGTGACCACTTGGGAATAACAGGAGTTGTGGATTTGTGTGTGGTGTAATGGACAATGGTTCAGAAATGTTAATTGGCGGTCAAGTTCCAATTCATATTGGGTTAATTATATTCACTTACATCATCCATGATTGCATCAGATTTTCATCACACTCAAACACTATTGTCTCAACTGTTGATTAATTGTTCTAGATGGACAATGCGCTTGAGGGAAACTATAAATCCATAAATCCACCTCTTCTACTTGCAGCTATGGGTTAATTAGTAAAACTTGTATCAGTAAAACCATTATTATTTATGTAAATAGTTGATAAGCTGTAGAAAATGAATGAATGAATAATGTGCTATTATTTTTCCATTTTTAAATATCTAACTTCTTTAGTAATTATTAATTACTGAAAATCTTGGAAACATATTTCTTAAAGCCACATCAAATATAAGCTAGAATCATAGAATTTGGTATCTAAATTTCAACATTATCTGTGGAGATAATATGTATCTAGAAGACAGATTTAAAAAGTACAAGTCTTTCTTTTCTCAAATGTATTATTTCTGGTAGATCCAGTGAGTTGATTGGATGTATGCATTGTGTAGACATTATTGGTGTCGAAAGTGGAAATAGCAACTTCCACCTGAAACCTTTACATTCACTTTCACACAAATAAAATATATGGTATGTATCCATCTCTTCTCACCTGCAGATAGGGGTTAATAGCAGGGCAGACTGTGTTCTCTAGCCTTGGTTGGCAACCAGTATAGGAAAAAAACAGCTCTAAATTCAAAACTATTTGGGCATGGGGCTGGCAATTTCACCTCATAAAACCCTACTTGCTACCAAAACCACAGTAGCAACACTTATATATATCTATATACATACACACACCCTTGTGAAAATTAATTAAAGCAAAACAAATAATTCTGTTATTATTTACTTTTTTTTTTTTTTTTTTTGTATTTTTCCAATGAAACATGACCCAGTACACATGTGAGTACTTCGTATGTCCATTTCACAAAATCTTTCCTTGCAGATTGACCACAGATTCTCAATTGGATTTAAATCAGGAGAGTTTCCGGGCCAGTCTATTGTACTTTGATTTGCTCACTGGTAAGGCTTGCCAGTGTGTTTGTGCAGGATTACAATTTTCATACACTTCCTTGGGGTAACGTCCATTGCAGACAGTAGCTGTAGGACAACTAATTAACAGTCGAGACAATAGTGTTTGAGTGTGATAAAAATCTGATGCAATTACAGAGGACACAATATTTTTCAAGACCAAACAAATTTCATCATACACCCTGAAAATAGATTCATATTACTGCACACCACTGCAAATGACTTAATCTAAGGAAAAATAGAAATCGATTCACCCTATCACTCCAGTGGGTCTAAAACTGACTGTATGGTAAAAGAAAGGAAACTAAAGTGATTGTTTCAATTAATTTGCACAAGGCTATATATATATATATATATATATATATATATATATATATATATATATATATAAAAAGAAAGAACAGTAAGATATATAATCCGGTGTTCTTAAAGATATTTTATTTTTACAAAATAGTGCTCAATGTAAATTTACAGAGCATTAATATTATAAATTAATTGATTTAAAATATGGCTTTTTCGCTACACAGTTCTAACCATGTTTCAAAAATGGAAGCTAAAAGCTCGAATTTAATTTTGTAATTAAATTAAAGACATTAGTTCCATTTCATCCTCAAGCTTAATTTTGGAGTAACTTATTTTTAAAATTACTGTGTTTTTAAAGGCACTGCAAAAAATTCATAATTCCCGTTTCAAGGATACAGAGAAATCCATTCATCCAGACAAAGGGGTTGTTGCGTGTTCATTATCACTGTATTTTGTTGTATCAGTTATTATTTACATTTTGGTAGGGGTAGGGGTGTATTTTTTATATATATAGATAGTAATTATTAGGAGGATTTGATAATTATATTTAATTAATTCATCGAGTCTGATAGAAACCTCAACAGAATGCAGAAAGCACTGGACGGCCGTTTTGGTCCTATATTTGGGACTCATCAGCAGTGCATCCACTACCGAGAATTGAAACCTGACAGTTAGGTTGTCAATCAAACATCATACCAACTGTTCCAATGGGCCTCGTGATGAAGAGATTGCAAATCAGACTCAATATAGTGCCGCTCGCTCATATATTCCGTGGTGGAACTCTACTGAGTTCTCTGTAACCATAGGACTGTGCCCCCTATATATATATATATATATATATATATATATATATATATGTGTGTGTGTGTCTGTAAGAATTCATAGATAAAATATATTGGTAAAAATATGAATAAAAATAGTTTTCCTTCTGCCTTTATTCATATATGTATATATATTATGAATTGAACCTGCATCCCCTTTCTAGGGGCAGAATTGGTTAGAGACTTGCAGGAGGAATGCATTTCCTTCGCTAAGATTTCTTGAATGTGCAGGGTAGGACAATAGATATAATGCACAATGTTTAATAAATAAAAATGGGATGTGCATTTCAAATACAAAGTATCCACGATAAGAACATCTGAAATAATAAAAATGTATTAAAAATAAATACATTAATTTATATATATAATTTTTTATTTATTTATTTATTTTTTTTTTTTACAGTAAACTTCACCCAGTACAAGTCCTGGGGGCCACTTGAGGTAGAAGGTTATGTTAAGGGATAGTTCATATGGATAAGAGGGGAAATTAATGATTAACTCTAGACTTGAACAGGTTAAGATTGTAGCGATTGGGGAAACATCCTTGTGTGTGTGTGTGTGTGTGTGTGTGTGTGTGTATATATATATATATATATATATATATATGGTTGTCTTAGAGTTCTGCATTTGTATTAAGTATACATTAATCTGGATAAGACCTGGTATAAAGGAATACAAAATGACAGTAACAAGTTCTCCAAGCTGCAGGCAATACAAGTTTGACAGCTGATTGATTAAACAGGAAATTAGTTGTAATGTTACCTTGTGAACAGCTTTTGTTTAAGTTGTATGCCTAGAAACAAGAACATATTCTGCACAATGAAATTTTAATTTCATGCATGAATTTTTAAGTTTCAGACAAAAAATTTTCAATTCAAAGCATTTGTAAACATAAGACATTCATTCAGTGAAAGCATTGTTTTTTTTTGTTTTTTATCATGAAAATTTTGATGTTAAATTTAATGTTTAGTCGTCTAAAGAATAAATAAAAATGGAAAATCAATACCCAAAATAAATAATATCTTTTATTTGACACTTTTTGTTAGAAGTAACTGATTTTTAGCCAGAAAAAAAATATCAATACTTGACTTGTAGTAATAAATATTTTCACTCTCCTCTCTTTTTTTTTTTGTTTTTAGTTGCTCACTGGATTTCAGGTCATTGAAAAAATTAGAGGATATTGTCTTTTTACTTATATATATATATATATATATATATATATATTATAATAAAGAGAAAGAACAGTAAGATATATAATCCGGTGTTCTTATTAATTTATTTTTACAAAACAGTGCTCGATGAAAATCTACAGAGCATAAATATTATAAATTTACTAATTTAAAAATATGGTTCCATCACTGCATAGGAATTACCATGTTTCAAAAACAGAAGCTAAAACTTCAAACTGAGCACTGTTTTTTTTCTTAAACACTATAGAGTATTTATATGTATTTGTATATGATTGCTCACTCGTATACCTATTCAGTTTTATATATATATATATATATACACAAATTTATTTTAAATCATTTCACTTCAAGTAAGGCAATAAAGTCACTAAGACACTAACAGTTACTGACTGTTAGAAAATGAGACAAAACAAAAAAACTATTAAGGAGGGAGAATAATAAAAGAACAGGAATCAAGAAGACAGAAGATAACAATTGATATTGCATTTAAATTTTTGAAGATCAAAGTTGACTGGAGAGCAAGAAGCTGGAAGAGAGTTCCCCAAGTGAGAAATGTGATAGAAGAAATTATTATTATTATTATTATTATTATGTGAAATTCCAAGTGTAAATGAAGAAAAAAATACATCCCTGCCAAATTTACAAGTGTTGAATTCCGAGTTGTACTTCTCCTAGACTGGTTGCCAACCAAAGGAAGAGAGCCCAGTCTATATGTATGTCAGCCCTGTAGACTTAATCTATAAGTTGAAAAATTAGGCCTAAAAGACAAGAAAACTAAAAGGCAAAAAGGACATCATGTAGTGCACCTTCCATGTCCCTCACCTCAAAAAACAATATAATTGCACAAATACAGATCTGTTCAGCAGTTCCAGAATATAATTAGTCAAGGATTCATAATTAGTAAGAATCTGTTCACTATACACACCCAAAGAATTTTATGTGGATCCCATAAATTTGGTATAAATACTTATTGGATACAAAAGAAAGTTTTAAGATAAAATATTTTTCTTTCTCATGGGGCAAGGAGATGTTCCCTCTTATGTAGAAATATATTTTATAATAAATTAATATCTTATATTTTATAATTACAATTACCAATCAATACTAGAAAGAGCAATAATAGTTATTGTCTTTTTAAAAAATGTGTTTTAATAGAAAGATTTTATAAATTTCAACCAAAAACAGTAGTGGCTGCTCAGTCAATGAATGCAAAATGTTTCCTTGTAGGGAAATGGCTAATATTATCATTACCATTTGTAACAATTCAGTGTAAGACTAACTTATTTTATCGGTAATGCCAACACAATTATGTAATAAACAAAAATATAGAATTAAATAATGAATAAGTAATAAAAGAAAATCTGTACACAAAATAGACATGTTTGGTTTCATGAAATATAGTCTCCAGTAAATCAATGATAGTCTCCAGTAAAAAATATTTTCTGTATACACCACTTTTTCAGTTGTTCACAGATCCAATTTAGTTATAGCAAAAACTTGTGAGCACTCAAATAATGTATCTGCAGAATAAAGTCTAAAAGGTGAACTTTATTTTTTCTCTTTCGTATCAAAACAAAGGCTGAAGTTCATTGTTGTAGCACACATTGTGTTCAGCCCTAGCTTAATTAGACTTCTGGTTTTTTCTTGAAATTGAAATAGAGGTTGAAAGGTCATCATTTTTTTTTTATCTTATGTTGAAGTTGTGTGTAATTAAAGCAAAAGTAAATTGGAAATTTTGAAGAAAAGTAAATTTGCTTCACTTTAGTGCCAGTTTCATTATTTTAACTGTTCTAAAACTTATTTTATAGAATTGGGCACATTATCAATCAACCTTCATCATTTTGAAAATAAATAAATTTACTTAATTTTGATACCTGATTCATTACAATTCATTCAGTCATTTATTCACTTAGCACATTTTGTGCTGCTGTGGACATAACTCCCCTCCATCTCACAATTATGGTTCATGGTGACATCCAAGGCAGATTAGTACAATAGCTTAACAGTTCCTTTTGTACTGTAGATGTGGCGGTTACCAGGTCTCACCTCTCAGAAATTAATGAGGCAAGACCTACAAGACAGCAGAGAATTTGAATTCAGAGTTGTCTTTCTACTAGACTGGCAATAGTATATGGAGGCTGTGAGCTGCCTAGTCTAAATGCTGCTTCCTCTCTAGCCATACCAACAAGATCCAAAGAAATACAGGGTGTTACATTTGGGAAGAGCTTGGATGCAGGAGTTGCCTGAACGTTCTTGGTAAAAGTTCATTGAAATACAATATCTGGTCTAAAACTTGTTTTATGGAATTGGAGAGCTTGTTTATTAATCAATCCTCATAATTTTGAAGAGAAATAAATTTACTTCATTTTGATACCAGTTTCATTATAATATCTGGTCTAAAACCTGTTTTATAAGGTTAGAAACGTTGTTCATCAATCAACCTCCACTTAATAATAAAAAATAGAGATATTAACAATGAGAATTTCTTTCTGGTTACACCTTTTGCTAAGGACTTAAATTCTCTCTTGTTTATGGCTCATATTTTTTACTGTTAGTCCCAGCAGAGATTCTTTATTTCTTGAAGGACATTATGAATTTTTACCTCTCTGTTAAATATTATTCAAATTGGTCTGATTTATAAATTATAACTGTAATTTTGGTCTGTAAATTTTTAATATTTGTTTTTTTCATTTGTGATTTGCTTAACCTTTAACATTCTAGAGGTGATTTTTTTTATAAAGCAAAAAATTCTATTCTACCACTGCAAGTGACTCAAATGAATGAAAGCAAGTTTGAATTTTGTCATATCCTGCTATGGCAACAGAAAATTATCATGACTGAAATTAAGTAGTGCAATAGAGAAGCCTTGAAAAACAATGAAGTGGGAAGGAAAGTAGTGTTAAAAGTTAAGCAATAAGTGGGGTGAAAAGCTATAAAATGAATTCACGCCTCCCAAAAAAAGATTCATGCCTTTCTCAAGGTCATAAGTGTGATTGAAATGACATGCAATTTGCTGGAACTGAACTGCAATTGCTGATTTCACTTTCTGTGCTGATAACTCCTACGCTACACACACACACACACACACACACACACACCTGCAATCCAAATGATATTTTGCACTAAATCAGACAAAAAGCACCTAAGAAACAGAAGTATGTAGTTAACCTTTAATATTCAGGAGGTGATTCTGTTTGCAAGGTAAAAAATTCTATTCTACCACTGCAAGTGACTCAAATGAATGAATGATAGTGGTGCTGTCATATCCTGCTATGGCAACAGAAAATGACCATGACTGAAATGAAGTAGTGCAGTAGAGGAGCCTTGAAAAACAATGAAGTGAAAAGGAAAGTAGTGAATAATGCAGAGTGCTAAAGGTTAAAATTTTAACTTATTCTTTTCCAAATATTTCTATATTGTTCTCTCAATATCTCTTCAAAACTTCCAAAATCTTTTTATAAATTTAGTGGCTGAAAACAATCCAGATATTAAGGCTATTAAAATTTAAATAATTCTTCATATTAGTATAAACTGTTGTCTTTATTTGGATTTTTTGATTCTCTTATTTACTGAAGTCTCGCTATCCCTGTTTAATTTTTGTAAACTTAGGTTTAATTCAGATCTTAGTGAAGCTACTAAGTCTTTTAGTTATACACTATTACTATTGAGATCACTTAAGTATCACTTATTTTAGAAATATTACTAACTACTGAAAGCTACAGTCATTGTGATATGAATCAGTTTTCCATTTTCTAGGTAATTTTTATTGTAACAAAAGCCTTATCAGAATGAAGATGTCACTTCAAGATTTATTGTTACTAATTGCTCTGACTACTATTCTAACCAAACATGTAAATTCTTGCATTGTGACCGACTGTTTAAATTAAAGACTTTGATCTAGGTCAAGAGTAGCGCAAATAGTGACAGCTGCTCTAGACTAAGAACCATCTGGGAAGACAAGAACATCTGCCTTAAATCAATGAATAGATGTATTGGCCTTCTCAATCTTTCTGTGCACTTGTGAATCTTGAACATTTAGCAACAGAATTACAGTGAACAATCCAAGCATTGGAAATAAGATGCTACAGAACCGGTCTCAGTACCTCCTATGTAGACCTCATCACAAATGACTGTATTAACTCTAGAACACTAACCATGGGTATATAGTACCCAGCGCAAATTTTCCTATTTTTAATTACAATTTTCAGCACCTGATTTTCTTACCTAAATAATGTCTTTCAGTTCCGATTAATGTTAACTCAAAGTACAAAATTTGAAGTGTCTGCATGTAAAATATTTCAAATAAAGATTTATATTTAATATTTTTTTTTTTTTGATATTTTCAAAATCGGGTATGATATACCCATGGTTAGTAGTGGTGTAACTTTAACTGATGGTTAGTGTTCTAGGGTTAAAAATCATTAGATGAGATGCAAGACCATTGGAAAAACTATATCTACTTTAAAGAAGAGAAAGTTCCAATGGTATGAACACATAAGAGCCAACAATCATACCACTGTGATCATATGGCAAAAAAAGAAGCAGAGAGAGAGAGAAAAAAAAATGACTGACAATGTCACTGAATGGATTGGCAGATCATTGACAGAAATACAGATATTGGCATACAGCCAAAAGATATGGAGGTGGTTGTTCAGGTGCTTGGCTGTGATGATGATGATTATTGTTGTATCTCATATTTTTGAGGTAACTGAGAGAAATAAATAAGGAAGACAAACTTGTAGGTAAGTAATGAAAAAGGAGGTTTACTGCATGAAGGTACACTTAGCAATTGACCTAATGCTAACTCTGCTGATTTACATAAACAGACGATTCCATTAATTTATGTCCTATATAACAATTATCAAATTGGATAGAGAAGCTGGAACTCATTTGCAGGCTATGCGGAGTGAAGTCGTTGGAGCATGTGATCCCTTTATGACTTACAGGCGGAGCATATGCAGTTTAAGAACAACTGGATGACAAAGCAAAATCTGACATTGACCAGATAAAGACTACCTTTGTGACAACCTTTGCTACAGATTTGTTTATGGCACATGAATAACTCACTGAGTGGCACCTGTGGTGCAGCAAATCCGTGGATGTATACCTGGCTGAATTGAAGAAACTCAAGTTCTTGATGGGTGGGATGAGTGACCATATGCTGGCTTGCGTATTTGTGCACAGGTTGCTAGGCAATGTAAAGCAGACTCTTCGTGCATTGTATAGGATGGATGCACTGTCTGTTGACCAGTTGCTTGCCCGAGTCCAGGCAATTATGAGACAAGGAAATGGAGGAAGTCATGGTGGAAGCAGTGGCCTGGCCAATGCAAAGTATGGATATTCATGTCAGAAAGTGCTTTAGATGCAATGGTATTAACCACATGGCGAAAAATTGTTGGAGCTGATAACATGACAGGATGAGAGCAAGAACAACACAATACGCTGTTACCATTGCCATACTGTGGGCCACATGTCTCGAAAATGTCCAAGAAAACGTGAGTAGAGATACGTCATTGCCAGTATCCTCTCCAGCCCATCATTACCTGTGATCAGGGTCCAGGTTGATAGCAGAACCATCATTGCACTGGTCAATACTGGTTGTTGGCTGTTTATAGCCAGCAGAGAGATATGCCAGTTGTGGACAAAAGGGTCTGTATGTACAACAATGATAGATGGGAAGACCAGAGCTTGTTGTGGAATCGGAATCGTGGAAGTCCTGTCAAGATTGACATACTGGTAATGTGAGAAAAGCTACTTGGTTTCAACCTTCTGATCAGGATGAATGCAATCAAAGAACTGGAGGGAGTAGGAATCACTCTTTTGGGTGCTGTGGAGTTTTTTGACAAAAAAAACATCCCTGTGTGCGGCTCTCACCAAACCAGAATTTAGCGTTGACTTTGATCAGAAAAAGGAAGCATGAAAGGTCACTGGGATCATTAGTCCACAATCTCTCCTGATTGATGGCATGCCACATCATGTTAAAGACCTCAAACCTGCCCGAGATCATTGCTCTGCTGCTCACAGCACCACTAATTCACCCACGAGTGATGGGGAGTTGGAAATAGATTCCCAGATTTTTTGATTCACCTCCTGCTGCAGTGGAGATGGATAGCAACAACACTGAGGATGAAGTACCTCCCCCACATATTGACAACAATGAGGTTGAAGTACTTCTTGTGCAAAGGTGCACTATAAGGAAATGCCCACTTCTGCATGTTGGTGCTGTGATCAGGAGATCATAACAGAGAATCAGGTCAACCCAGTAAAAGACTCTGGGTTGGTTGTATGTGGTGCTGTAAGCACCAGGAGTTGCATTCCCTTCCACAATGGACTGTTGAGAGAAGACTTTCTACTTAGAGTAGGTGGTGCTGACTATTTGCATATGAATGATACTGGGTAGGTATTAGCTAATAGCCAGCATAGGAGTGTTTTTCTTAGTTGAGAGAGATGCTCAAGACATATGGACATGCAGAAACCAGACAAGATGAACACATGTTCAGTACTCTTTTCTTTGTTTGCAACAAATTTTTCCTGCCTCTTAATACTCTGTTTAGATTTTGGAATGCATCTTTAGAGTATCAGTGGTTCTTAAATTCTTCTTTCTCAGTACCCCTTTTTAAGACTAGAAGCCTCTCATGTTTTAATTGCATTATAAATGGAGCAGAATTAATGTCACATATTTAGAAGTGGGTTGTGATAGAAACAGCTAAGCAGCAGCCTCCATGCCAGACTATTTAAAACTTCTGAATTTCAGCTTGCAAGTTTTTCACCAATTTATTGAATATGAGCGAAAAGCACCACCCACATATCATGATATGCCATTACCTAAACTCATGCAGCCAGTTTATATCGTCTTTCAACAAATGTCAATTGTCTTACAGGAGATGAATCTGGTTTTTCATTCTTATACTTTATAGAAGTGCAAATAGATTTACATAAAGAGAGGAGCACATCATTATACTTCAAGTAGCAATAGTGACAAAACATGAACTAAGCAACAGATTAAACAGCAGAGTAGACTGGGATCTCTAGCCTTGGTTGGGCAACTAGTCTTCAAGTAGCAATAGTGACATAATGCATAAATAATATCACTCATAACTAAGCAATAGATTAAACAACATAGCAGAGTGGGATCTCTAGCCTTGGTTGGGCAACTAGTCTTCAAGTGGCAATAGTGACATAATGCATAAATAATATCACTCATAACTAAGCAATACATTAAACAGCACAAATTGTTCTAAGAAGCACTTCACTGTTTAAATATAGAAATGAAAATAAATAATATATGTGTGAAATCATGTGTGATACCCTACCCTTGTCAGCCGCCAACCAGGGGAGGTAACACATTTCGGTGGCTAAGGCAGTACTGTTACCCCTGACACCACCAACAGCTTTTGCCACCAGACAAAGTGTTGTTTTTTGTGTAGACATGTCAGTCTCTTGTGATGAAAGCAATGAAAACTACTTAACTGTCTGTTATAAGATCTGTCACAGCAACTCACAGTTTACAAATAATAAAGAAAAGGAAGCTGTGGAGAGTAATATTTACTTATATCCTAAAGGAACATGGTAGTTAGAGGAGAGGAGGATAGTTATAAAATATGTTGCAACCAACCAACATATGCTATTGACAAAAATCTGAATTCCTGCACAAATCAAATTACCATCCAACTGATATAGATTCACAACTGGATAATTGTTAGAAGTATAGATCCAAAGAAGACTTTAGAAGGAACTGGAAACTCAATCATAAACAGGAAACAAGGGATAAACCTCTACTCCTGTTCAAAAAACTGGAGCAGAGTAAGAACCAGATGATAGGCAAACAAGGCACAAAATATTGCTTTCCTGGAGGTTAGCATCAGCCATGATGATGGCATGCAGGAAAAGGTTTTCTGTGGAGAATAAGTGAAAGCAGTTTTACTTAATCAAAAAAAAAAAAACACTTATCAAATCATTCATTGATACATATTCTGTTTGGTTCTTAAAACTTTTATCTTTAACTAGTAAACTCCTGCCATAGAAAATTTGTACAATAAAATTAAGAAGTAATTATATTTTGACTAGATTATGCATACTGTCAGAAGATAACTGATGAATTTAATATTCCATTAGAACTATGAGGCATTATCACAGCATTAATATTGTGGGTTGTGTGTTGTGGTGTGATGGTTATCAGGTTAGACTGAGAAATTGGGGAGCTGAGTTTGAATTCTAGTCAGGTTCGTTACATTCACTTATGCTCGAATACCCTTGGGAAAGTTATGAATCCATCTCTTCTCCTCCAGCTATGGAGTGTCCTGCGTATGATGATAAACTGCATCCAGCAGCAAGGCCTCTGATCAGGAGGTTTTGAGGAGCGTGGAATCACCTCTTAGTTGCTTTTGTTCCTGGGTCCACCCTGACCCGGGGTGGTAGCACCCATTAGTGTCCCAGCTATGGGTAAATAGCTTCCCCCCTCCCTTGATCTGGAGTAGGAATACTAGGAAGGTGTAAGAATGGGTTTTTTGTAATAATAATACCATCAACACAAATTGCAGTATATAAAGTGCACATTCACAAAACCCGATTTCAAAAAACTAAAATTTCCCCTAAATAGGGCCACCCATTTGCCATGGGTGGCGATCTGTGATGCCTGGGGACAGAGTCCTGGTAACTGAGTGTCCACTGAAAATGACCAGGAGTTTCCACAACATGTCACTTCGGACCCTACCTGGGATAGATGGGCAGATGGAATAGCCCAATCCATTCGAATTGGCTAGTCACATTGTAGCAAGGGCTAGTTGGGATGATAGATAATGAGTCCTACAGGGCCATAAAACCTTACATCATACTATACTTGGGTAGATATGGTGGGGGAGTACAGGTGCTTGTATCCACTCTCATCAAAACTATACTGTCTGTGTAGCCTTGGTGGATTAGGGCAAATGGGATTAGTCACCCCCGATAGGGTCCCTTAAGAAGGAACTCCGAGGTGGGTGGGGAGCACAGACAGCGAATACAAAAATTAAAATTATATGGCTATCTCTTATAAGCGAACCAAGAGACAATATGAGACTTCTGAAAGCGAAAATGAAATAGAAAAAAATCACTTTCCAACTTTCATTGTTGTAGAATCAGTAGAGGGTGATATATCAAAAGTGTCTCCTTTCGTGTTGCAAAGGGTTATTTCAGACATGATCAACCCACATTCTGTTAAAAAAATAAAGAAAAATAATACTCTATTAATTCAAGTGATATCCTAAAAAGATGAAGAGAAATTGCTAAAAATCAAGCAAATTGACAACAATAAAGTCAAGGCCTACCTGCATCAATTTCTTAATTCATCAAAAGGAGTAATAAACTGCCCAAAACTGTCACTTTGTCCATCAGAAGAAATTGAAAATGACGACACCCTAAAAAGTAAGGAGTAACAGATGTTAAAAGAATGCAAGTAAAAAGAAATGACACAGTAATAAACACCAACACACATATTTTGACATTCGACAAACTGACTCTACCAAAAGAAATAAAGATAGGTTACACAATAGCCAAGGTGGTGACATATATTCCTAATCTCCGTAGATGTCATAAATGTAAAAAATTTGGTCATCTTCAAAATGTTTGTATGAGAACATCAGTCTGTCGAAGATGTGGGAAACCGGAAACTGAGCATGATGAATCACCTTGTGAAAGACCTTCTTTATGTCCAAAAACAAAATGCTAACAGTCTGAAGAATATAGAAATGATGGACACTTCACCCATATAAAAAAAAATATTGGACATGTAAAAATTCATAATACATAATCAAGATGCAAAACCTTATTTAATGGAATTGTAACTGGCGTCAAAACACTATGAAAGTGTAAAAATAGATTTTAATACCAGAAATACTTTATAAAAAATTATTACCAGCAATACATTTTTGAAAGCCAAATGTTGCCAGCAATGCATTTTTGAAAAACAAATATTACCAGCAATATATTAGAAAAAAAAAAAAAAAAAATATATATATATATATATATATATATATATATATTACCTGCTATACATTTTTTTGAAAAAAAAAGAAAAAATATTACCAGCGATACATATTTGAAAGAAAATTATTACCAGAAATAGATTTAAAAAAAAAAAAAATATTACCAACAATAAAAATTTTGTCTGTATTAAATAACCCATTGAGGTTGATATGCCATAAAACAGACCAAACCAAATCAAGCCCCCAGCTATGGATTGAATAGCAGAACAGGCTGGGCTCTATAGCCATGGCAACCAGCCTACTGCAGAAAGAAATGGCAACCTACTGTAGGAAAATATTCTGCCCAGCTAGTCATGAATTGAAAGACCTGATCATTCAAGCAAAAAAAGTGAGACATGATATTTTTTATTAGAAATTTTATTATAACAAAAAAAGAAAGCATTTCATGATTAAATTTTTCCCTCATCAAAATATCCACCTTGATTATTGTGGCAAAAATTTTTGGCATTCATTACAAAAATTTCTCAAAGTATAAGTTTGATAATTGATTCCATTCTTTTTTCAATGACACTAAGAGCCTCTTTTTCAATGTTTTTTTTTTCACTCTTCTTAAGTTCATCCCATGCTAATTCTGGGTGTGGCTTCAAACTTTTGAACTGTAGTGTATAGTTTTGTGTGATCTGTTTTTTTTTTTTTATAGGATAAATAAGAAAATTACAAAAAAACATGGTTTTATTTTGAAAAGTTGAATTAAAAGGCCAATATTAAAAAAATGAACTCGCGAGTTTCAAAAATTTGAATATACAAAAATAGACTTCATTTTATTTTCAGTAAACAAATAAAATTGCTTGTAATTCACACAAATATTATAACTAAAACCAGGAACTTTTTGTAGTTACTTGGAGATATTCAAAAAGCTAATTCAGTCATGAAAATTACACTTGCCACTTGCTACATATTAAAGTGAAGTACAAGCACTAAAATACTAACAAAAGGTTAATAATTGTGATTGCATTGGTTATATATTTTAGTATAAGTAATTGATGTAATGAATATGCATACACATGGGTTCCACCTCACAGTAATATGATTGGCTGGTGTCAGCCATAAATACAGACTGATGTGGAGGTACAGGGACTACACCTATTGTCATTGCCTATTGCCTACGCCTATGATGAGGACCAGTCCATTACGGTTACCTGCTAGATTGTCCTACCCGGTTACAGTAGTCAACAACCACTTTGCTACTTCGAACAAATATATCTCTTTCCGGGACATATCAGTAATCTAGAATTTTTATTTATAGGATAAATTCTATTATCACAAGTAAGAAATAATTTTAATTTTTAAATCATTAAAAAGTAAAAATATCCAACAGAAAGCCAACACAAAATAAATAAAAAAGTAATGTTTTTGCTAAGATATTCTGTTGTTCCCTTTGAATCTCGTTCTTTTATTGTCCTCTTTCTTTCACTCTCAATAACCCCTTGCATCCTAGTGGCTTTTATTGCCTTGCTAGGGGTGAAATAATAAAATAAAAAGGTAACATGTTTATTGGCATTAAGTAATACATCCTGTTATTATAGCAATGGGACCTCTCATTAGTAATTAGGGTTAATCAAGCTATAAAACAGATACGCTCGTACCTTGATATTATGGACATCCCTTCCTTTAAAGTATATCAGAAGCAGTGGACAAAACTGGAACAGCTGACTCAGTTTATAAGCCCTACATGTTACAGATGAAGTTGTGGCAGTTTTGGATACAATCTACTGTTTCATAAGCTAACCACTAGTTGGTGGGCTGTCACTTTATTTACATCAGTGTAACCACATGTGTAGCTTATTTCTCCATGGGGTTTTCTCCCCTTTTTATATGCCAGAGTGTGTAAATGGTTTTATATTCATCATTTTCTTCTATAACCATGTCATCTGTTGGAAGGGTGAATTTTGCAGTTGCACAAAATAGTGTATATTTACAGCATACAGGTATTTTATAGTGTCAGATTGGCGAGTTTGTTTAATTAAATGTACAGTACTATATTATTCTTTTTTATTTTGTAATTTAATTAATGATATTAGCCACCACGGACTTGGTGTCGGCAACTATGAACAATAAGCATTATCAGACTGATGTCTCTCCCCTTATGAGGTATTAGTGTATTTTATATTACTGAATAGATATTACAGCTTTTGATTCATATTAATTATTGGACTGATGTTTCCCTCCTTATGAAGTATGTGTGTATTTTATACTAATGAATAAATATTTATTACAGCTCAAAGACAATCTTTCTGATGTTTTTTTTTTTTTTCCAGACCAGAGGATTACTGAACCTATTTGAGAAAGATGCTGCTTCTCTCAAGAAATACACTGTTGGTTTACATAATTGTTGCCAAAGAATATTATCTGCCCAGGTTTGTATGCTATTTTTAGTCTTATCATTCAATACTCTGATCATTTGTGAATATCTATGCTGATAATACAATGGTATATAGGTGCACCTCGAGACGACCAGAGATTGGCAGCTGATCTCTCCTCTGACTTCAGTGGGGGGGAAAACCTGGTTGGTTACTTTAAAGGGCCTGAAAACCAAACTAGTTACATTCCAACATCACCAATCGGACTGTGAACTATCACAAATGGAGGTTCCCTCAGGGAGTCTCTGTGCCTTGAGGGCTTACTGTGGAGCTCATATATACAAACCATCACTAAAGATGCTAGAAAAGTGGTTGGTTCTCTGTACCTTTCCGTTAAGTACATGACTCCTCTTGCAATCCTCTACATTTACAAGAGCCAGCTCAAGCCTAAAATGGAGTACTGTTGAAGTACTAAATGAAGTTACTAAATCTAAAATGGAGTACTGTTGTCTTATATGGGCAGAAGCTTCATAGTTTTTACTTTCCAGTCACAGTAAAGTCTAAAGTGTCTCTGCATCCTTGTGGGTGACAAATTATTTTCCACCCTACAACCCCTTTCTCACAGCTAAAACATCGCAAGCTTCTCACTGTTCTATCGCTATATTAATGGAAAGTGCTTAGATGAACTACATTTCTTAGTTCCACCAGTTCTAACCTTCACAGCTACAAGCATTGTAGTGAGCCACTTTCATTCCCTTCGTTATTTCATTCGTGAGATGTAAATTCCACTTAAGCAACTTCTTCCTATGAACTACTGCTTTGCGGAACCAACTCCCAAGAGGATGGTTTCCTGATCATTACAGTCTTAACCTGTTCATGTGTAGGGTTAACCATTTATCTTTCCCACATATCCGCCTTGTACAGAGTGAACATCACTGTAAATAAAAAAAAAATAATAATAAAGGCCAATAGCAAAAATCATGTTTTATAGAATTTCAAAATGAACCAATCACAAAATTTTATTAATTTCTGATTGCTCAACTATGATTTGTCACAAAAAAACTGATTTCTGAAAAGAAATATTCTCAAACAATCCCAAAGCTTTTTCCATTAAATATCACCTACTGAGATGAAATTAATAAATCCCCTATAAATATTGTTCTACAAATATCCAGTAATGCTACATTTAAATGTAGACAAAAAAATTGTTTTTGTGTTGCAGTATACCAAGTCAGAATTTGAAAACTAAAATGTATATTTCCAAAATCAGAAGTCAGCCTAAAGACTTGGTTCCATGTGGTACAGCCAGTCTAAAATGTGCTGTATACCATTAATGTAATTCCAGACTGCCATGACAGACATTTCCTATGTCTGAAAAACTGATTTAATTTTACAGATTGTAATGAAATAAAAATCCATAAATAAAAATAAGTCAACCCAATAACACATACAGTTGCCAACGATTAATACCAAGTGGGTGTTAAGTAGGCTGTTTGGTGTCATTGTTTTCATTCGTAAGGAAGTATGACTCATAGGGTAACTTTCAGCCTAAGCCTGGATATTGTGCGAAAAGTTTTGGAAGTTAACTTCAATTTATTGCATGACATTTAGACTTTCAATTGATAATCATTTGTACACATTAGCTCTTAAATCATGATTTAACTTTCACTTTTTTTTAATCATTTCTCCTTAAGAAAGGTGATAAAGCCACAAAGACGCAAAAGGGGGGTTACTTAGAGTGAAAGAATCTGAAGAAAACATTATTGTGGAGAGAGGACAATAAAAGAACGGGTTCAACATTGTATTTAAATGTTTGATGATTGAAGTTGGCAAGGAAGCAAGAAGCCAGAATAGAGTTCCATAAGTAAGAAGTGCAAGATTTTTCTGAGAGAGCCACTTGTGGCCATTGACTGATTTGAGATGGAATGACCCATATATATAAAATGAAAATATAGAAGGTGATACTGAAAAATTCCCAGAATCTCTGAACAGGCTCCATAACTAATTCTGTTCATGTGCAAGAGCTGATGGATTACAGTGAGTCCTCCGTATTCGTTGGGGGTGGGGGCTTTTAGGGTCCAGAACTGGCTGTGAATAGTTATAATCTGCAAATATTTGTAACCCCCATAAAAGTGTTAAAATTTCATATTTTGATTGTTAAAACCCCACATGCCTTAAACTTTCATCCTAAACACTTTAGAAACATTTCAGACTCTTTTTAAAACATTTTGAAAAATAGTATTGGTGACCATATACTTAGCGTAAATTTTCTTTCATATGTACAATAACCGTTTTTAATTACATGTATAGATCAATACAACCATTGAAAATACTGTATAAAATATGTGTAACAATAAAATATAAAGTTCAAAACATTTTCTAAAAACAGAACTGTGATGATGCCCCCAGACTTAGCATAAAGCCACTTTTAAGACCCCAGCTGCAGCTCCTAACAAAGAACAAAGCCAAGCACTACGCATGTTTTTGCATTTGTTTTTTTACAATAAAGATTTACAATTCTGCCAAATTTTACCATAAAAATGGACTGTTATATGTTTTAAGTCACTTAAATAACGGGAAAATAATACAAGAATATTTTAAATATGTTCTATCGAAAAAATATGCAAATTGAAGTAGTTCTCAGAACCCTTATGTTCCACAAGATGTCGCTGGGGGTTTCATGAGAAACAGTGATAAATAAGCTAATGGATTTTTGAGTAATTTTTGTTTAATTTTATATTCATAATTTTACCTTACACATACGACATATTATTGGAAAATCCTTAAAGGTGTGACGACATGCTCCGCTCGGCCGTCACTATGCAACTGATGACATCTAAGGTCGGTTGTATGTGTATACACCTGGCTAGCTTGTCCACTTGGTTGTAATCAAATTTACAGAGACAAATGACAAATGCTTTTCAAGACAGACTGGTTGGGAAATAGCAATGATATAAATTCTCACTCAGCTGTTTTCTTTTGGGTGAACTGCTATCTCCCTAACTTTCTTTTTGCTGGTCCCTTCCAACTCTCTAATTGTCGGTCCCTTCCTCACCAGCTGCTGGTCACTTACTCACTGCTGGACACATACTTATTTCTCTGACTGTTGGACCCCCTTTTTCTGATTGATTTCCTGCCTCTTTCTGCTTATATGGACAATGGCTGAGGTCCCACCCACCTATCCATCAACATTTTCCAGAAGATTTGAGACCATCCAAAAGCCAGATGGTTGGTCAAATCTTCAAAAGATTCTACTTTTATGATTATTTAAAATCATTATCAATATTTAATGTTTGCCAATTCAAAGGCAGCAGGAGACAGAAATCCTGAAACACTGTTGATGCAAAGATGGACTGGCGACGAATTTCCTAAGAAACTCAGATAACTAAGTAGAATTAAAAGGAAAAGGAATTTATCTACTTATTTCCTAAGGATGTTTGAGAAATTGTATTGTTACAAAGCTTTTAACCTCTTATATCATTTAAAATTACAATAATCATAGGGAATGTATTTAGCAATGTTTATATGGTGTCTGTGTGAAAACACATTCATTGGTTAGTGAATAGGGCCTGTATGTGGCAGATTTATGTATCATTGAGTAACTCTCTTGATTACACTTACAGGATGCATAGAAAATGCACACAATTTGGGGTGCACGTTAGAATTCCACCAAAGCCACTAGAGAGAAGATAAACCTGGGAAGACCAGATTGTGCTTGCAGACATAAGTAGTAGCTACTAGAATATTACCCCAACCTTTGTAAAATGGAAGAATAAGTAAGCAGACACATATGAGTATTGTTCTATCATCATCATAGTTGTGAACAAATGATTTGAAGATCAGACTATTGTATGCAGTTGAAAGCATTAATATAGGAGAAAGTATGACATTAGAAGAGGTAACAGTTAACCAACTGTTAAAATCTTCAGTTTTTCTGGTATTTTTGCCATTATTTTAAGACTTGAATCAATCTCGGGAATCCATCTACTTTAGTTTTGCATTACATATGGCTGTCTTGGGCTTGTAACATTTCAACCCAGAACTTGAGACTTTTTCAGATCTTGACCATGATGTTACCATAGAAACACAAACAGCATGTAATGTTATATTTAGTGTCTGAAACAACAAGCTTATTTCTAGTATAGTGTTTCAGTGTAATCTTTGAGTGTTTAATTATTAATGAAACTTAGAGAATATGCTGATTACATGAAGAGTTTATTTTTTTATCAGTTTTAATATTTTAAATGAGAATAATAATCATAAATAAACACCCAACATTTTATGTACAGATTGCTAACATTTGTAACAATTTTGTTTCTATTTAAGTGATTTATTTTTCCTTATATTCATATTTTATGATGATGTTTACCCTGTACAAGACCTGGGAGCCACTCGGGGTGGGGATAGCAAAATCAACTGAGTGTAAACCAGAAGAGATGGCTGAACATGTCTTCTATCACTGCCATCAAGTCTGCTCACTCTAAAATTATCTTGGGGTGTTGGTCGCTTGCACATAGGCACTTCATTGCACTGGATGTCTCCTTTA
This sequence comes from Acanthosepion pharaonis, assembly GCA_903632075.3. Classification (NCBI taxonomy): domain Eukaryota; kingdom Metazoa; phylum Mollusca; class Cephalopoda; order Sepiida; family Sepiidae; genus Acanthosepion; species Acanthosepion pharaonis. The sequence goes on from CAHIKZ030002644.1 coordinate 1,546,242, forward strand.
TATAATATAATGCAGGTCCTGAATTTTTTTTTTTTCACAGTAATGGCAACAGTTAGAATAGGTGTGTGGGACACCAGACAAAATGTGGTGCTACATAGAGATCTGCTGTCTGACTATGATCAGATTATATATTTCAAGCATTAACTCAAGGTGAAGTCGAAACACAACAAGCAAAAACCAAATCAGGAATATTTCAGTGATAGATAGGATAAAAGTGGTATATGTGAAAAGTACCAATATTGAGTGGCATTTTTAGTAACTGTAGGTGGGGGTTAGGGGAGTCTCTGCTCCTGGGAACTCATTCTAAGGATCTGAACAGTCTGGTAAAATGCAACTAGTTGTGTGACCCATCCCCTCCACTTCAGGTTTATACTTCTCCCACTCCCATGCATGTTAGTATTTATAGAAAAACAAATAGTGCATGTAAAATGTTAGTTGACAGTTGGAAGAAATATTGTTTGTATATTTTAGTTGCATAGGAGATTAGATTTTTTTTTTTCTGGATTAGTGCAGAATTTCTATCTTTGAATCATAAATAAATAAATATGAATTCCTCTTGTTAGGGTAACACAAACTATGTTTACTTATTTGTGTTAAGTACTTCCTCACGTTACCTTAATAATGGAATATCTCATTCATGAAATGGGGAGATCAGGATGTGTGATGGATAAATATATAAAGTCACATTGTGTTTTATGTTATAGGTTATTTAAATTGGTAAAATAAGATTTTATGTACAGTCATCTTTTAATAGAATGCAAATGTTCCTTTTAGGTTTGAAAAAAATTTAATTGCTGATGCTACTTAAAAATGCAATGGATGTATAGTCATTTAATAACTTAACCAAAAGTGGATACTTGGTCAACATACAAGACTTTCTCTAGGAATGTCCTTTTAAAGAGATTAGAATTTCAACTGGATAAAAAAAAAATGGAGTAGTTCTTAATGATTTATACTCGCTGAAATTTATTATTTTTCTATTTTGATTCAGTCTATTAGTAATTTACCTTCTTCTCTATTCTGTTTTGTTAATGACAGCTTTTACTGCTTGTTATAAAATCAGGGTTAGTAAATCTAACTTGATTTATGATCGAGACTTCAATTTAAATGAAATTCAAGATGTAAATACTAAAAGTTACATTTAATTTGCTTTCAGTTGTTGATTATTTTCTTCAATAGAAACTTGTACACCAAGACCATAGCAAGTCCTTCAAGCAGTGCTTCAAAGACAAGCTAACCATAGATTAACACTTCATACAGGGGCTCTGAGAATATTCTTTAAATGCTTTACAGAATTTAGTTTTGAAATGACAATTCTGATGCCAAAATTGTGTAATTATTACAAATAGTAAAGAAGAATTCTTTTACAGCATTTTAAAGTTGTAGAATACTAGTAAACATTTACAAATATAAATTTTATTTTATTTGCTTAAAACTAAATTTAGCTGTTAAATATTCAGCAATATTCAATGATATATTAAAATTTATCAGCTACTTCAGAAATAGAAAGTGCCCCTACCTCACCTGACAAAAAAATAAATCTAAATTGCAACATTTCAAAATATGAATGCAACTAGACAAACAATATGGGTTTCGTTTTTTTAGATCAACTGCTGATGTATTGATGATAATTGTGGAAAGAGTTTATCAAGTTCTAGATAAGAATGATGAAGATCGTGCTGTTGCTTTGAACATCTTGAACACATTCAAAAGGGTTTGGCATACAGGTCTTCTTCAGAAGTTGAAAAGTTACAGTGTCTCTGGCCAAATTTTTGAACTGATCCAGTCTTTCTTATCAAATCGTGAAATGAAAGTTACCTTGAATGGTCGCTCTTCTAAATCTTTTTGTATTAATGCAGGTGTCCCTCCCCACCAGAGCTCTATCCTTGGTCCTACTTTGTTTTTAATTTTCATTAACGATCTTCCTAATTATATCAGGTCTCAACAATTTACTCCCATTTTGATAGTAAGTCTGATCAGTTCAATAAGGACAAATTGGCAGCTGGTTTTAAAAACAACCTACAGTTGTTAACTGAGGCAAAGAATAGCTTGTGAATTTTAACACCTCCAGAACTATAAAACTCTAAAATTCAAAGAAAAATCAGCAATATTATTGATTCTAATCTTGTATCTCAACTTCATTTACTTTCGCACCACAATAAAGTTGTTTCCCTGTACCTGTTCAATAAATATTTTCATGGTAATTATTTAGATGAGCTCTTTGCTATGGTAACTAGACTTTATGAATTTAAGTGCAGTACTAGGCTGGTGATGAGGTCTCATCAATTTACAGTTGAGTCTGCCAGATGTAACCATAAGTTCTATGCCAACAGTTTCTTTTCTCACACTTCTTGCATGTGGAACTCTCTTCTGGCTCCATGTTTTCCAGTTAAGTTTAATCTTCAAAAATTTAAATGCAATGTCAATTGCTATCAACTGTAACATTTTTGTTTTTATTTAAAATAAGTAATTTATTTTTCTTTACATTCATATTTTCTTTCTTATTATTCTTCTTTTGTTCTTGCTCTTTAGTGATGTTTCTGTTTTTTAATTCATCCATACCCAGTAACCCTCTTGTGTCTTAGTTGCTTTACTGCCTTACTTCGGGTGAACTTGATTTAAAAAAAAATATAATGAAAAATAAACATACATGCCAACTTTGAAAACAGTTAATAGTTTATACTAATGCCTTTGGGAAAGGCATAACTCCACTTCCTCTTAGTTATAATAGGGCAGTAGGTGTCTTTAACCTATGAAACCATTCTAGGAGAAGAATAACTCTGAATTCAAAATCATGGAGAAAGCAATCTGAAACTACTCCATTACCTTTCTCAAGAAAAAATAATTCAGATATTTAAAAAAAAAAAAATGTAAACTTTTTGTGAGTCATGATTGTGTCCTGATGGAACATGGCAATTGTAAAAACATAAATTGTAATAACATATAACAGGATAACTTGTAATTTTGTCATTTAAAAAAAAAATATTGTTTGATATCATTCTGAGGTAAAAGAAGAGGCTGCATGTGCAAAGATCTGACATTCCCCTACACTGATAGGAAACCCAACAAAGTCTGGTGGCATTATGAAGCACATTGAATTAGTGAGAATGTTACTTCACCTTACTGCCTCCTCCCTCCCTACTTTCAAAAAACATGTCTGACCCCCCCCCCCCCACACACACACTACCACCATCATTATCAACTGATGAAAGCTTTCTTGGCAGTACTGCTGCTGTTTTCACAATATCATTTGTATCAATTTATGATACAATAAAACACTATTATTTCAATCAAAATATATTAGTTGAATTAGCATCTGTATTTAAAGCATGCATTGGTTTCAGGATATTTATGATAAACTATTAAAACATAGATTAAAATGAAATGTGCTTAGACTTGTGTAATCATTGTGATACTATGGACATGCATATAAAAAAAAGGAAGATGGGGTTTTATCTTGATCTGTTTGATAGCCACCAGATGGTTCCTTTTGAAGTCTAGTCTTCTAAGTGGCATCCACTTTGACCAAATTGGTACACTGAAGTAATGAAGTAAATAAAGGTTCTTTTGGAGATCAAGTGACAACAAACAGAACCTGTCTATATTTCTTTGATGCGGTATTATGCACACTATTTACTTTATTCAGACTATTGTCCTCATCTTTGTTGCCATATTTATCACAAAGTTTCGGCCTTTGTCCGCTCCAGCATTCTTCAGGTGGTTGGAATGTTAAACTGAACCCTTTATTTCACTCACTGGGGTAGACTAGAGTGTGAGTTCAATATCCAGTTAAGGCAGTGGAGAACTTGGAAAGGGGAATTAACAGGAGAAAACTGATAACTGATATCCATTAGACATGGCACGTGGAACTAGAACAGCTTACCCCAGTGAGCGAAATAAAGGGTTCAATTCGACATTCCAACCACCTGAAGAAGGCCGGAGCATACAACGGCCGAATCGGTGTGATAAATATGGCAACAAAGTTGAGGACAATAGTTCAAATAATGTAAATAGTGAACAAACAGAACATTGATTATTTCCAAGTGTGGGTCTCTATTAAATCATGTTTGGGATTTAGCAGGAGATATACTTATGTGTCACATGCTTTCGATTCCGCCCATTCATATTGCCAGCCACACATTAGGATGTGTAGATGGGTGAAAGTACTGATCTATGAGGTTGACATAGCAGAATTTGCCCCAAGTGTCACTTACCTATCCACCTAGACAAAGCTCTGAATAAAATGTCTAAAATTAATATTGGAAACAGGTTTTGTGTTCTCATTTCTCAGCATGGCATTTGTTCTTCATTATTGTTACCTTGTATACATGCAGCAGGCCCTTTCCTAGCTTTTGGTGCAAAATGATGTGACAAGAATGGAAATGTAATGTGGAGTAATGATTGGCTGGTTGGTTGAAAGCTTGGGCAAGGGTTGTGTTTGTATGTTTATTTTGACTTTAAATGATAGAATATTTTCCTGAAATTTCAGTTATAATCAGTTAAATTATTTTATATTTCATCTTGTACCATCTAATGATACTTTTTTTAAAAGAATTACAGTAAACTTATTTTATTTTCCATAGTGTCTTATATGATATATACATATATATAAATCTTGTAGATCTTTGTACACAAAGGTGGATGTGCAGTAGGTGTTATCAGCTCGAAATGAGAAATTGGAGAGACAAGTTTGAATTACACTCGAGTTTGTTATATTTATGCACAAATACACTTTGGAAAGATATGAATACATCTCTTCTCTCCTCCATCTATGGGTTAAATAGTTTATAAAAGATTATTATTATTGCCAAAAAATAAAAAGAAATGTTAATGCAATATTCAATTTAAAAAAAAAAAGAAATAATTCTTATAATCCAGAAAATATATTCTGGCTTTAAATAACCCACAAAGCATTGATAAGCTGGAAAAAAAAAAAAAACAATCCAAATCCATTCATATGCAAAGGGTTAAGTGTTATCAAGAGTGATCGATTTTCACACCGGCAGGGAATGGAGTATACACAGTTCTTCAACTAGACCGGAAGCCACACAAAACTATAAAAATACCTTCCAAATGCTTAGTATTAAGAAACAGGAAAATGTCTTTAGAAACAAAGAATACAGAACTGTTATGTAGTAGACCTATCGATACCTGAATTCTGTATGATTGGCACAACATGATCTTGAACAATGCTTTTATAGACGCTAAATTTTCTTTATATTAGTCGAGGCACTAATCTTCTTTTGTGAGACGATAGCGACCATATTTTTGTGAAACCATAGCGACCATATTTTTGTGAGACCATAACTACTCATGTCAGTGATTAGCAATTGATACAAGAGTTTGAGGATTTCTTTTTCCGTTGTTTTATGTACATTTGAATTGAATAACAATTTTGCTGTCTTGCTCAGTGAGATATCACAGTCAGTCATTAAGATTGTTTCCAATCTGGATTATTTATCTGCATTGCAGGATAGAAAACTTGAAGATTGTACTGGGTTCATGGATGTGTGGGTTTCATAATGGATAGCGGCTTGGAATTAAAAATTGGAGAGCCGAGTTCACATTCCAATGGAGATTTATTACATTCACTTTTGTGCAAATAACCTTTGGTAAGGTATGAATTTATGAATCCCCCAGTTATGGGTTAAATAGTAAGGCAGATTGAGCTCTTCAGCCTTGGGTGGCAACCATACTAGAAGAACAACAATTCTAAATGAAAATCATGTAGAACTGGTGAAGCACATGCTATGCAACTAATGGAATGATCATGGAATCTTCAATGACTCTCTTATCCTGACTGTAGTTATCCATTAATCTATCTGGATTTATGGATTCTAATATATACATTTAGACCAGCACTTAAACTTTTCATGATCCCATTTTTCATCATGAGGTTTCTTGTGACCCCAGGTATTAACCAACTATATTGAAAATACATTGTCACTGCACTAGTTGTGATGGCACTGCATGCACGTTTTATTACTGCAGCGCTTGCATGGCACATCACATTAAATATTGTGTGTTTGGGAAATAACATATAAATTGAAATTCAAGTGTTTAAATTTAATTTTCCTGACCCCAGCATTTTGCTTCATGACCCCAAATAGTTTAAGAAGTGCTGATGTAAACTATAGATTTAGGGAAATTAACTCTTTATTTACATTTAACAAAAGATTTAAATTACAAATTAAGCAAATTGATCCATTGTTTTTTTTTAATACCACAGCTAACAAATTAAAAAATAACTATATCTTCTTTACTGTACCCCATTTGATTAATTTATTTAAAACTGACTTGTATATTGTATGAGGCTGTAGTTTTGGGTCTGAAGCAGACCTTCATTAAAGGTGAATTCTTAGATGGCTCCTCAGCCCAACTGGCAGCATAGAGTCTGGAATAGTTCAAGCAAAGAAAGTCTGTTGTTGTAAATGCTCCCTGTTTTGCTCTTGTTTTCTGCCAGTGAGTTTTTGATACTCAGCTTTCTCAAGATTTGCAGATGCTTGATAGATTGTTACATGTTAGTGTCAGTGATTCTGTTGTGGTAAACCCTCCTACAGTAGAATGAACTTTTCCTCCTCTCGTAAATACTAACTTGAAGAGTTGGTTGGGAGCAGAGACGCAGTGTTAACCTACCGTTCCAACAGATATCTCTATCTGTTTATTACTAACACTCTTGCTTTGTATATATCTGTTATTTCAATACACTTGTTCAACCTACCTTCGTCTTCCATGTCATTCTTTCTGGGCCCCTAAACATGTCACAACAGACTCTCAGCATATTCATCTAATTTACTGGATTTGGTCTTATAGCAATGAAGGTTGGTTTTGATAGAATCTGCAGCATTTTTCTGACCTACCTGTCTTTTGCTAGACACTACTCTTAATCCTTAACCTTATACACTTTACATACAAAATTTTAGACTGATTAGGGGAAGAAAAAAAATCTCATAACTAATAAACAGCCACACAGATTGTTGGAAATGTATCCTATTTCTGAAATAGAATATATCTGATAGTTGACATTTCCTGCAAAAAATGAAAAGAAGATTTTCATTGGCCCATGAATTAATGAATCAGTAGTTAGTGGGTGTGTGTGATTTCCTGGTAAAACAGGTTTCCCCTCTAAAATTTTTCAATGAGAAATTAAATTTTCCTGCTGGGTACAATAAAACTAGCTAATACAGATCATATGCATTGCGCTATTTAACTATGAAAAAGTAAACCTTTCTCCTGGTGAAAAGACAACTGATTTGATTTTTAGTAAGAGATATATTGACCTGAAAAAAGTTGTAGAGACTCACTTAGTGACACAACTGCCTCTGCCCACTATAGAACAACAGCAGCAATCACCAAATACTTTTTTGAGCCATATACTTAACCACATATGTGCCACATAAGCTAACTCTTCTAATTCTTCCATGTGGGTAGCATGCCCAATCTACTGAGCTTGACTTTGATAAGTACAGATTAGATATGAGATTTAAACTCTTTACACTATATGCCCCAATTGGATAGAGTGTAAATGGTGTCAATACATTTTATGCTTAATGGACTACATAAGTGAAATTGACAAGCTAAGTGATTATAGTTGAGATGTCACAATTGGACAAAAAGCCATGTTTTTATCAGAGGAGAACAGTTTGAATATAAAAATAGGGTAACCTTCACCTGTGATAAAACAAGTGTTGACATGACCATCTGATAATTATATCTAAAAACTATTTCAAGAATTGAACCAGTAAAATGATAATCTAACATAATAACTGTAAAAAAATATATAAGGTTATTTATATATGGATCAGCACTTGTGCCAAGGATCAAAGGATCTTTATATTTTGTCTAGAATCAGTGATATGTCACTTCCTAGTATTGCATAATATCTATGCATTCTGTCAAAACTGTTATGCACATATGTATGCACATGCACACATGTGATGGCTGTCAACTTGTTAAACAAGTATGGTCATTGCTAACAAGTTTGATCAATGTTTTTGGTCCACATAAGAATGATAATGGTTCTTGAAACTTGCCAGTGACTTGCAATGCTTATTGCAAATGTGGCAAACTAAGTTGTTTTGTACAGGGCCTGGCCTATTTTGTAAAGTCTGGTCTGCTTGCTTGTGGGTTTTCAGGTGACGGGTGAGACTGCGGCAGTTTCCTCAGATTTTCTGACAAATCCTGCATGTTAAATTATTTTCAGCATAATACTGATCATAATTTGTGAAAGGTCAACCAATATGACTCTTATGGCTAATGAGGCTTGCATTGGAGGGAGACACTGTCATATTCATCATATATAAATTGATTGCTGGATCAACAATGTCCCCTTTCCTAGCTGAATGTTTGACATTTGCCCAACTCATTGCATGTTCTTGGAAGATCATAGTGCCTTCATGAATGTGTGTGTGTGTGTGTGTGTATATATATATATATATATATATATATATATATATATATATATATATATACACACACACACTATTTACATTATTCAGACTATTGTCACCATATTTATTACATTTCGGCCATTGTATGCTCCGGCCTTCTTCAGGTGGTTGGAATGTCGAACTGAACCCTTTATTTCGCTCACTGGGGTAGACTGTTCTCAAGGACACATGGCACAGGTGGATAAAGGCGTTGATTACATCCAGTGACAGGACCCAAAGAGTGTGAGTTCAATACCTGGTCAAGGCAGTGGAGAACTTTCAGAGACAAAAATTAACAGGAGATAACTGATAACTGACATCCAATAAACATGGCATGTGGAACTGGAACAGTCTAACCCAGTGAGTGAAATAAAGGGTTCAGTTTGACATTCCAACCACCTGAAGAAGGTTGGAGTGTACAGTGGCTGAAACGTTGTAATAAATATGGTGACAAAGATGAGGACAATAGTCCAAATAATGTAAATAGTGTACATATTACCTCATCTCAGAAATATAGACACATACACAGTGGGGAAGATAAACTTGTGAAATAGCTGTGAACTTCAGAACTTGCTTATGCATAAATAGTTCTATTAATACAAAAGGATATTAATATAACTTTTATATCAAAATGAATAATGTATTCAGTGTGGCTTTCATTATTTTCAATTACAATTTCAGAAGTACCTTTTAAAACATCTCAACTTGAGAGTATCTATCTATAATGGGATGAGGGGCTTTGTTGGTAGCCTGCATCAAAAAAGCCTTACATGGTCTAGAAGGCTTAGCTCTTGACTGGAGGGGTATCAGTAATCAGTAAAATTAGCTGGGACCTATTTCTTAAAATTATTGCTATAAATTTATAACAAAAAAAAACAAAGTTGCTAGTCATATAAATACAAACTATAATAAGAGTTGCCAATAATAAAAAGAAAAAGATGTAACTTTAAGGAGAGAGGTTATAGTATTCAATTTATTAATCTTGTATGAATTTCTGGGATCAGGAGTTATCATTATTTTCATTCAGGTTATTGTTCTCATCTTTGTTGCTGTTATCACAATGTTTTGGCTATTGTACCCTCTAGACTTCTTCAGATGTCTCTGAATTATTATTCAAGGTCAATCATGGAAATCGGAATTGAACATTGAGTTTATTATTTATTACTAAACTTTTTTATTTTATAGCCCAAATCTCTAAGTTAAACAAAGTTTAAATTTATCTGCTGATTATGTCAGTAAGAGGAAATGATTTTGTCCTTTGTCTCTTTTTTTTTTTTTAAACTTATCATAATCTTCTTAAGCTCTTCTCTCTAGATATGCTTGATATAGCACTTGCCTGCTAACCTGTTTGGTAGGTTTCACCTTTGGAACAGAAGAGCTGTTGTATTTCTGGTTTGACTTGCCCATTTGACAACTTGCTTCTTTCTCTCTTCAATTGAATATAGATGGCGGAGAAGGAAATCTGACTCATACCAAAATATTGATTATTTTTTTAACCTAATAAGATGCAAAGTCTAGTATTTGATCCAGTAATATTAAACTAAAACTTTTCATTCCATTAATAATCATTTTGTATTATTAAAACAAGCCTTAACTACTTTTCTATTTTAATGGTTAAAATAAACTACAGGTGCCCAGTAAAAAAACGACAAATTGTCACTGTTTTATCTTCCGGAAATAATTGACCTTGAATCAATTTCTTGAATATTCATTGGACTCTCACATAATTACTTAACTCTGATTGGTTCTTTTATGATTGATTAATTGCTGCTTGTGACTTGTCATTTAAAGGTTATTTGCAGACAACTTTCGTCTTTCATTCTGCCCTTCATGTATGGCTAAACAACACACTGATTTTGAGCATCAAGTTATGGTACTTTTCAAAGAAGATCCAACATGGGGAATGATGGAATGTGCAGAAATTCTTCTTGAAATTTTCAATCACATCAGTCGTCACCAGTTTTCAATGGTTGTCTCTTGTCTTTCTGAATTTACTGCTTTTTTACTGGGCATCCTGTGTGTTGAAGGCAAGAGGGACAGAGGAAAGCTGTGAATAACTTACCTAACAAGCTTGTGTAAATGGTTGGCAGAACAGGGATTAGGAGAGATAGCAAAAACACAAACATTTCTAAGAGTTACAAGGGACAGGAAGTTGTGTGATCGCCCACGTCTTGATAAAACACAGCATATAGGGGTAGAATTTCCTTTGAAAACAATATTCACATAAAATTAACAGGAAGTTTTTTTTTTTTCTTTGTTATTATTATTTCTGGAACTCTTTGGTAGCCAGTCAAGCAGCTTTGTCCCATGGACAGCTGCTTTGCAGAACCGACTCCCAAGAGAATGCTTCCTCAATCACAACAGTCTTAAAATGTTCAAGTCAAGGATTAACTGTTATCTTCCCCACCTATCCTTATAAACTGTGCCTTTTACTTTGTAACTCTACCTCAAATGGCTCTTGGTCCTTAGACAGACTAAACATATTGTTCAAATAAAAATTGAATTGTAGTTATGGGAAATGTTTTGAATGAACTTGTTTTGACATATTTCAACAGGGTCTATGGAATTTTCTATCCAGATATGGAACTTAAATCATATAATTATACAAAATTAACTTATTTCAAATAAGCTATTCATATGTACTCAATAAAAATATCATCTTTATAGATTTACAGATTTATAAAGAGCAATATATCTTTAATGAAAAAGTTAATGACTAAAAACTGTAGAGCCAGTGTACTTTGAGAGAGTGTAAGAGTGAGAGCTATAGACATCATAAGTGTGTGTGTGTGTGTCTCTCTCTCTATCTCTCTCTCTCTCTCTATATATATATATATATATATATATATATATATATATATATATACACACACACGGGCATGTGGCTAGAACATTTGCTTTCTGGCCATGAGACCCAAGTTCAAATCTCATTCTTGTTGATTTATCAGAAAGGTGACTGGAGAGGCATTCCTAGCCTGTGGTACCTTTGGAAAGTGCCTGAAAACAAAACTGGGTTGACCCAAGCCTTATGAGTGAAATTGGGTAGACAGAACTATTTGGGAGAGTCGATGGTTGTGCTACTACAGTCACAAGTCATCGTGACCGAGTGTTTGAGTGTACTGGATTTGTTCAGACTGCTGATCATGTCCGGTAATGTGCTCTCTCCCAGAAACTGTAACTAAGGTCTGCTCAGCATAGTTGCAGTATAAACAACCACATTGGGAGTGTTGAACAGACACAAAATGTGTCTGAGCAGGTGTATTCAAAAGGGATTGGCTAGCTACCCTAGGAAACGGGCATACTTGGTTATGAGTGGCCACCCACCACAGGCTGGATGGAAAGAAACACCCTATTTAAAATTGTTAATTATTGGTCAATTTTCATAAAACATGCTTTATTTTGAACAATATAATGATAAAAGCACAGTATAGTGTTAAAATTCTCTCTTTTGCACATTTTCTTTTAATCTGGATGGATGTTGAAAGATGGCCACTTCTGTGGGCATCTACAGATCCTGTACTTATCAGCTTGGAATGACAATTTTTGATGGTTTTGACATCTACTGAAGAACAAGGTCCATTAACACTGACCACAATCTCTGTACTGGTTGCCACACTTCATAATGGGATGTTAGCTGAGCATGCTCATGCAGTGTCAGGCTTTGTGACGTTCTGATCTACAGTTGTCACTCGTAAATAAAAAAAGAAATTAGCAATGATATTCTATCACAATATATATATTTTTTTTATACGAATGTTGTGATATTAACAAAAATAATAAGTAATTTTTCAATAAGGAGTTTCTTTCTAACTACTCTGTGTGTGTGTATATATATATATAAAGGCAGCAATCCCTCTTTTATACATGTTTCGTTAAAGATGATTGCTCCTTAAGAAACTATGTTCCTGAACAAACCAAACTCATAAATAATTACATCAGTTGCACTACTACCAGATGACTTACATTACACCTACCTGACCATAGTTCTATTAGGACTCATTTAAAAACATGCAAAAACCTATGAGACTCCATCTGAAACATAAAAGCAATACAAGCATAATAACCTCATGTAAAAAAAAGATGTAAAAAAAAATGTAAAAATAGATTAAAAAAATAATGGAATCCCTAATAATAAAAATGAAAAAGCAAACACTCAATAACATTAACTATGAACACTACCACAATGTGCTGACTGTGTTTGGAAAATAAAATAAAACATTCCTATAACTCTAGATACATACATAACACAACCCATACATTCAGTTAAAAGTGAAAAATAAAATCAACTTTGATAATGGCTAAAATTATAGCCAAAAGTGCTCGGACATGCAGAACTTTTGGACAGTTTTTATACACTTTGTGTCCAGGAAAGAAAACACTTGTATGAACACAAGAAAAATTAAATAAAAGCTTAATCACAGTACCTTGTCAGTCGTCTTTAAGGAAACAAACACACACACACACACATATATATATATATATATATATATATATATATATATATATATATATATTATATATATATATATATATTTAAATATAATTTGAACATTATAAATATGCATTTATAAAATAGATTTTAGGTGATCAGTATGATTATTCTTTATACAGGGTGCGATGGATAAATTGTCATCTAAACTACACGAAAATGAAAATAACACTGACATCTCATATCATTTGATATATTTACCAAAATTGCACAAGAATATCTTGAAATACTAAAGAGTAAATTTATTCAATAAAATTGCCATTGGCTTCAACCACAGCCTCCAGACAACTTTGGAATCTCCTCAGCTCTTCTGAACAGTCTCCTTGTTTAGGTTGATGAATGCTGCCATAATCCTTCCCTTAAGTTCATCTTTGGTGTTACAAGGAATTTTGCTGGTCTCTTGCTCAACTGCACCCCACACATAATAATCAGGGTGGTTGCATCTGGGAAGATAGGTGGCCAGATGTAAGGAGTGATGTAGTCGCAGACACCCATTACTGGGTTCTCCTACGTATCTGACATGGTACATTCCTGTTGCCTGACATAAGCCTCTTATCTTGAATCTGAGACTCTCCCCAACAAATTCATGAGTTCTCTTCTTAATGATCACAGTGGCTTTTCTGAACTGCAATGCCTATATAATCACCATTAGACCCCTCTAACTCTTTTTGAATCCTCTGCACTGTCTTCAGATTGACGTACAAACACTCTGAAATGTTCATATTGGACCTTCTAGTGTGAAGGTCAAGCAGCATTGCATGCTGTTTCCAAATTTCTGTCAGAGAGAATTATGTCATGGTGCTCTTTTTCTCACAGACGATGCCCAACTGGCCCTATTATACTGTGCAGTCGACTAAATAAAAAAACCAACATGTATGCGCAAAATTAAAAATATAAAATGGCAACAATTTACCCACCGCACTAATATATATATATATATATATATACACAGTGCTGTTTGATAAAAGTGACTCACCTGATTTTTTTTTACTAAATGTTCTCTTCTCTGATGAAATGAAAGTTGAGCTAAATTCAAAGGTTAAGTGATCTAAAATCCAAAGAATCTTTGAAAGCTCTTTGAATTTAGCAGTAAGTACTGTCAAGCATTCGTTCAGAATAAACTTCTGGGGATGCTTTTCTTTTCATGTAACTGGTTTCTTAAAACCTATTGAAAAGATCCTCAGGAGCGAGCAGTACAAGAGAACTTTAGAGTCTTGTCTGCTCCCTTTTGCTGAAATAGTGCAAATCGACCCCACCAAGCTCATTTTTATGCAGGATAATGCTCCCTGTCACAAATAAAAATTGATGACGGAATACTTTGATGAGAAGCAGGTGAGTGTTATGACATGGCCGCCCCAATCTCCTGACCTCAACCCCATAGAAAACTTATGGAGCATTATAAATAAAGTACAGGCTCTCGAGAAAGCAGTTGAGCAACAAAAAGGATTTGATTGTGAATTTCATATCTGAATGGAATTCAATGCTTGGAGATGAGATTTGCCAGAACCTAATCAAGTCAATGCCAAAAAGGTTTGAAAAGGTTATTCAAAATAAAGGAGGACCCATAGATTATTAAATATTTCAAACTATATTACCTATTATAAATAAATTATACTTCTATTATTCTTTATTTAAAGCTGTTCGGTTATCTTTCTATTGATTACTAATTGCAGGAAATAAGTGAGTCACTTTTTTTTGCACAGTTTTTCCCTAAATCTCCCAAAATTAGAATACCTTAGGGTGAGTAAACTTTTTTACTAGGTGGTCAGGAAGGGGTCTTTATATTAGTAAGATTAAAAATTAGTTTGACCCCTAAAACAATAGGCAAAAAAATGTTTAAGTAAAAAAAATCAGGTGAGTTGCTTTTTATCAAACAGCACTGTGTGTGTGTGTGTATATATATATATATATATATATATATATATATATATATATATATATATATATATATATACACACACACACACACACATAGAGAAAAAAAATCTGCACCCATAATAATGAAAAAAGCCTTTTACACAAAAAGTATTTATTTTTTAATTCAATCTTCTTTTTTGTCAATGTACTTAATCTAGTGTTTCTTCATTCTTCAATCCAAAGCAATTTCTAAACTCCAATACACAAGGTTTCAGGATGATTCAAATTGCAAACAGACATATGCTGACAGATTTAAGTGAAAATATAGCTTACAAAATGACAGCACTTCAAAGTGTATAGTTTGAGAGAATGATGGTGATTGTGATTCATTTGATTTTTTTACAGTTTATCAACCTTTTGTAGTTTATTTAAAGCTGAAACTTATTTTGGATTAATGTTTTGAGAATAATGATTTATTTTCAGAATAAAAGCCCTACTATTTAACCTATAGCTGCTAAGGATAGGAGATGGATTCATACCTTTCTCAAGAGTATTTGCATGTAAGGGAATATAATGAACCCAACTGGAATTGAAACTCATCTCTCTGAGTTCTCATTCTTATCTGCTTTCCATTAAGCTACACACACATCCTGGAATGACAGACTCTCAAAGATAAGAGATATAACTTCAGTAAACACTGGAGACTTCATTGTTTCTGATTCAGGTTTTGGAACAAGACTCCAAACTCATAGTGTTGTCTCAAAACTGTAAGAGATGAATAAATTTAAAATATGACATGGCTGATAATCTTTCAGGGGAATTAATAGCGAATTATGGAAAAATGGAACAGTCTATTCTGTTAACTTAGGTTGCTAGCAATGCAGTGAATGGTTTATAAAAGTTTTAGGAATTTACCTTACAACATTTGAATATTATAAGTTTGTGCGGAAAAGGGTTGAAAGTTTTGTGGGCCACCAGGAATCTCTTCTCACCACTGTCAAATGGAGAAAAATGGCATGGTTTGGACATGTTACAAGGCACAACAGCCTGTGCAAGACCATCATGCAAGCTACCGTTGATGGTGGATGTAGGTGAGGACGCCAACGCAAAACTGGTTGGACAATGTCAAACAATGGACAAGTATGACTGTATCAGAATTTCTGATGGTTGCTATTGATTGACTGTTGTGGAGGAGATTCAGTGTGGCTTCTGCATTTAGATCCCCCCTGTGATTACAAAAGTCAAGGGGATGATGATGATGATTTGAATATTATAAAGATGTAAACAGATTGTCTTCATTGTAATAGTTGGCAGAACAAGGATTAGGAGAGATAGCAAAAAAAAAAAAGTGGTAGGGATGGCTACAAAGGGCAGGATATTGTTTTAAGCCATGATCACCCACATCCTGAAGAAGATGGAAATAGTATTGGGTTGGCAACTAATTTCCCACTGTTTTTTTAAATTTTTTAAAAGGTTTAATAAAAAATAACAACTAATTAATCAATAATGTATTCTCCCTTGTTGTTTACAACTTCTTTCCAACATTCAACAAGATTTTCAATACCTTTAATACCCAGTTTTAACTCAAAAAATTCATCCAACCAAGCTCTCAATTCTGCATCCATATTGAACGTAAACTCTGCACATAGCATTTGAAAGAGAACTCCATGCTGCCAATTAGGTCTTTTCTCTTGAACAGCCGTGTTGAGTTGTTCTATCTGTTGAACATAGTTCTGCATTGACCGTTTGGTTCCGTTCATAATTGATAAACCCTTCCCAGTCCCACCATATGCACAACATCATTTTATGCGGATGAAGATCTTGTTTCACATGCACTGTTGCTTGTTTACCAGGGCTAAGTCATTCCTTACGCTGCTTCATATTGATGTGCAGGCACCATTTTTCATCGCCATTAATGATTCGATAAAGAAATCGTTGCTTGTGTCCATGAGTTGAGCGGTGATGAGGAAGCAAACCAACAGAGATTGTGGCTTGATTTTTGTTGTTGTCACTTAAAGCATGTGGAACCCATGCTCCACACTTCTGAGTGAAGATCCTTCTCTATAACAGTATGGGAGCATTCCATTTTCTCTGCCAGTTCCTTTGTCGTTTGATGAGAATTTTTGTGCAAAAGTTGGTTTAATTGTTCTTTATGGAACTCAACTGGACTGCCAGAATGAGGTGTGTCTTTGAGGTCAAAATTTCCATTTTCGAACTTGGCATACTAATCACAAGCAGTTCTTTCACAGCACAAATGTTATGAGCAGTTTTTGCAACCTTAGAACCTTGATTAAAAGCAAAACGGAGGAGGTGTCGAAAATACTCATTTTTTTTTTAACTTGACATTCCATTTTAATGATCTGAAAATAAACAGAAATTAACTTAAATTAACTTGAAAAAAAAAAAAAAGATTACAAAATGATTCCAAAATAGAATTCTTGAAGGAATTCTAATTGTATGACAACTCTTCTCATTGTTCTGACAAAGAAAGCTCAAAGGATTCCACCACAAGCATGACATTGGTTTTGGGAAGTGGGAAATTTTTTATCTTTGCTTACAAATACATGTGTGGCTCTCTCTATTAAACTAATTTTGTGGTCATATATGCCTTTGTGGGGAGACAAATACTAGAATCAGCTTTAATGTGACAATAGCCATTTGCATGAGGTGCTGGAAGTAATTGTAAAGTAACTAATAAACTTTTTATTTGTATTCCTTAGGTTTTTTTTTTTTTTTTTTTAACTTATATTTGATGCAGGCTTTTCTGTTTAACTGTTACATATGGCATCACTTTGAACTGATTCCAATTCCAGCAATCTAAAAATGCCAGGATTTATTCAAAGAAATATTGTTTACTATACTGACAACACCTGGTTCTTAGTAATGACTGAGATAGTGGAAAGTACATGAACAAAACTGGAAAAAAACATGAACTTTGGACAATTTATTCATAATTTCAATCCTGATATATAATATTTCATTTGGAAATTGGAAAAATATAATAAAAACTTAGACTTCATCAGTTGCATTTAACAAAACTTGTTTGAATTAATTATTGCTGCCTAAATATACCTTATTTATATTGAAAAGGTTATTTTTCTGGTCCTGGTAAAATAGACAAATATGCTTTTAAGCTTATTTTACCATTCTTGGTAAAATAGACTCCCAGGTTATTTTGCCGGTAAATATTTCTATTATTATGAAGGCAGGTAATGTTAAAAATAACAACACACAGATTTAACACAGAAGTTTATTTTCGCCATCAATTGTTAAGACAATTTAAAATCTTTTCCAACATCAATTGTTAAAACACAAGTTCAAATCATTTATTCATCATTAATTATTAAAAGAAATATAGAAGTTTGAATATATTAAGCACTTGAGGCAGAACAGTCTCTGTAAATCCAGAACTTGCCCTTAGGCATGGTTCTCTTGCCAATACACTTGAGGTGTACCCACTGAAGACAACAGTCACAGGCCACAGAATCTCTGTTGTTCAAGTCCTGTCTACAAAGCTCACACAACCACTGTGTTGGCGATCTCAAATAAAATATATTCTTAGTTCTAAAACACTATATTTACCGTCAAAATAGCCTTGGTGTCTATTCTACCAGGATCAGCAAAATAACCAATTTGTATTTATATTTATAAATGTATGAAGAGCTTTAGAAATATATCACAAGATCATTATAGACAAACATTTACATGACTTGTTTTTATTTACGCAAGCAAATCATTATTAGAATTTTCACTGCAATGTTGGAAGAATAAATTTTATGTCATATGTATTTATGATATTTTTTAGAAAAATAAATCTCATATGAGTGGTTTATTATGAAAATTGTTTCCATGTTTGTTTTCTTTGTTTTTTTTTTTTTCTTATCTCTTATTAATTTGCTTTCTCTTGTAATAGAATGAACTATGTGCTGCCACTCAAAGTCTTGCACAGCAGTTGCGATCATATGAACTTCAGGTAAGTATTTTAAACTAACATTGCTTTAAGACTGGGTATAGCATGAGTTGAAACTTAGCATTTAACCATTTTGCCAAATGCAAGTAACTGCCCAATTCCTTTTGTTTAGTAGGTAAATGCTACAGTGTCAAGTAATATTACTTGACACTGGACCATTTGCCTAAATGCCAATATCAAGTAATACTACTTGACATTACCTACTAAACAAAAGGAATTGAACAGAAAATAAAACTTTTTTCTTATACATATATATAGTTCTTTCTTGTATATATACCCTGTCTAAAGTTATTAAAAAATTCATATTAGCTTCAATAATACAAATTTGGTTTGAAAAAAATTGTCAAATTTTAAAAATCAATTTAGATGTCACAAAGCCCGAGTTAAAATTTTAAGTGGTATCAATATGTTTTATTGAAGTTATTTGATGTATTCTAAAAAATGCTGTCTGAAGTTATTAGGCAAAACCAAGTAATCCCATTTTACTTCAATAAAAATTGAATAAAATCATCAAAAACGGATTAACACCTATAATAGAGCAAATAACAAACACATATAAGTTTTTGAATCCTTTACATTTTAATATAGTGACGCTTCTTCTCAATAACAGCCAGCAATCTATTATCCATTGATTTTGATAATTTGTTTTACTTCAGCAGGTTCATTTTCCGACATGGTAGTTTTAATTGCTTCCCATAGGTCTGCTTTGCTGTTATATTGTTTGCCACATTCATATAATTTCATTTTCACAATTAACAATAGATTTTTGATTGGATTCAGATCAGGACTTGATAGTGGCCATTCCATTATCTTCTCTCCTGTAAATCTTTTATGCTCAAGGAATTCAAGGGTAAGCTTAGATACAAGAGAAGGAGCATTGTTGTGCATAAATACACACTTCACTTTGAAACTGCGAGACTTGGACTTGTACCATGCAAAGAAAGTCTTGTTCAGAAAATTGAAATTGTTAGCACTGTTCAGTTTAACTCCTTCATCAACTTTAAATGGTTCAATAATGGTTTGGTTGACAATTCCAGTCCATAGAATATCACTACCACCTCCTTGTTGCCTTCTTTTAGCCACAGGCATGTCTGAATTGGATAAAAACCATCCTTTGCCCCATCCATCTTGTCCATCAAATGCCACTTGAGACTCGTCTGTGAAAATTACTTTAGAAAAGTCAATTTTCATGTATTTCTTGGCCCAATTTTGATGCTTTAAAATATTTGCTTTAGTGAGAGGAGGTTGCTGAGGAGATTTTGATTTTTTACAGATCTTAATTCACAAAGTATTCTATACCCTTTGTCTTTCTTCACTCCCTCGATTCCAACCTTTTTTAAAGATCTGAGCATTGGTCAAAAATCATTGTTTCACTATAACTCACTTTAGTTTACATTCATCTTGAGGAAGCAAGTTCTTAAACCCTCTTTCTTTGCTTCAAGTTCTCAACTTACTTATATTTTCAACAGCCTTCTTTATCATTTGATGATCTCTGCAAAGCTCCTTTTATATCTCCAATGAGGACATTCCCCCTCTCAATAACTTTGTTATTTTCTGATTTTAAGCAGTTATTACATCCTTCTCTTTACCCAGCAACATATATAATGGACAAAAAGAAAAAGTAGGTTTTATTAGATTTCAGAGGTCTTATGCTAATATTAATTAATATTTAAATCTGCATATTAACTTCAGTTTGTCCAATTTTGTAAATTCTAAATAACTCAAAAACTAATCATTAAGAATGTCAGAAAATTTAATTAAATATTTTACTAAGGATGGAAATGAATGAGTTTAAATTTGACAAATATTGATTCAGAACTTTTTGAGTTATTGAGGTTTATTTGATTTGCATGATAACTTCAGACAGGCTGTAATAAATGCTGATGTCAGTGAGTCACTGAGTTACACTTTTTCAACTTTACTCCTAGAGGCCATAGCCCAGCATATCACACCATTTTGGTATCAGGCTGACTCTGTGAGCAAATTGAAACCCTTCCAGGCTAGATCCGGACCCGCAATCCTGAAATTTTGAATTCCCAAATTTTCATTACTGCAGTTGTTTTCAGCGACTTATGTTTTTTTGCAACAAATTTTTTGTAAAATAACAATTTTTATAACTTATAAATAAATTCGGGAACAATCAAAATTAATAACTGTGAAATCCAGCAAAAGTCACCCATGAAATAAAAATAATTGTTTGTACGGAAAGTAAGGCCCTATGTACATCAAATTGTCTTTAAATCAAGTGGCAGCAGGAGAATTATTGTTGAACTTTTAAAAGTGAGCTTAAATATTAATGCAATACTTAAATGCAGCCTTCAATTTTGAGAACTTCTGTAGTTTATTAGTGCCTAGTGCATCTACTTCTCCCTACCTATTGTTATGAAGGCTCAATCAAGAGCCGTCCATAGGGGCTATCTTAAATGTCAACTAAGAGGGCAGCTTTTATATATCCAGTTAAGATGAGAACGAATAGAGTAGAATTCCAACATTCGTAACATTTAATTTAATCAAAATATGACTGCAATTGTGTAGTGATTTTTTGTTTTCAATTTAATATCCTAAAGTAAAATATATATTTTTTTATATATATTTTTCTTTGTGTGTGTGTATATATATATATATATATATATATATATATATATATATATATATATATATATATAGGGTGTATCAATATTTTTACAATCTTTGTGGGCAGGTTCCTTGCATCAAAACAAGGACAAAAGTCCATATAAAAATATGTCTGCAAATCTTTTTGTTTCTGATTTATTAAGCTTAAAGGGAGTTTGCAGTAGATGGCACTCTGTTGCTATGTAGACTAATTTACATTTTTGATTCATGTACATTTGTGGTTAGTTTGTCTTCAATGTTTAACGTGTGTAGTAGTGAGTTAACTGAGAAGTGTTCTGTTTAACCAGGATATTTATATCATGAGCAGGCAGAGATGATTTTTACATACAGCTTGAATGGTAATGGACACAAGGCTTTCTTGAAATATAATAACTCAAAAATGAAGGATTTGTGGACATATGTTTATATGGACTTTTGTGCTTGTTTTGTTGTGTGAAACCTGCCCCCAAAGTTTGGAAAAGTATTTTTGACACACCCTGTATATTTTTTCTTGTATATTTTTCTTATATATATTAGAATAACAAGTTCTCCATGTTCTAAAACATCAAATTCCATGTTCTTCTGTGGCGGTAAATTTCAATTTTCTGTTTTTGTTTCAAAATTATAAAAACGTGAATTAATAGATACTTGTGTGTAAACAGTAAAATATACATATATATAAACTACTTATATGTCCAAGAAAGTCATGTGGCCTTCAATGCCGCCATTAAATTTCAATATTAGGATCCGCTTGGTATGTTCATCTGTCAACATTTCCCGCCAACAGAGGAGGTTATTGTACTGGAAGAATTAGCGCTCACAATCCATGGATTTGATCTTTGTCCATATCAAATCCATAGTTACTTTATGCTAATTGGGAATGCAATGAGTCCTGCATTGCCAGTACACATACAAATCCAGGTTGTTTGGTAACTCCTTGTCCTTTTTGGCAAACTTTTCTGCTGCAATGTAAACATCCCACTCATCCCATAATTCATGGGCATCCTGGGTATGACGATAAACTACATCCAACAGCAAGGCCTCTGATCAGGAGGCTTTGAGGAGTGTGGAACCACCTCTTAATTGCTGGTGTTCCCAAGTCCACCCTGACCCAATGTGGTAGCACCTGTTACGGTCCCAGCTATGGGCAATTAGTTAACTCCGAAACTGAGGTAAAAAGCATTATAAAAGTGTCAAAATAGGTTTTAATATCAGAAATGCTTTGTAAAAAATTATTACCAGAAATGAATTTTTGAAGAAGAAAAAATATTACCAGCAATATGTTTTTGAAAAAATAATATTACCAGCGATAATTTTTTTGAAAAAAATAATATTACCAGCGATACGTTTTTGAAAAAATAATATTACCAGCTATACGTTTTTGAAAAAAAAACTGTTACCAGCAATACGTTTTTGTAAAAATAATATTACCAGCTATACATTTTTGAGGAAAAAAAATATTAACAGAAATAGATTTTTGACAAAACAAAAATATTACCAGGAAAAAAAAAGTTGTCGGCATTAAATGTCCCATTGAGGTTGATATGCTGTAAAACAAAACAAAACCATAATTCATAGGTGGGAGTTTCAAGTCCTGTGAGAGCTGAGTAAGAACCAATGTCAGTGGAAATCAAAAATCCTTTACAATTCATAAAACTGCATTGCCTGGCTGTTATCTGCTTGTTTTGACACTTTCCAAAAAGCCAGTTGGAAGCTATCATTGAAGTGTTCAATTGCATTATTTTTTTTCTTTTTAGCAATGTTTGTTCAAACAAACATTGCTTTTTCCCCCCAATGTTAGCTTTTGATGCATCTTTCAAGAGATAAGTGATTATGTTGCCAATTTTTTTATACATCACTGGCACAAATGGCTCATTTCCCTCCAATTAGTCAATGTAAGCTGGATCCTAGGGCACTGATTCTGCTATGAATTTCATTTTCAAAAGCAAGTCTATTTTCCAATCAGTGAGTGCTTTTCTAACTCTCTTTACATTTTGCACATCACTTGTTTCAGACTTAAAAAAGATTCATATGCATCCAGGTGTGTACAATGGTATTCCACAGCTTTGAAGTACGTCCCCCAGTGTGTTTGAATTGGCTCAGGGTGGGGGTAAATTTGCTGGTTGGACATTTCAATATTTTCAAGTGATCAATATAATGGCGGTGACGTTTTAGCTGATGTTTGAACAAAAACATCAACTTCATGAAAATACATGTCCTTCACAAGATCTTCCCTGACAAGATTGAGTATGTGTGCCATGCACTCGATGTGTATGGCATTGGGTAATATATTTTTTAGAATTGCAAATGCACTCATGCAATATGCAGTTTAATCAGTCACAAAACAGCAGACATTATTATAGTCTATTCCAACATTTGACAGTATTTTCAAAACTGTCTGACTCAATGTTTGTGATTTTTTTCCATGAAGACAATGTCTACCAGGTATAATATTTCCAAATGACCAACTACCACATTCAGTACACTTTTATCATGACGATCTGTCATTTCATTGATGATAACTGACACTAATGTGCTGGCTAGTTTTTCCTTCAAAACCGAGTAATAACCATCAAAAACATGAGGCATTTGTATCTGGTGAAGATTCTCCTGTGTTATGATCGCACCTTCTTGGGGGCAATACTTCTTCAAAAATGGTTTCATTTTTGTAGTTTTTTCAAGTGGTATATCAGCATATGTCATCATATGCACAAAATCGTTGATCCATAGTGGTGGTCGCAGTTTTCTATATGTTGTTTTTTTTCTGGGGAATTTTCCCTTTGGTTGCATCTTTATTTTTTTTTTGTGCTTCAGCAATTTCTGATGATCTACAAGAGTGTACCTCCAAGTCCAATTTATGGTGTGGTGACAAAAACTGCAAAATAATTTATCACCATCATGATAAAAATCATCATAGAAAGCTGGCTCTAGAGCTCTGTATTTTGCTGAGAGTGTGCACTCACCAAGTTTGCTAATTTTTCATTTACTCATCATGAAAGATAATCAAGCCAGCATTTCAAAAATCTAATTTAATTACTAGACAAACAACAACATTTATTTTTATTACCCTTGATGGTGCATGCCACGCTATTCATATACTAATATTGCACTTGGGTATTTGCCCTGCAGTGACCAATTAAGCCAGGTTAATATTATGAATTATGACACTTGCACAATAGTAGAAAAATACCCCATGTTATTTATAGAATGACATGTTGCAGCAATATAGGTTGTATTACTTGCGCATAAGTGACTGACTTCACTGTGTATTTCAAATTTAGCAAAATAATGATTCTGTCGAGTTCCAGCACTTTTTACCATCAAAATATACAAAGTTTTGAAGTGATGACAGTGGATATGGCAGGCCTGCTACAAAGTACATTTATGTTACTAGTATGGTAAATTCAGAAATAAAAAAGACTCTGATATTCACTATAACTTTTTTCTTTCTCTCGAACTCTATTTTTAATTTTTTTTAAGTGGCAAAAATCAAAGTTTTCTGTTTTCTACTTTTTGCATGTTTGTTTTTCCATTTTCCACTTAGAATTTCCACTCTCTCTATCTATCTATCTATCTATATATCTATATATATATATATATATATAAGTTATAAAGAACTTGGTAATCCGTATGGGTAATCCCAAGGAGGATGAAATCATGAGAGCTCAATGTAAAATATTTAAAAGATATATATATATATATATATATATATATATATATATATATATATATATATATATATATTTTCTTATCTACAATTCTCAAAAAAATGTATGTATGTATGTGTGCAGTTAGCTGTTGTTTATGTGTTTCCAGTTTTCATCCGATTTTGATGAATTTTTTTTTTTTTTTTTTTTTTTTTTGTTCGATAGATAATTCTTCAGTGCTGGTTTTGAGTTCAAATCATTGGCAACAGTCGCTCTCCACTATTTCCTGTCCATTATAACTCTCAGCAATGTTTTACTATTTACTATCTGTTCTTGGATATATATCTTTCATAAATACTTTAATAAAAATAAATACTTTAAATTATTACATTAATATTATCTATATCTATAATTCTTAAAATGTGTGTGTGTATGTATATGTGTGTGATCAGATATTGTTTATGTGTTTACACAGTTTTCATCTGATTTCGATGAAATATTTTTTGTTTGATAGATAATTCTTCATTGCTAGTTTTGAGTCCAAATTACACATTCCTCTTCTCTTGGCTAAACTTCCAATCTCTATCAAGTGAGGTTACCTTTTCCGTTGCATAAGGCCTACTACTACAGTTTTAAGGCGTTGTTTTCATTGTCGTTTATAGCCATTTCCAAGTTAAATTTTTTTTATTGTCCTGTCAGGTTTTGCATTGCATTCACCATAGTAATAAGTAACTTTGCTTTTTTTATTACTCAACATTTATTTTTCCAACCTTCCCCAAAGTTATTCGAGCTTTGTGATTCCTATAGCTTTTCAGCATTCTCTTCTGGTACTTGATCACACATTTCATTTGTCAATTCATACATGCCACCAAAGAAAAGAACTTGCCTAGGTCGCAAAATTGCTGCCACCAGATCCACCATGTGAATAAGAGATAACGAATTGTCTTTAGAACATTCAGTTCACCTGTCTCAAAATCTCTCTCTGAATGCTTCAATCAGAGCCACTGAGTCCAAAGATCAATGTAGCCATCGACTTTCCAGAAGAGCGTACCTGATTGCTTCTGTATGCGAAGCTGAAAATTATGATCAAAGGACTCAATGGCTGAGGAGAAACGCCTCTTCAACTGCTGCTGTGTGTGAGGCTGAAACAATATTGAGAACGCAAAAATGTCCCTTTTCAGGGCCACCTCCCATTCAAATTGTTAGCCTCCCATTTGAGGATGTGCCTCAGTTTCATCCAATTGTTGTTACTAATATTGATTTTCGGGTGAGCTGACTTTAAACTTAAACTGCTGCAACTGAACAGTAAAAATTCCCAGTAATGAAAGACCTGGTTGAAGATGGGTTATACCGCTAGTATTTTCTCTCATATATATATATATATATACTTTTTCTATGATATTAATCAAAAACATGTCAAAAGCGATACACAATTGCAGCCGAGTTTTGATGCGCATACAATATGGTGAGTGTAAATTACTGGTGAGTAAACGATTTAATCAGATTTAAAAGCAAAATACAGCCTCTTTTTATGAAATAAGAAAAAAGAAAAGGGGGTTAGTTATAAGGTCTGTGGGCTTTGCTTAGATCAACCAATCAAATATGACCTATGTTAAATTTAAACTAAGGGAAGAAGTGGAAATTAAATTATTTTCCATAAATGGTTCATGACCTGTACATTTGAAATCAATGACAGCAACAGATGTTAAAACGGGAGTGTATATGGATGGATACATATTGTACATTTAGACAATGTCACTTTCTAAGAGAAATTAAGTGGTAATCTGACAAAATGCTAGACAAATTATATGCTTTGTGAGTTTCCTATATAAAAAAACATTTTTATAGTTGATAAATAAATAGCTTCTTTAAGAAACAAGTAAATAATTTAAATCAATAGATTTACTTGATAACTTAATATACAGCTGTTGACTAAAGTTTCTTTATATAAGGTGTTAATAACCAATCAATGCAAAATGTCAAAATACCAACCAAATACCAATATATCCATAAAAGATATTAACAAACATTACCAAATTAATACCAACAGTTAAGCCATATAAGGTGCAACACAGTTTAACTAAAACCAAAGAGAAAGCATTGTCAAATTCCAAATCTAACTAAATTGTAAGGTAAAAGGTAGACTGTGTTTACAATTTACTGTTAACTCAGATCTTTGGTTTAATAAAACAGTCTCATCAAAGAACCTGCTAATTTACAATTTTTCATGTAAACACAGAAAATAGGGTTCATATAAGGATCTACATGTCCTTGCTTTTTTCAAAAATTTTCCATTTCACCTTTGGAGTTTTATTATCTTTCAAACTCCAAAAATGTTTAGAAAGTGATATATTATTTCTATAAATATTGTTAGTAAAGGACAATATATGTTGATACCACCTAGTCTTGAAAGAATTCATAGTACTATCAATATTTGACCTTTTTAACAGTTAACTGTAGAGATAGAACAAAGATAAACAAGGGATTTAGTTAAACAATTGTTTGGCAATAGGCATTGGTCAAGATTCCTACAATTACATTGGCCAGTATCCTTAACAATATTCTCTTTGAAAATTGAATATTACTCTACTTTGTATTGAGCCATCTTTTAAATTAAATGTTACAAACCTTGGAATTGTACTCTATTTGTTCTCATCTTACCTGGTTATTTTCATATATATCCAAAAATAATATATATATATTTTTTTTTTTTCTGATATATTTATATATTTTCTTATATATATATATATATATATATATATATATATATATATATATTTTTTTTTTTTTCTTATATAATAACTGGCCACTCATATTCGAGGATACCCATCTACTAGCCACACCCTGTGGGGCTGTAGAATATGCCGACTGCATCTCTGTAGAGGAATAAGACTCCCCCCCAATGGAGCCACTTGTTGGCCATGGGTGGCAACCCATAAGGCATTAGGACAGAATCCTGGTGGATGAGCAGTCATTGATCCAGTGACAGAGTGGTCAATGACTAGCAAAACACCACTTTGGCTCTTACTTGGTCTGACAGGCAGATATGCCCGAGCTGATCAGTCGGCTGGTCGTGACAAGTCCTAGCATCTATATACTTATCCCTGACCGTATTATTCAATCTGCATTTATGGCAAATACCCAACCCTCTTATAGATGTTAGAAGGCAGTGGCTCAGGGTCAATTGTGTTGAGTGAATGAGATTTTAACCACTGATATGTTACACAGTACTTGGTATTGGTTACTGAAACCTGAAATTGACAGGGGTTCAGAGTTTTACTCCCCCAGCTCAAGTTGGACTCCGTGATGGGTGAGGGTGTATAGGACCAATGAATAACTAAACCTTAAATATGGCTTTTCTAAAAACAAAAAAAATCAAAAAGAAACCTCAGAATCAGATTCTGACACAGAAAATAACGAATTCTCAAAATTTATAGTCATATGATCAATGGTAGATACACATCTAAGTAAATTATCACCTTTTTTCATTGAAAGGATAATAACTAGCAGGTCGAATCCAAAATCAGTTAAAAAAAAAATTAGAAATGGAAGCCTATTGGTAGAAGTAACTGAGAAAAAACATGCCAAAAATTTACTAAAAATGGAAAAGTTCCATAAGTATAAATGTAAGGCTTACCTGCATGAGAGGTTGAACTCTTGTAAGGGAGTCATAAGAAGTCAAGAATTGAGCTTATTAACAGAAGAAGAGATAAAAATGGCACTGAAAAGGCAGGGTGTCACCGATTACAAAAGAATTAGCATTAAGAGGAATGGTGAGAGTATATTGACCAACATATATATACTCACGCTTGACTCAACCACTATCCCAATAAGAAAGTTAAAATAGGTTTCACAGTTGAAAGGGTGGAACTCTATATTCCAGCTCCCTTGCAGTGTTTTAAGTGCCAGAGATTTGGACACCACAAAGACATATGCTGAGGACAACAGGTCTGTGGCAAATGCGCAGAAAAGACGAACAAAAAATTCAAGAAAAATACCATGAATTGATAGACAAATTACTGCATTTGACTACAAATGAGTGGCCAAATTTTCAAAAACACCTAAGAAAGACTTATGGAGCTCAAGAGAAAATACAGAAACTGGAAACGGACGGTGAAATGAAAAATGAAAAACATACTGTGTTCCCCTGCAAAGACTACCTCTAAACCAAAACACCAAAGATCTCCCATCTGTCCACCAACATGCAAGGTGAACAATGGAAAAAGGGTGACAAAGACCTCCCCAAAGAGGAATACATCCACAGAGAAAACATCAGGCCAGTCAAAAGACCCAGTGGCACCTGTGGAGCTTAAAAATAGGCATAATCTATTGCAAAAAATGGAGGTTGAGGAGCCTTTACCCACAAGGGTAAAAACTAAGAAATCTCAAAAAAACATAGACCCAAAAATTAAAATTATATGGACAATAAAATCATCCAATTGAATATCAGAGGAGCAAGAGTCAATCACTCTGAATTATTGCTTCTTATGACAAACTACTCCCAGCAATCACATGCCTTCAAGAAACTCATCTCAAAAACAATACCATCAACATCAAAAACTATCAATGCTGATAGACCTTGTGGCAGATTATCAGTACTCATTAACAACAATATCCCACACAGTGAAATCATACTAAATACCAATATGCAAGCAGCTGCTATATCAGCAGCCCTTCACAAAACAATAACAGTGTGTTCACTATATATTCCCCCAAGTGAAGAACTCAAAGAATCGGAGCTAAACAATTTGATATCACAACTACCAAGATCCTTTATTATAATAGGGGACTTCAACAGCCATAATGAGATCTGGGGAAGCAAGAAAACAGACAAAAAGGGTAAAATAATAGAAGTGGTATTAAACAAACATCAGTTATGCATGTATAACAATGAATCAAACACATACCTACACCCAGCAACAGGCACATATTCAGCAATAGATTTAACAATATGTGACCCTAACCTTTTTCTGGATTATAACTGGAAAGTACATGATGACACATGCGGAAGTGACCACTTTCCGATTCTACTAGAAAATACCACCAACAAACTAAAAAAAAAAAAAATTCGAGCTGGAATTTAGAAAAGGCTAATTCGGATGTATTTAAATCTTCATGTCTAGTCAAACTAACCACAGAAGTCAATAAAAACAATGAAGAAGACATCCTATATTTTACCAACACACTGTTAAAAATAGGTGAAAAACATATCAAAAAGCTCCACCTCTTCAAAATACAATAGGCCATGGTTCAATGAGGAATGCAAAAAAGCTGTCAGATTATGCAGAACGACACTAAAGAAATTTAAAATAAACCCAACACGAGAAAATTTAAACACCTATAAAAATAGCAGAGACAAAGCCTGAAAAATCATCAAAGAATACAAAAGAAATACATGGAAAAATTACGTTGCCAAAATAAATAATAACACAAAACCAAAAAAAGTATGGCAGATGATTCGGAAAATAACTGGTAAAAATAGCAATACCCCTACCAGACATCTTACCCATAATAACCAAAAGATTACTGACGAGAAATCATTTTGCCGAAACTCTCTCACAAAATTCATCCACAGAAAACCAAAGCAAAAATTTTCAAACCATCAAAACAAAAGCAGAAAAAGTAAAAATCAAATTCCAAAACAAAAATATTGAAAGCTACAACCAACCTTTCTCTACTACAGAACTGATGGAATCCCTCAACAAGGCACACAATACAGCAGTTGGACCAGACAAAATTCACTATCAATTCCTAAAAGAATTACCCAAACCATCTAGGAATTACCTCCTACAAATCTACAATAGTATATGGAAGAGTGGCGACATCCCTAAAATATGGAAACAAACTACATTTATACCAATACCTAAACCTATGAGAGACAATACAAATGCAAAAAAAATACAGACCCAATTACTCTTAGCAGTTGTGTCTGTAGAACACTAGAGAGAATGATAAATGCCAGATTGATCTGGTATCTAGAAAGTTAACAAATTAATAATTGAATATCAATCTGGATTTAGAAGTCAAAGAAATCCTATGGATCATCTGATCCGTTTTGAAACATTTATTAGAGAGGCTTTTATTAAAAAAAGGAGCATCTAGTGGCAGTTTTCTTTGATCTTGAAAAGGTATATGACACAATGTACAAGTACAGCATAGTAAAAGACCTTAAAAAACTTGGGCTAGAAAGTCGAATACCAATATTTATCAAAGATTCCTGCAAGAGAGAAGATTCAGAGTTAAAATATGAGATATTTTCTCTGAAGAAAAAGAACAAGAAATGGGTGTACCTCAAGGCAGTGTATTGTCAGTTACGCTGTTTAATATCAAAATAAATGATATTGTAAAAAAAAAACATAAATAGTGCAACAAATTGTGCTTTGTATGTGAATGACTTCCTGATATGTTAAAGAGCAAGAAATATGAACCATCTAGAAAGAAAACTCCAGATATGCCTTGATAAGTTCAACAAATGGACCACAGAGAATGGACTAAAATTTTCAACAGAAAAAAACGAAATGTGTCCACTTCTGCAACCAACATAATCTCCACCTTGACCCAGTACTGAAAATTGACCATGCTGAAATTCCAGTTGTAGAACAATACAAATACTTAAGAGTCATTTTTGACTGCAAACTCTTTTATTCCTCATATTAAATACTTGAGATCCAAATGTAATAAAGCTATACAATTACTTAGAACCATAGCACACACTGATTGGGGAGGAAGCAAAGAAACATTATTAAAATTATATTGCTCTCTTATCAGATCAAAACTTGATTATGTCTGCTTTATATATGGAGCAGCCAGAAAAACATTTGAAAGAACTTGATACTATACACCATCAATGACTTAGACTATATGCCCTTGGAGCATATAGCACCTCTCCTGTTGAAAGCTTATACACAGAAGCAAATGAAACATCTCTTAAACTAAGTTGTGAAAAACTTGCTCTCCAATACTACCTAAAACTATCATCATGTCCTCTAAACCCAGTTTACAGTAATACTTTCCAACCACAATACACAGAATTTTTCCAGCAAAAAGAAAAATCCATCAAACGTTTCAGTTTACGTATTAAAAACATCATAGGAGAAAACCTGATAGATACAACAAAAATTAACAAATCGATTATTTCATTTACACCCCCTTGGATCATAAACCAACCTAAAATAATTTTAAACCTTAGAAGATATCCAAAATTCAAAACAAGCCCTATTGTATACCAGTCTGAAATACTGAATATTAAAAATAACCACTCAGACCATCTTTATATATATATATAGACGGTGCAAAAAGTGAAAATGGAGTAGGATGTGCTACCATACTAAAATGGAATAAGCAACAGAAGAGAATTACAAACATAGCTTCAATATATAGTGCTGAAATACTTGCTATTAATTTAGCATTTGACATAATAACCACAACCCTCCACAATAAATTCATAATTTTCACAGACCCTTTATCTGTATTTACTGCATTAAAAAATAAAAATGTTAGTGACCCTTTAACCACACAAGTACTAAACAGAATCTACCATTGGTCTAAAAATAAAAAAATAATCTTTTGTTGGATTCCAAGCCATCTTGGGATACCGGGAAATGACAAGGCGGATTTGGAGGCAAAAAAAGCCTTGAAGGATGCAATAACAAACACAAAGGTTCCATACTCTGATTATAAGACGGTTGTAAAGAAAATTATCATTAAAAATGGCAACATCATTGGAATGCATTCATTAATAACAAACTCTAAAACATTAAACCCACTATTGGAGAATGGAACTCAGAATACAAAAATAGAAGAGAACAGGTTGTGCTGACCCACCTTCACATAGGCCACACCTACATCACCCACCATTATTTACTAGAGGGCACAGAATCCCCAATATGCACTACATGCCAAGAGAAATTTACAGTGAAACATATACTGTTAGAGTGTGTAGATTTTGATCTAGTGTGAACAAAATATTACCAAGTGAGTAATTTAAAAAACCTTTTTATGAAAATAAAACCATCCAAGATTGTAAATTTCCTAAAAATATGAGTAATTGAAAAATGGTTCAAATATATATGTATACATACACACCTGTTTTTACCAAACTATTGCTATGAATCTATTTCAAAATTTTGTTGGCATTAAATGACCTAATGAGGTTGATATGCCATAAAACAAAACAACCAACCAATCTACTAGCTAATCCCTATTGCAGAAACTCGCTCAGGCACATACATTTGTGTTTGTTCAACACCCACAGAACCAACCCGTGGTTTATACTGCAACTATACTGAGCAGACCTTAGTTACAGTTTCTGGGAGAGAGTGTGTAATCTAGCGTGAACAGCAATCTTAACAACGCCAGCACACTCAAACCCTCAGTCATAATAACTTGTGATGACTTTGTGCTAGCACAGCTATCGATAGCCCCCAAGTGTTCCGTCTACCCAATTTCACTCACAAGGTTTGGGTCAACCCGTGGTTTGATTTTCAGGCTCTTTCCAAAGGTGCCACATGCTGAGATCATCCCCCTCCAGGTCAATAATATCAGGAAGTCTCCTTCCTGACAAATCAACTGTGGTGAGATTCAAACCCTGGTCTTACACCCAGAAAACAAATGTTCAAATCACTTGACCACACACCCATATATATATATATATATATATATATATATATATATATATATTAAATTAAATTGTAAGAGTCTTAAGGTGCCAAAATTGCTAGTTATTTTTCTGTAGTTTACTAGTGGAAAGGCATTTTAGGCAGGTTTTTGCCCTGAAGTGTGAACGCATTACTGTAATGTGCTCACAAAACTTCGAAGTCTGCATGACTGAAATAACACCACTTAGATCAGTGATAAGTTTTTCCACATTTTATATATATATATATATATATTTGTTTTTTTATAAAAAGTTATATTTGTTGAGTATGCGTGTTTGACTTCCTGATTTGTTTTTTATTTATATTTTAGCGGTGAAATTAATACTTAGAGATTGAAAGTAGTATTAAAGAAAATGTTATGGTAATAAGAAAAAACATTAAAAAAAAAATGTTCATTAATTGCTTAAAAATATATATAATATGATCACCGGACACAAAACCTTATACTCAGATTAGCATATTTGTTAGTATGAGCTTCTCCAGAAATCACATACATGTTTATATTCTGTCTATAGTGTTTACTTGTTTTAAGAAATTATTCCCTGGAGAATTAAAACCAGTTTAATGTTTGCCCAAAACTGCATTTTGGTTAAAATTTCAAATATTGCTTTGTTTGGCAACTTTTTTGTTTGATTTGATAAATTGTAGATATTTTGGAAGTGAAAAGAAAAAAAATATTCACATTAAAATGTAATTGCTGTTGTTCCCAGGTCCACCTTGACCCAGGGTGGTAGCACCTGTTAGGGTTCCAGCTATGGGCAAATAGTGAACGCCCAAAAAAAACACTGTGAAAGTATAAAAATACATGACCAACAATACATATTTATAGTAAAATTACCAACAATATGTGCATATTAAGAAACTATAGTGACTTCACATAAATCTATTTAAAATATTACCAAACGATCAACATGAAAGAACTTTCATGACATTAACCCATATAATATTCTAAAATTTCTTAAATCAAACTGTATTTCAAAATAACTTCAACAAAGCTACAACATAAAACACACATATCACCGACTCTAGTAATTACGTCCACACAAACATGTATATGGATAAAAGCTGGGTATCATCCACCATGTATTCAATTGTGAAAGAATAACATATGTCATATTTTTATTACTTCTAAGCCCCCAAGAAAATTAAATTTCGGCATTATATGACCCATCAGGTGTTGATATGTCGATCAGCAGACAAATCAGACCCACATATCCTGGTAACCATTACCCACTGAAATTTTTTGTAGTAAAAAAAAAAAAAGTATGAATTTATCATGTATGGAGGTTTCAGTATACAATAATTTAGATAATTTCCCCTCAGGCATTTGCTGTTTTATATGACTGTTAAGATATCTATCGACTGGTTTGGTGGTTTTATATATATATATATATATATATATATATATATTTAAGTAACAAAAATCTTGGTAATCCATATGGATAATCCCAAGGAAGATGAAATTCTGAGAGCTCAATGTTAAGTCAGAGTGAATAATTTAATTTAAAGAAAAACAGACCACTTTAAGGCTCCATTTGTTATAATTTATTTCACCAGAGAATTTTATTTTTCTCTGGATCTTCACTTTCAAAGGTGAAATGAAAAATGAATTTTAAATTTACACTTTTGATGGGCAGTATTAAGCTTATAGAAGGTGGTGAGGAATTGTGTGAGAGACATGGTCGAGTTTAGAGAGAGAAGGGAGAGTTTTAAAGAAAAAGAAATTTTAAAACTCTCCCTTCCCTCTCTAAACTAAATGGAGCCTTAAAGTGGTCTGTTTTTCTTTAAATTAAATTTTATGTATTTATCCATTTTGAGGGCCACATTTTGGAATAGAAAAATATCTTTAGTTACTACATGTACAAAGTCTACCTCATGTATATTGAAAGGTTTTCATTTTTGAAAATGATAGATACGAATAAATTTATTAAGAATTTAAATCCTGAATTGTCAGCTTACAGTATAAATATTCAGTTTTTTCTATGTTTTTTTTGTATTTTGCTGAAATATTTTGTTTAATTCTCTGCTTTCAGAAATTTCCGTTAGAACCTGAGGATAGCATTTTAACATCGACACTAAAACAGTTTGCTACTTACTTGGATGATGTAAGTAATTAGTTCATTATTTATTAATATGGATTCTAAGTCTTACTTTTTATTAATATTTTATTAACATTTAATCTTTATTTCTTTAAGGTTTATTACATAATCCAGACCATTCTCTTTCAGTGTTCAATATGCATGTCAAATAAAAATGACTGATCTGTTCATATACACTTTGTCAGATTTTATTATGTTAATCAATTTTCTTAGCAAAATTAGTATTAACCAACCACTGGTGGTAAACTTTTCAAGACATACTTGATAAACTAGCAGCATGGCCCGGCATTGCCCATGCTTAATTCAAAAATTATACGACTCATACAGCAATCACTATCACTTGACTTAAAATATTTTTGCCCTTCTTTGCCTTTAAAGGAGTGCCCTTCGATGTGCTGATGTTGCTATATGCCTTACTTCTTGCCTATCTCACACTGCCAACTTTTTCTAAGCTCTATAGTAAACATTAAATCTGTTACGAAAAAAGAACTAAACAAAATGAACACAAAACGATCAGCTTTAAAAAAGGACTCATAACTGGAAAGACTGAATGAAAAAAGAATGTTAACAACAAATACATTTTCACACCCAACCCAGTTCTGCGGAATCAGAATCAACGTTGAGTTTAAGCAAACGAATGAGCCAATTGAAGTAAAGTGCCATGCAGATTTAAATTTTTCCCACTTATGACGAATGCAGCTATCGATTTTTTTTTTTTTGCATGCTAGTTAACATTCGTGTCAGTCAGCTGTTGGCTCTCATGCTGGCCAATAGAATCTTCCTGCCTATTTGTGGCAGCCAGCTATAGGCTCTCACTCTGGCCAGTAGAAAATGGCCACAAACTACATGAAAACTGCCGTAGAAGCATGAAAAAATCGATTATTTCCACTATCGATGGGAGTTGGGAAATGCAACGTCGGTCTTGGCCTTCCCACTAACTTGGAGCATGTGCATGTAAATTTTGGTGCAAATCCATCGAAAATTGCGGCCGTGCATTCGTTACACACACACACACACACACACATCCTGTCTTTTATAGATAGAGATGTGTTATGTCAATTTTAGATTATAATATTTATTAGAAATATTTATGGTAGACTGAGATTGCATTATGCAACTGGAAGTTTGTTCATCATATTGTAAATAATTAATAGGGAAGTTATTTACACTATTTACATTCTTCAGACTGTTGTCCTCATCTTTGTTGCCATACTTACAACATTTTGGCTGTTATATGCTTCAGCCTTCTTCAGGTGATTGGAATTTTCAACTGAACCCTTTATTTCATCCACCGGGGTAGAGTGTTCTAGTTCCACGTGTCATGCCTCTTCCAAATGTCTCAGTATTAATTATCTCCCTTTAACTAAACTCTCTAAGTTTTTGTTCACCTCAGTTATATTGAACTCACAAGTCTGTGGATCAAGTCACTGGATTCAACAAACACTTTTATCCATT
Source organism: Acanthosepion pharaonis (assembly GCA_903632075.3). Classification (NCBI taxonomy): domain Eukaryota; kingdom Metazoa; phylum Mollusca; class Cephalopoda; order Sepiida; family Sepiidae; genus Acanthosepion; species Acanthosepion pharaonis. The sequence continues at coordinate 1,583,458 of CAHIKZ030002644.1, forward strand.
GGGCCATATGTCTAAATTTATGAGACTCATAAACCTAATGTCTCATAACTATTTTACCAGAGCTCATATTGCAATTTTGTTGTTATTATCATTGTTTTTCTCTAGCACTCTGTATTACTAGTTCTCATATTGTATTCATTTCTATGCTTGACTGGCTTTTTTGTAGCATGCCATAGGTGCTGATTCCATAAGTTTTAGTATTTTCCAGTGATGTTCTTTGTTATTTCAATCTCATCCCACAGGGAGTGGTGATCTCCTTTTTTCTCTCCATATGTTGTAAGCTATACCTGATTTTCCCTTGTGTTATGGCTTTACGGTATTCCTACAGCTGCATGGGATGATGTACACACAGTCATTAATCATGTTCTTCTCTATGGGAGGTCTTACATGGAAGACATATCTGCAAAGTGTTGAAACACTTTTAAATGTTGTCTTGATGTTATATGGACCACATATCTTTTGTATTTTTTCTGATAATCACCTCACACAAGTTACGCAGACTGAGGGTGTTTTCTGAGTGTAGTTATGGTGAAATGGTCAGTATATGCAGTACCCTACAATGTAACAACTATGTATACCAATAGATAACCTGATGGTGATGCTGACCTGCTGTATGCAAACACATTTCGGAATGAGATCAGATATATATTGGCAAGATGAAGGGTTAGCAATGGGCTTGCCATTATCATCAGCAATGGCTGATATGTACATGGAATACTTTGAAGAAATGGCATTAAAACCAACTCTATGGTCGAGATACATAGATGACACCTTCGTACTCTGACCACAACAAAAAGAGGTCCAAATGTTACTAGAGCATATGACCTCAATAAGATCATTGTGATATGGTTCATAATGGGGAGAGAAAACAACAACAAATTAGCATTCCTGAATGTACTAATATGTCAAACAGAGCATGGGTTCAAGACATCCATATGCCGCAACTCAACATTCTCTGAACAATACCTCAACTCCCACCACCCATACAGTATAAAGAAAGGGATCGTCCACTGCTTACAACATCAAGCAAAAGTCATAAGGGGTGACCCAGAGGCATATGAACAAGAAATGATCAATATAAATAGTATCCTACAACGTAACAACTGCCCTCGGTAGATGACAGCAGCCCTGACAAACTGGGATAGGAGATGCAAAAAGGTAACACTCAAAAAACAGCCTCAGTCTGCGTAACTTGTGTGAAGCAATTATCAGAAAAAATGCAAAAGATCTGCGGTCCATATAACATCAGGACGAGATTCAAAAGTGTTTCAACAGTTTGCAGACACCTCTTCCGTGTAAGACCTCCCATAGAGAAGTACATGATTAATGACTGTGGTAAGAAATATGAAGGCCATTCCCTTAAAGTAAGACAGTAAAGCCATAACACAAGAGGAAATAGAAAAATCATACATAGCTGACCACATATGGAGGGAAAAGAGAGATAACTGCCCCCTGTGGGATAAGATTGAAATAATAGACAGAGAACATCACTGGAAAATACAAAAATAAGAAATCAGTGCATATGCTAGGCCACAAAAATCCTCTAAGCGGGTCTTTAAGTAAGCATCACAAAAAGAAACAGAAGTTGGGTAAAGAAGTACATGAAAACTAACTTCTCAACAATGATAATATGTAAGTGTGTGTATATATATATATATATATATATATATATATATATATATATATATATATATATTATAGTCAACTGATATTATAGTCAACTGATATGAAACTTAAAATAATATTGTCATTAATATTCATTTTTTTAATTTCATAGATATAAATATATATATATATATATATATATATATATATATATATCCTAGTGGATCCTAGTAATATAAAATATTAAAACTGACCCACAAAAAGAGCTCAATGTATTTATTATGAATTATATTTTCATCTATCAAAATAAGTTTATTCCCCATATGAGGTGATTTTGGATTTTATTGTGTGTATGTATATATATATATATATATATATATATATATATATATATATATATATATATATATATAATATATAATAACCATGGGTTGTAAGAAAAGGAAAAACCTCAAAGGGAAACTTGTTTTTTGAGTGATGCAATCACAATGTTCGAAATTGCAAAAAGGAGAAAAGATATCAAAGAACAGACAAAAAAAGAAACTGAAATTATTGGCCAGATATGGACAAAAAAAAATGGTTTTAAGAATTCAGGAAATCTAGTACTGCATTTAAATTCATCAAGTACCAAAGAGAAAAGATTTTCAGAACAATTGCCATGAAAATATTTATAGAAAAAGGCACAGGAAAGCTATATTATGACAGTGGGAAAGTGACTGAACTCAAAAAGCCAAGATGATCAATAACATTGTAGACTTTTCTTTGCATTTTATCAAGAATCTTTAAATATATAGCAGAATATATTCAAATTTGTTTCATGTATTATAACTGTTTCCATTTCCTGTAAGAGAATAAGGCAGAAGATGAATTGTTATTTTCACTTAATTTTTTAGGATGTAGTGGACATAAACAAGAAAATACAGATATTTCTTTTAAGTACATGACAATTTCAGAATGATTTAGATAAGCTGTTATTTGACAGAATATGTAAACTAATTTATAACTCATCTAATGTTTGTTAAACTAATGTCAATATGGAGACCATGAAGAAGGTCATAAAAAATGTCATTTTTTATGTTATGAATAAACTAGTTTCTTTCATCAAATGTGAGAAAATTTTAAAGTTATCAAACCATATAATAATTAACAATGTGTATTTATTTATATATTTTCTGTCCCATCTCTTTTGCTCATATCATTCACCTCATTCACTAACCTTCTAATGTAAGTGGCTCTTGTTCCTTGTATTGGATGAACAATAGTATTAAAAAATGCTGAATTCGGTTAATTATTTTACTGATTTTGAACTGTTGTAGTTCTAAGTGGGTAGCTGTTTTTTTTTTGTCTTTTTTTAAGTGATAGCCATCATACTTTTTGACTTGAGGCCTATATGGTTGCAACTAAAATGTTTATTGGATTCAGAGCATTAATTCTGTATTATTCTTACTGTTTTTTTATAACCTCATCCAAAAATTATAGTGACCACTACTGTTAAGTATTAGGTTGTTACACATAAAATAACACATTGGTTGATTGTTGATCTGGCCGTCTAATAAAGTAACCTCCTTAGTAAATAAAAAAAAATATTGACTTATTCTTAACTTTTTTTCTTTCCAGATAATTTTTGTTACTCATAAGCCCAATGAAAATAATTACAATCAAACGATGTCAAGTAATCTTACTGTATGAGTACAAACTGGGAAAAAGAACCATTTTTGCATCAAATCATTACATGCATTAAGAAATGGATACTCTTCGACAAAAGTCAGAGAGTAAACCAGGGGTTAGATGCAAGGGAATCACCAAAACAATACCCAAGAGGTTCACTGTACCCTAAAAAGTTAATGGCTACTGTATGGTGGTCTTTCAAAGGGGCTATTCGTTATTCATTCCTGCCTTAAAGGAAAACCTTGTATTGTGGAGAAATTGAGTATATTCATGAAAAATTGAAAAAGAAACATCCTAAACTTTTGAATAGGGTTGGCCCAATTTTGTTGCATGACAATGCATGGCCACACACTTTTCAGTCAACTGTTTAAAAGCTGCATAGCCTGAATTTTGAAATTTTACTTTATTCTCCATATTTACCTGTTATCTCTCCTATTGATTATCACATTTAAACATTTTGAGCTTTTCATATGCAATAAAACATTTGAACTGTTTATTACATCAAAGGGTGAGAATTTTTTTTAAAGATGTGATTAAGAATTTAGAGGTATGTTGGAGAACAGTCATTCATCAACATGGTGACTATTACAACTAAATAAATTATTTATTTAACATTTCAGAAGCATTTTATTCATTTCCTATAAAGTGTGTCATTTCATGTGGAATGACCTAATATATGCCTGTTACATACTTTGCATATATGTTTGTATAAGCTTCATCAGAAATCACATATTTACATATTCCAATTGTTCTTAATTTTTATTGGTTTTTAATGATTATTTCCAGGAGAATTAAAACCAGTCTAATGTTTGTCCAAAACAATTTTGATCAAAATGTTAAATGTTACTTTGTTTGGTAACATTTTAATTTGGTTTGATAAATTGTAGATTTTTGAGGAAGTGAAAAAAAAAAAATTTATTCACACTAACATTTTTTTTATAAAGATTTGTAAATCTAATCAGATTTAAAAATTTAAAAATCTTCTCAAATTCTTGCTTTATTCTAGTCATTGATTATGCCTAAAATTCAATAAATGTTTTATTGAAAATTATAACTCACTCTAATTTTAATAACATTTTTGTTAGTAAAATGGTATGAATTTAGCACATATGGAAGTTTCAGTATGCAATAAGCAGATAACTTCCCTTTAGGCATTTGCTGTTTGTTAATGTGACAGTTATGATTTGATGGTGATATATATTTGTAATTTTATGTTCATTTTGAGAGCCATACTTTCGAATGGAAAAATATTAATTTCATTTGCCACCTGTAAAATGTCTATGAAAATACTTGTGTATATTGAAGAGCTTTCATTTATAAAACTGTTATCTGATGATATCTTAAAATAAACTTAATAATTTAAACTATTTTATTGGATTTGATAAATACTAACTTCTCCACATGTCTTCACTGAGCTAAATCTTACAATTCTTAAATATTTTATTCTAACTTATCTGCCAAAGGGAGGAATTAAAATTTTTAGATTTACTAACAATTTTAATGAAAATCTCATTGATGGTCGCAGCATAATATTCTTTTGTAGTATTTTGTTTAGTAATCAACTAAGGAATGGTACATGCCTAGTGTAATGGTTATTTGTGTGGAAACAGGAATTGGCAGACCACTAAGTGTTGAATTCACTTTGCATCAATACCTTTTGGGGAAGTTGTGAATTCATTTTTTCTCCCACTAGCTGTGGATAAAATTGTAGGGTAGACTGGACTATATGAACTTGATAGGGCAAAAAGTCTCAGACACAGTCAACTCTAAATTCAAAACTGCCAAAAAGGCAATGGAAATCTTTCATGGGAGCAACACAGTTTATAGATATTAGAAATAAAGGAAGCAGTAGAATTCCATGATATTGAAAATTTAAATAAAGAACTTTAATCTTAAGAATTAACCTGCTCATTATTTTTATAGCTTAATCCACTGTTAAGCATATCATTATTGTTTCTAAAACCTTTTTTTTTTAAATTCAATTGCTCATGATTTTTATACAGGTGTTCAGAAAATTCAAGTCACATTTATCAAAATGGGTTTTATTCTATAAAAAAACGAAAGAATTATTATTAATCATAAAGATTCTGAAGTAAAAATGATTGAAAAATAATGATCGTTTTTTTTTTTTTTTTTTTTTTTGTAGGTGAGTTCAGTCCAGCAAGTCTTAGCAGCTCAGTACTCAGAAACAATGATGTTCCCATTGTCCAAGTTTCTTCAAAATGACATTGAAGGTAAATTTATTAGAACTTCTTGGCATTTTATATTATACTTGAAAAAAAAAAAAGAATGCAATGGAAGTTTATGAGTAGAAGTGAAAGGATATTTATGTATAACATGCAGCCTAGATTACAACTAATTTTTGGCATAAATGGCTTTAACAGTCTGTATGAATGTTATTGTCTAAATTACACAGTGAGTACATTATTTAGTCCATTTTCTTGTATTTTCATGGTTCATTTATTAATCTATCAAATTCATTCTGTTGTTATTACATTATTCTAGAAGCGTTGGGATATTACTTCCATTATTAAAGGGTTGGAATATGAAGAATTAAAATACAAGCATACATTTTCTATATAGACAGCAATTAATTTTATATTATTGGAAATTAAATAATTGAAACCATGATTTGAAAAGATAAAATGTGCATTGTTTTACACATAGTTAGGAAAGAAAAAGGCGTGTCAGAGAAAAGGCGGGAAAGTACATTAGACTCGGGGGGGGTAATTTTGAAGGGGAAAACTTGTAGTTTGGATTTGACAATTTTTTTCACTATTTACATTATTCGGACTATTGTCGTCATCTTTGTTGCCATATTTATTACAACGTTTTAGCCATTGTATGCTCGAGCCTTTTTCAGGTGGTTGGAATGTCAAACTGAACCCTTTATTTCACTCACTGGGGTAGACTGTTCTAGTTCCACGTGCCATGTTTAATGGATGTCAGTTATTAGTTATCTCCTGTTAATTCCCCTCTCCAAGTTCTCCACTGCCTTAACCAGGTATTGAACTCACACTCTTTGGGTCCTGTCACTGGATCTAACCAAGGCTTTTATTCACTGTGCCATTTGTCCTTGAGGAAGGCTGGAGCGTACAATGGCCGAAACGTTGTGATAAATATGGCGACAAAGATGAGGACAATAGTCTGAATAATGTAAATAGTGTACATAATACCTCATCTCAGAAATATAGACAGATACTGAAAGGCCGAAATGTTGTGATAAATATGGCGACAAAGATGAGGTCAATAGTCTGAATAATGTAAATAGTGTACATAATACCTCATCTCAGAAATATAGACAGTCAATTTTTTTTGTAACCTCAGATATGTTTCTTTTCTGACACACCTTGTACATCTGGGGTAGTGGTTCCATATTATATCTGCTCAATGATTCTTATTACATGAAACTCTGAATAGCGCATTTATGATGGTTCGAAAATAATACTTTCTATTTATTTCCAGAGAAATTACAACAGATACAGTGACCATCATAATACTATTGGCTAGAGCAAGTTTTCAGCTACTAAGCACTATTTTTTCACATAGTCAATACTATTGGCTACACTCTTTTGCCAGCAATGAAAAAAAAGTCTGTGCTGGGCTGCCTTCAGCACTGTGTCTTACACATGTTGCTGTCATCACTGCTGAAATGCATTACTCACTGTGCTCACATTCATGATTAGGTCACCATAAACATTTAGTGATTGTCGATGAATGTCAAATGGTGCAATTTAATGACACATCCCTGCTTCACAATCATTTTCATATTAGACATTTTTTTAACCTGCCACTACAAGGCAAAAAAAAGTATATTAGAAACAACCTTCAAACTTTGTTGACATACACCACTAATATAGTAAAATAGGAATCATTATTTTCAGAGTGATCCTCGTATCGTCAATTATAGCAACCTTATTATTTGATCTGAAAATGACAATAAAATTTGCTTGTCTTTTCATTTATATTCTGTAATGTTTTTTACTTTACAGAGGTTAGCACAATGTTTGAAATGTTCCAGATTGCTACAGATGGTAAGTCACATTTCCTACACACACACACACACATACATATATATATATATATACATATACATATATATATATATATATATATAAAACACAATATGTGTTCATATTTATATTTTTTTGTGACACCTTTTCTTTGTCAACAGAACAGTCCACTCTTCTGCTATAGAAGAATACTACATGTTTATACTAAAAATATCATGGTAAAGAAATTGCAGTTTGTTCTGTAGATATATTTAAATATTCATGTATATGCCTTTCCTGTTTGAAGTTTCTAATGAATCTTAATTCTTAATTTAATGATTGAAGAAATTCTGTGAATGCCACACTTACAAAATACTCATGGAAATTTCCCTATTGTTAAATATTTGAGCTTTATGAATTTAACAAAATATTTCAATAACAATCATAATTATGAATGTTGGTTATTATTTAAAGAAGTAAGAGGATACAAATGAAAAGATTAAAAATCGACAAAGTTTTCTATTTCACTGAAGCAGATGTTAATCACATGAGAGCATTATCAAATCTTAAACAGTCTCTCTGATATATCTTTTTCTTCTGCCTTTCCTTGCAATCAAAACAGAATGGTCCATTATTTATCTGAGGCAATGGCAGGGTATAATGGGCATGCTAACTAACTTACTAAGAGAGGAACAAACAGAATTATATGATTTTTTTCATTTCCTGCATGAAGACAAAGCAAAGGATCAGTATTTATCTGTTGTCAGCACCAGCTTGTATCCGAACATTAGGATTGTCACCCTCTCTCCCTATTCCCTTTCTCTCCTCTGATGAAAAAGCCCACACACTTGGCCTAAATCGCCTCTCTCACAACTTAAAGGGAATTGAGACAGGCAAGATCTGGCAAACCTGGTTGCATCGGGCTGTCGGATGCTTGGTCTGTCAAGATCCACCTTATGCCAGCCTGACTGATGCTGCCCTCTTCTGCCAGTTTAGCTGTTGAGATCATCTATTCTGCCTCTGGAATCTTTTGGGGTTGGTTGCATTCATTTTGGTCCTTCCTCTTTGACATTACCGCGATAGGTGGCCCTACAGGAATTGAAACTCCAGACGGCTTTGCTCTTGGGATCACTGGGACAAGTAAGCCCTCTCCAACCACAAGGAATGATCATATATATTTTACAATGGATGTTGGAATGAACAGTTCATTATATGACTTATTATTACTTTAATGACAATAATAGAAATGAACCAATAAATAAGAGAAACAAAAATAAAACTAATAAAAATATAAAATTATAATTAAATATATGAGAACATTATTTATTATTGTTGTTGCTAAAAATAACAGAGGAAGACATTCACAACTGAATAATGGAGGCTGATGTCGGAGTGAACAGATGTGTTTTTTCATTGCTCAAAGAAAGCAATGTCATATTTTAAAAAAAAGGGAAGTCTTTAATTATTCATATTTTATTGTTATATTTTTCTTTATTATAATTTTGTTATTTTATTATGCATTTATATCTAATTATTAAAATACGTATTTTTTCTTTTTCTTCTTAAGTTGATGTATACATTGTTTTTTTTAAATAAATGTTTTAGCAAGTTTACTTACTTTATTAAGAATGTCTATTATCACCAGGAATTGTTATATCAGGAACATTCAATGCATTGTATTTGCTAAATTACATATACACTGGCAGGAATAATTCTATATTAGGCATGACATTTCTCTTTTTTTATGAAAGAGCATGTAATTTTCGAAATTGTAGGAAATGCATTTCAAGTCGTAATGTTTGTTTTGTTTATCATTGACTATTAGTTCAGTATCGTCGATTTCTTGTATTTTCTTCTCTGTACTTATTGAATATAAACAAGAAAATACATACTAACATAAAGTTTGATATTTTAAAAGTACAATGAAATTGCAAAATATAGTTATTATTTGACAGCTTAGTTAAACTAATTTTCATTATAATGTTATATAAACGTAAATATGAAAATAAATATTTTCAGACTTAAAAATCTTAAACAATAATGCTTCCATAAAAAGATTTTATTCTATATAAAATATATCCTAGGATTGTATTTATTCTTTTCTGCTTAAATATCACAAAAAAAAACCCATATTAAAAATATTTACATGTAAGATACATCTTATATCTCCAGACTTTCAATGTCTTATCTCTACAAAGAAAGGAAGAAATCTTGTGAATAATTATGACTTTTAATTCTCTAGAATTCTTTAAATTTCCTTTTATTATTACAGAACATGAACAAGCAATGGGAAAGTACATGAAACTGTCAAAGAAAAAAGAAAACGATCGTTTGCGCCGTGAAGTTAATGAAGAACTTTATACATCAAGGAAAAAATTTCATCAGGTAATTCTCCACCTAATACTGATTTTATCATTCTTATTTAGTTTTTTATACATTTTACCTCAAGCAAAGTGATAAAAAAACACCCTAATAGAATGCAAGGAGTTGCAAAGAAAACTAGGACAATAAAATAACAGGATTCGAGTAGACAAATAACAATTGGCACAGCATTTAAATTTTTGAAGATTGTAGTTGACAGGAAAGCAGGAAGCTGGATGAGTTTCACAAATGAAAAGTACAGGAGAAAGTATTAGCAGAGAAATTATGGTTACTGCTGTTAAGTATTAGCAGAGAAATTATGGTTACTACTGCTGCTGTCATCAATTTTGTGATAAAAGTATGGATTTTTAAAATTAGTCGTTTAATATATTTTAATTATTAGATTAGAATTTATTACTATAACTCAAGGTGGGAGTAGGGCATATTTATTGTTTTTGTAATGTTTACTGTTAATTGAATTTTGGTATACTTTAAAATCCAAGATGACTTTCTCTTTATTTTAGAGTTGTTAGACTTGATACTGGAATAAACAAAACCATAATATTATTAATTAGCATCAATATTGATAGCAATACAACAAACTAATGCATACTATTCAATATGTCTCCATTCAAGATACATGTTTCATCCTAGAGGGCAGCATCTTATACTCAAATTAGATTATGTATCGGTATATACATATATATGGAATTATTATATATAGCATATTAATATGTACATATATCTGTTAGTATATACATATGAGTTTCATCAGAAGCACATGATCACATGGATTTTGGAACTGTGGTATTGCACTCAATTTGAAAGTTGTAGTTTGACATGATAAATAATGGCACAAAATATTTTTTTTAAATCATTATCTTTTTTTGAGGAAACAAGTTTAAAGATTTAATTTAGGTTCAAAATTGAAGTGTTGGAATTTCATTCCGATGATCAGTAAAAGCCTTATAGAACATCCCTACAAAATTTATAATTGAAATATATGGTTTCATTTGAAATTAAAAGGAATAATAAATTCCATAATCAACAACTGCATATATACAAAATATGATACAGAGAATAAAGAAATACTTGACCAAAATATAGAATGTTGCATTAAAAAATTTAAAGCACATTGTTTTTGCTTTGCTTCCAGAAACTATTCTTTTCTCAATGAAGTCAGATGAATTAGAGTTGATGGAAGAGGCTATAAAAATCTTTGTCCATTAGAGGCGGATATGTAATATAATTGGCCCTGATCTGGCATCTCATCTGCAGTTGCTCTCTCACATATGCGCCGTCACCTCTCTCTGTCTTTTTTACAAATACTTTCATGGTAATTGCTCCGATGAGCTGCTTTCACTGGTCCCCAGACTCCATGAATTCAAGCGCCCTACGAGGCTGGCATCCCACTCTCACCCTTTCACTGTAGAAACTACTAAATATAGCCGTCTCTTCTACTCCAATAACTTCATACCTTGCACTTCTCGCCTGTGGAACACCCTTCCCTATTACTGTTTCCCTGAGAGCTATAATCTCCAACTATTCAAATGTAATGCCAATCAACATCTCCAGTTACCTTGATCTATCCACTATCCCTCTCCTCATCCTTTCCTCTATCACTCCTATCTGCTCTCGCTCCAAATCTTCTGCAACCCCCTGCATCCTAGTGGCTTCACACCTTGCTTGGGGCGTAATGCTTAAAAAAAAAAAATAATAAGTAAACATTTATCCATACTTAATTAGTTATGCCAATTTATAAGGTTAATTTTAAGATTTAATTCAAATTACATCACAAAAATATGGATAAATTTTCTAATAAAAATGTTTTTACTTCAGAAGTAGCGAGCCACGAAAGAAGAGATTAAAAAAAAATACATTTATCAACTCTGATTCGACACACTGGTCAAGTTTGATTAACCTCAACTTTATTTGGATTTATTCTTGAAATAATATAATTAGGAAGTCAATTTTTAAGCAAAAACCTGTGGAAATTAGGTATTTCTGTACATTTTTCAGACAATGTTTAAAATTAAATGCTCAAAAATTGGTAAAAGCTATGAATCTAATTTTTGGTGTCAGTACTTTACAAATCAAACCGCAGCCTTTACACGGGGTGCAATGTCGATTTTCTGGAAAAAGTGAAAAATCAACCTGCTCTATTATCTCGGTGCTGTGTAATAGCACAGAGAGGACAACAGTATTGTAAACTCGTAGATTGGTGTATTGGGAGATAATATGACACTGCCACGGGCTCTCAAGGGTCCTCTCATGACACCTTCAGCCAGGCCACGTCTTCTGTTAATCTCCATGAGGAGGTTGCTGGTGTTGGAAACTTCTGAGTCCAGAACTCAAACTTGGTGAAGTCAATGGGGTCACTGCCATTAATGAATGGGCAGTGGGTTGGTGGGCCATCTCCTATGTGTATCAGCTTGGTCTTTGTCACCTCCTTGTTGAACATGTGGAGTGCCTTCCTTCAACCCTACCAGGTGGTAACAAAATAATGTGTGAACATAGTCCAGGTCAGTTAAGTCTTAGTTTTCAAGCTGAACACCAGGGAAGCGGTCCCACATTTAACTTAATACCATGAAGTTAAAATTAATATAACTGAATTTGACATCACACTAGATGGAAGATCTGTTGTAAAGTGTGCACTATTGTGACTCCTGAAGTCCCATAATGAAACACTTGACTGAATTTTGAATATGGGTTGTGAATTGCCATGTCAATTATTGAACCTGATATTGTGAATCTTGTGGCAGAGAAATAAGATCATCCATCAAAAAAATCATATCAGGATTTGAATAAATGTAATCCATTTAAAATGATTTTTAAATGTCCAAATTTGCTTAATATAGTTAATTAATTACTGCTTAAAAAGTAAAAATAGGGGTCGACCAGAATACTTTCTTTATAAAAAGGTGGTTCTTCAACTTATCTAAATTTTGAAGCCACTCATCTAAAGTATGACAAAAATAATTTTTTTTTGTTTTCATCCTGCAGACAGCCCTGCATTATTACTCCTCTCTGAATGCCTTGCAGTACAAGCGAAAATGTTTTTTGCTTGAACCAATCCTTGGCTATATGCATGCACAGAGAGCATTTTTCCAGATGGGACAGGAATCAGTTGGCAAACGAGAAATAGAGGATTTCCTTAGTAACATAGCAACCAGTGTCCAGGGTGTCCAGCAGGAACTTAACCAAGAGACACAGAAGACTGTGGAACTGATTGACACATTAGAGAGCCAAAGTAGCCACTTGTACCATCCTGAGCCTCTTATTGAAATGCCATATATTCCTCCAAATACAGCCTTGGTTTGTAAAGCTGGCTATCTCTTTATGAGAAGGTAAGTCTAAAACAGATTTTTTTTTTATACAATAATTTACTTGCATAAGTGTCCTCATTTTAGTTTTATAATTCAGTTTTGGCCATTAAACTCTCCGGCCATCTTTAGGAGTCTGTTATAGTTAGCAGCTTTCTTCCAAGAAACATGGACTTGTGGGTAAAAGTGTTGATAACATAGATTTAGTTTCCAGATATTTGTTGGTTGGTTGGTTGATTTTGTTTAGTGACATATCAACCTCTATGGGTTATTTAATACTGAAACCTAAATATTTTAAATGCAATTTTTAACTACAGATAAAATATATTGTTGGCCATTTTTGATTTTTTTATATAAAATGTATTGCTGATATTTTTACTATAAATATGTATTTTATACTTTTATAATGTTTTGATTTTGTTTGGCAGTTCATCATTTGTCCATATCTGGGACCCTAACAGGTGCTACCATCCTGGGTTATGGTAGACCTGGAAACAACAGCAATTATGAGGTGTCTCCATGCTGCTCAAAAACTTACAATCTCCTGATAAGAGGCCTTGTTGCTAGATGTATTTTATCTTCATATCCAGGACTGCTGACATTTGTAAATTCAGTTCTTGGTTCAGGGTGTGCACAAGTAACATACATACTAATTTAGTAGAAGATACAGACAACACTGCAAGGAAATAACGAGAAAGAATTAACTGATATGAGATATCCTCTAGTATAGACCGTGGAATGAGAACCATCTATCTCCATGAATTGAATAAAGTGTTTAGTTAAAATATAACATTACCAACTGCAACAGGCAACTGAAAAAGCTGGAGAATATAAAAGTTGAAATGTGACTACAACAAACAAGATGAGGATCCTAGTATGAGTAAATATGTGTATAATTATGGCAGTTCTTTATCTCAGATGTTCAGTTTTGTCTTTTGTTACAATTTCAAATAAAGTTCTGGGATTCTATTTAATCAGATCTTTTAATTGTCTTCTTTTAATTTTTTTTTTATTCCTGCTTTGAGTTAAATGTTAGCACCTTGTAACAAAAAATCGGTGAATTGAGTTTGAATTCTGGTCGAGTCCATTACACTCACTTTTGCACAGACACCTGTAGTGGAAATGAAATGCAGATGGAGTAGCCAATCACTACTGATAATGGGACCGGATCCCGTCGGTCAAAGAAATGATGTTTAGTGTACTGTCTCTGCAGAAAACAGCACGTAGCTGGCATGGCAGTATGGACTCAGTGTGAACCCCAGAATATCTGGTTATGAAGAAAAAATGTGTTTATCAGTTTCCTCATGAGGTAATTAGGATTGTGAGCTATGCAAATGATTCCTTTGCTAGCCAACCGCTAATGTTTTAAGCCCCATAAAAGGTAGGCATATTTTCTGGGAAGATGGAGAAATTGGAAGTATGCTGCATTGGCCGCACAATGGGATTGCCATGAGTCACCAAGGATTTTTGTTTGTATTACCCAGCAGCATTTCAAATTCGGTCATCCTTGTTTGTGTTTCCAGTGTCTCAGCTGTTTTTGTCCTATACATGTAGTGTTGCTATGTGAAAGTCTTGTCCATGCCCTGCTCGTTGTGGTCCAGTGTTTGATTCCAGTGTTGCCAAGTTTTCCGATCCTCTTCATTGGCAGGTACCCAACCAATAATAAGAAAATCCCTTCAATATTCTTTTGGGAAAGTACGAATACATCTCTTCTTTCTTCAGCTATGTTTTTAAATAGTAGAGAAGACTAGGCTGTAATTATAGTTGGCAACCAATTCAAGAGAAGGAAAGTTCTGAATTCAAAACCCAACCACCTGAAACTGTGCTGTTGGTTAAATAAACATGGAGTGAAGATACTATGTTTGTAAAATAAAAACATGTTAGATTTCAACAACTCTTGATGATCCCACTGGAGAGCTATGATCCAGAAGATTGTTGACACCAGCATGAACTGGACCTTAGTAAGATATATGAATGGATGGACTTTATTTCAATTACAAACTGGTTATCTTTAATCCTGCCATTCTTTTCAGATATTTGACTACAGCTTTTATTAGTTTGCTTATTTACAAGAATAATTTTTATATTTACAAGATTATAAAAATATATGAACCAACTATAATGCAATATTTATTATTTACCATTTTATAAGGAAATAAAAATGAAAATAATTTTTTTATTCATAAATTTATAAAAATGCCTGTGAACAAGAAAATTTAAATAAACACATAATGATGTGTAACTGTAATTGTAAATTTTGAAACAAATGCATTTTCTGGACATTTCTTTCATTTGCTCTCAACACATAAATTCACTAAAATAGTTTACATAGTTATTTATTACTAGCAGTAGAGGCTGACGTTGCCCGGAGATGTGACAGTAAGAGATAGATCGAGTATCGACCATCATAAAGACTGAAAAATAAAATTGACAAAGATTATTGTTTGAGGTTGATGGACACGCATGTCTTAATTAGTTTTTTTTTTTTGTTTTTTTTTTTTTTTTACAAATTGGTCAAACCCAAACTCAAACAAAAACATTGTTTTCAATCATTATGAGTCTACCGATTGAATAGAATTTTTCAATTTTATTATAAACAATTGTCTTGTAAATGGAATTTTTAAAGCATTCTGAATGTAAAAATAAAGAAAAAAGTGTGCAAGACAATAAGAAACACTACCTGCCAAAAAAAAAGTGAAGTTAAGTTTGTTGAAATCGGTTGAAAAATGTAGGAAATCCAATCTCATATATAAATGAACACACACACACACACACACACACACACACACACACAACCTGGGTTTTATAATAAGTATAACTTGATATGAGTTGTCCCCCTTTCATTCTTGCGACAGTGATGCCTCTTAATTGTGTTTTCAAATTGATTTTGTGCAAAAACAATTGTTTTTCCAATTTTTGGCACTGTCAGAATCACCGCAAGGTAATTTTACGTAGTCCTGTGAAGTTTTGTTGAAATTGGTTGAAAAATGTATGAAATCCAATCCAATATATAAACGAACACACACACACACACACACACACACAACCTGGGTTTTATAATAAGTATGATAAAAATATTTGTAAACTAAAGAACAAGAAAATTTAAATAAACATAAAACGATGTGTAACTTATTATAAATTTTGAAACAAATGCATTTTCTGGGCATTTTTGTCATTGCACTTGATGCATAAATTCACTAAAATAGGTTGTCAGCATTTCAACCTCTTTCATATTTTGATAATTCTGTAATTTTTTTTTTTTTTCTATAAATTTTTGAATAAAAAGATTTCTTTTCAAATGTATTTCTTTATAAAATCTCAAATAATTGTACTTGGTTCACATATTTTTATAATTTTGTAAATAAACATTGCTGGGGGAAGTCAAAGCTGTATACAATAATAGCAGTGTCAAGGGAATAACTGTCCTTTTGACACCCTGTTTTTTTTGTTTATTTTTTTTGCAGGCATGAAGATTAAACATCACCTACTTCTTTTTGTATTTAAAATTTTCAACATTTACATAAATTCAAATACTAAAAAATTAATTTGAATCTGTTAAAATTTTAAGAAATTGAAATAAAATATAGTCAAAAATTAAAATTAACTTGAATTATATCCCAATTAAGGCACATTTAATACGAGCTAAATGACACAAGAATAATAGAAAGTTCCAGTTGTAACTAAAGATGTTTATGCAAATGAATATATGTTTTTAATTATTTATATTTTTATATATTTAATTCTTCTTTCTTTTTTGTTTTGTAGCAAACAGTCTTTGATAGCCACAAAATGGGAAAGAAGTTATTTCTTTACCCAGGGAGGAAATCTTATGTGTCAGACTAAAGATGAGGTATGTCTTTCAGCTCATTTATTTCATATGTCATGCTAGATAGTCTTTCTCACTAGAATCTATATTACGCATTTATAAGTCTACCATTCATTCATGCATTGAATATTGCTGTCATATTTAGTCTGGTGTTTCTGCTATATATTTAGAGATTCTTGATAAAATGCAAAGAAGAATTGACAATATTATTGGTCCTGTCCTGGCATCTCAGCTTCAGTCATTTTCCCACCACTGTGCCTTTTAATTAAATATTTTCATAGTAATTGTTCTGATGAACTTTCCTCTTTGGTGTCTAAATTTTATGAAGTTGACTGTAATACTAGGTTGGTGGTAAGGGCTCATCATTTTACGGTGGAAATGGTGAGATGTAACTGTAAGTTCTATGCTAACAGTTCCTTCACTTTTTGCTTGTTTTTTTTGTTTTTGTTTTTTTGTTTTTGCTTGTGGAACTGTCTTCTGACTTAATGCTTTCCAGTCAAGTTTGATCTTCAAAAATTTAAGTGTAATGTCAATCGTTATGTTCTGTCTTCTTAATTTCTGTTCTTTTATTGTTCTCGTTCCTTAATATTTTCTTTTTCTCATATCCTCTCACATTCAGTAACCCCTTGCATCTTAGTGGCTTTATTGCTTTGCTTGGGGTGAAATGATTACTAAAACTTATTTGCTTAATGAATAAAATCTCAGGAAATTTTTGAAAAATTATTTTAATGAATGATTCCTCTTTCCCTTTTTTTAGTCACACGAAAAAATTAATAAAAATTGAATACCAACACTGTAGAGAAATTATAACTTCTTCAAAAGATCTTTGCAAATAGCATATAATTCTTCTCTTATGTGATGTAAGCGGGCATGGCTCTCCACAAGTTCTTGTCTCTTGTTGCTTTAAGTAATTTTCTTTTACCCGTTACCATTCTCCTTTGTTTCTATTCTGCTATCTATTCTCACAAACTTTTTAAGTAGGTTACTTGCTGTTTTCCCCATCCTCTTATTTTCAATGTCCTGTGAATATTACATTCTATAGGCCTTCTTTCCTCATTATGAGTCTTTCTGATTGTAAGTATATGTTTCTTTGTCGCCAACATTTTCTGTTCATGGTATTCTTAGCATTTGTCAGTAGAACTATACTTTTTGTTGCTTCAGGTCTCTTTTTCTTCTCCTCTGAGGAAATTGTCCACTATTCACTGTTGTATAAAAGATTAGTCATTACATAAGCAGTTCAGCATTTTTTTTTGTTTTGTTTGTTTCTAACAATATTTTCTTCTATTACATTTTCCATCTGTAGTGATACTAGCAAATTAGTATGTATAATTTGCATAGGCAGAAGTGAAAACTCATATAAGTGGTCACTGAGAGTAACCACCAGTAGTAAGAGTCTAGCGACTGATTAATGCTAACCTCTACTTTACAACAATGGCGTCGCCGATAGGATTACAATTGTCTCTGGAAGATCCAGAATATGTCGATACTTGGATTCGTTGCTTCTCTGCCACTGCGAGAACAAAAAAGTTGAAAGACAAGAAGGAAAAGGGAGGCGAAAATGAAATCACGGATTTATTTTTGGCTACAGCTGGATGCAAGGTGGTAATGAAAGTCTCCACCATGGCATATCCCTTAAATTTGGAAGACCTGACTTTCGAAAAAATAAGTCAGATTATAAAAAAAAATATGAGACCCAAGAAAAAGGCTGGTAGTGGCAGAAAGAACGAAATTCATGTCAACGAAACAGGAAATTGAACCAATTATAAAATATTTACACCGTCTCTGAAATGCAAATAGATATTGTGAATTTGAGAAACTTCGGACAAGACGAACAGACCATTGAAGAGGACTTGATTCAATTAAGACTAATTGAAGGTATGTCCAATGCGTCACACCGATATAAAATAATGGAACAATTACAAATAGGAAATATGTCTTTAAATACATGTATTGATATTATGCAGCAACAAGAACTAATACAGACATACCACCATTATAAAAGTCAACCCACTGAACAAAGGTTCGCTGATACATACGCGTTAAACAAGATAAAAAAGTGTTCGTATTTTGGATGTGAACACGAAATGAAAAAGGAAAAGTGTCCAGCATTTGGGAAAACTTGTAATAATTGCTTAAAAAAGAACCACTTTCAAGCAGTGTGTAAATTAAAAAAGAAAAAAGTTGAAAGAGTAGAAGAAAACGACACCGACAGAAGTTTTTACTGTGAAAAATAAGACTATGGCACAAAAGAAAAACGACATTATAGTAAAGGTTAAAATTAATAACTGCAATTTAGATATGCAAATGGATACTGGGAGTGAAGTAACACTGATACCAAAAAATTTTTGGAACACATTGGTAAGCCACCTTTATGAAAAAGCAATTTACAACTCCGCCAGTTTGATGGGTTGGTTATAAAAATATTAGGATACTTTGAAGGTTCATTGGAGTTAAAAGAAAAATTTGAAGTAATTCCTGTAATTGTTACAAGTTGCAAGAAAAACTATGGCCTTATTGGAAATGGCATGCTTAATATGAATTCTACTAAGATAATTAATGAAATAAAAAATGAAAAACTGGAAAGTTAAAAAACTATGAAGCAAGTATAAAAGTAAAAGAAAATGTTTCCCCCTCTTATTATGAGGCATGAAAATTACCAGTACATTTATTGCCGTTAGTAGTGACAAAACTACGTAAAATAGTAGAACAAGATCTTCTAGAACATGTTCCGTCTGGAGGTAGCAAGTGGGCATCACCGATTGTGGTTTTTAGGAAAACAGATGGTGATTTACGTATTTGTGAAGATTATAAAATAGGAGTAAATCACAAGATATGCTCGGATTCATATCCCATACCCAATGTGGAACTTGCATTACATGCACTGGCAGGGATGTCGTTTTTTTCAAAAATAGATTTAAAAACGGCATACCACCAAATACCAATAGATGAAAACTTCAAAGAAGTAACCATGATAAATACGCCAATAGGGTTACTAAGATGGAAAAGAATGCCATATGGTATAAAAACTGCAAGCGCCATATTTCAAAGGGCCATTGAACAGGTTTTAGGAAAGGTACAAAATATGGTTTGTTACCAAGACGACATATGCATAGGAACTACTAATGAAAAGGAATTAAAAGAAAAAACTGATTTAGTCTTGAATAGATTAAGGAATGCTGGAATGACGATAAATGAAAAAAAATGCATAAGCAATTCTAACAAAATATCTTTTTTAGGTTATTCCATTTCAAAAGAAGGTATATCACCAGACCAAGCATAGAAAAATATTAAAAGTAGCTACATCATCAAATACAAAAAAAAAAGTCTTTTTTGAGATTGGTAAATTTCTACAGGCAATATTTACCAAAATACACGGACTTGATGGAACCGTTTGCAAATTTAAGAAAAAAGAATGTAGAATTTATCTGGTCAGGCGAACAGCAGAAAGCTTTTGAAACATTAAAAGAAATAATGTCAAAGAAACGTGTAGTGAAAATTTTTGATCCAAAAAAGGACATAACACTCACTACAGATGCAAGTGAACATTCAATATCGGGAATATTATTGCAAGAAGGGCATCTGATAATGTATTTGTCGAGAAGATTAACGAACACTGAATTTAATTACTCAAACATAGAGAAAGAAGCATTGGCTATTGTGTGGACAACTACCAGAGCCCGACGATTTTTAATTAGAAAAAAATTTCTGTTAAGAAGTGATCATAGACCATTAGAGCTTATATTTAACCCAAGGAAAGAATTACCCAAAGTTACGACATCAAGGATTCTACGATGGGCGATAAGATTGATGGCATTTGACTTTGATATAGAGTATGTCAAAGGAAATTCAATTCCACATGTGGATGCACTATCAAGGTTGAGGTTTTACAAGGACTCAGAAGACAAAACGGAGGAAGAATTTGAATATTCGTTTCTACACTTGATAGAGACTGATGTTTTGTCTTTAGACAGAATGGCTGTGGAAACGAGACATGATCCGGTGCTAAGTAGGATAGTATCGAGAATAAGAAAAAATTTATGGGGAAATTGTTCTAGGACGGAAAGACCTTATAAAGAAATAAGGCACAAATTAACAATAGAACATGGAGTGGGGAGCTGGTAGTTCCCCCAGAAACACAAAGAAAGCCGATAATAGAAAGTGTACATAATGATATACACTGTGGAGTAGCAGCCACTCATTCATTACATTTTCTATGGCATTTATGTAACAACTACTGCCTGCAAAAGACACCCAACATTGCCACATCTGCACAAGACAATGTAAATCCCCAACAAGATTAAAAAGTCATATCCACATTGTCCACATTTGAAGATAGATCAAGCGATGACACTGCTTGAAATTAAGTGTGCAGCCATCATGCATGTATTTGCATGGATCGGCAGCATTGGGGGAAACTGACTTTGAATCAAGTGGAGGCAATTTATATGGCTCTTTATATGCAATGCATTTGAGGATGAATATCTCTGGCATGATCAAATCAAGCATGATTTCCGAAGAGGCACTCTGATTTGTCATCTAATATGCAGTCTTGGAAATGTGATGTGCGTCACTGCATGCTGTTATAGAGGGCAGGTTATGTAAACCAGCTGAAGGTTTTCATAACAATCAGAAGCAAGCCAACTTTGCCAACCAACCTCATCGACCTGCCAACAATACCTGTATAGTTTGCAACAAGGTTTGCAGATCATCATTTGAACTGCGAATGCACATGGTGATACACAGGAGATTTGTAGGGCATGCAGATTCAATCAACCCAATCAAGGATACAGGGTTTATCTGTCACAAATTCATGATACCTATGAAATTAAAAGCTGGTTTTAAGAGTCATCTTAGAACATATTTAAACAAGATTTTTTTCTTCTGTCAGTTGTCATTAAAATCTCCTGCTGCTGCACGTAACTACAACGATCTGGATCTCATTTGACAAATCTTGACACACTTGCCATCATAGTAGGTTCATTTATTTTATTTTGTGTCTTGTTCTGTATCAAATGTTGAAATTACTGCACACAACAAAAGTACATGAAAATTAAAATAAAATAATTGTATACAGCATCTTAAGGGCCATGGATGCTGAAATGAGACAAATGCCATTACATTCATGATGTATGTGAAACAATCAACAATTATGTATATAAAATAGAGGACAAGATTTATACTGAAACTTGCATATGTTTTAGTTTGTATATCCACAAACTTTGCAAGAAATACAATATTTATATTCCAGCGTTATATAATAAAGCAATTAAAAATGTTTATATATTTAAATTTGCCTTTTATTGGGAAAATAAACTTATCGACTGTACATGCTTATAAATAAAAATGGCATTAAAATTAAGTATCTGAATAGGAAAGTTAACGTAATAAATCACTGATCTATATGAGAACCAAAATATGTTAGCATTGTGTAATATGGTTTGTGTTTGCATACATACATAGCTGTATATTTTTGTTAGGAAGGACTAGAATTAATCTTGTAGAAAGGAAGGTGGATCCTGCTTGATGGAGGATTTGTCATAATGATCTGAAGTAAGGTTTTACAAGGCTGGATGCTCTTCCCAGACACTCACAGTACATTAGGTATTTTTATTGCGATATCATCTCTAGGAAGGTTATCCCATCCTAGCCTTATATATATATATATATAATGAATCATTCATACAAAAAGTAAATTAGTAAAGTTAATGATATAAAATGTCAAATTCACTTCCCTAACTAAATTTTAAAGATGCATTAACCCATTAACTACTCAATGAATGTTATGATCCTTGTTTTTTAAAATTATGAACTGTATTAGGTCTTACTAAAATATGCAAGTTCTTTCGACGGGTTCTCCAGTCATCATCAGACATAGAAACTATTTTGTTTTTAGCAAAATTCAGGTAGCATCTGAGACAAAAACATAATGCAAATCGAAATGTTTTTTTGAAGTGTGTTATTAATAACAGATACAAACTTGTGGAGTGTGTAGTCGCAATGCTAAGGTTGAATTTTTGAAAATTAAATTGAATTTACTAATATGGCAATTTAAGAATTTTTTTTTTTTTTTGTAGGTATTTATCAGTCAACATGACATGAACTAAATAGTTCAATAAGTAGAGCAGTGTCTCAGTTGTTTTCCTGAAAATTTACACACACACACGCACACATATATAACAGAAGTTTGACAGCACAGAAGCTATACATAGATTTGAAAATGCAGGAATACATTATTCTTAAAGGATCCTTTTCAACCAACACTTCGTCAGATGAAAACATTCGTAAATATTGACAGAATAACAATTTGAACTGTGAGAAAAGAAAAATATAAGGAGTAGAAAAAGAGAAACCATGACTAAAATACAAATTTATTAATAAAAATATATATATATATATATATATATATATATATATATATATATATATATACACACACACACACACAATGGATACATTATCATCTAAATTATGCAAAAATGAAAATAACAGTGACATCTCATTTTAAGATATATTTACTGAAATTACACAAAAATATCTTGAAATACTTAAGAGTTAATTTATTCAATAAAATTGCCATTGGCTTCAACCACAGCCTCCAGACAACTTTGGAATTTCATGCAACTCTTCTGGGTGGTCTCTTTGTTTAAGTTGGTGAATGCTGACATAATTCTTGCCTTCAGTTCATCTTTGGTGTTACAAGTTAATCTTTGGTCTCTTGCTCAACTGCGCCTCACGCATAATAATGAAGTGGGGTGCAGACTGGGTGGCTAAATGTAAGGGGTGATGTGGTCACAAAAATTGTCTGACAGCCATGATTAGGTTCTCCTGCTTGTGTGGGATGGTGCAAAGTCCTGTTGCCAGACACAGTCTTCCAGTAGCCACCCTCTTGATACAGTGCAGCACTACCTTCTCAAGGCACTTGATGTAGGCTTCCATATTGAGTTTGAGTCCCTGTGGGAAGATGAATGGAGACATAATGTTTCTATCACTAGTGATCACTACAAACACCTTCATAATCAGCATTAGACTCATCCAACTCTTTTCGAATCACTCTTTCTGAATCCTCTGCACTGTTCTCAGATTGGCACCTAAATACTCTGGAATGTTTGTAGTGGTGCTTCCAGTGTGAATGCCAAGCAGCACAGTGTGCTGTTTCCAAATTTCTGGCAGAGCGAATTGCATCATGGTGCTCTTTTTCTCACAGATGGTGCCCAACTGACCCTACTATACTGTGTAGTTGAGAAAATCAAAAACAAACGATGCGCATT